>CM054180.1:98783134-99198134 GCA_028829895.1 Sinotaia quadrata
GCTAGCCATTCAATGCACATACACTCAATCAAAACAAACAACTTATCTCCCCTTCTATATCTCCCCAACTTTCATTTTACAAATAAACTTTTTCATAACATTCTGAGTTATTAGAATGACAATTAGTGTATCGTCTTAAATGATAGATTAAAATTTAAAATTTATTTAAAATATGTGGGGGGAAATTCCCATCATACAATTTTATGGAAGAAATAAACAAATGGAAGAAATAAAAATGAATTTTAGGTATCACAGAGAGAGAGAGAGAATGGTGTAATAAAACACATACTAATAGATAGGACACAGCATTTTGCTCCTTAGTCGAAAAAGTAAATAATCAATATGAAACAAACGTGCTCCCCTAAGTATTGAGTTGCATCAAGCAATGGTTTGTGTTGTCTGACAACAATTTGTTATCTGTTAAGGATAAGAATTAGTGCACTGGATACACTAAACAACACCCCTAAGTGTAGAAGAGGATGGGCGATAAGTAATGATGATGACAGTGATGATTGGTGGTGGTGACGATGATGTTGATGATGATGATGATGACGATGACCATAATGATGTGCTATGCATATTTTCCTGTGTATTTAGTGTTCTGATCTATATCTGTAAACTGGTGTATTTATTTACGCCAACTCGATTGCGAAAGATGATAAAAAGAACCTAAGCTGATGATGTCGCGTCCAAACACAGCTAGAATTGTTCGTAATGCACCGTCTTCAAAGTCAGTCACAACGGTTTGCACGTTAATAGTATAGGTGAGGTTTGCAGTTATCAACTATTGCTTGAAACAATTCTTAATAAGGCACGTTAATAGTATAGTTGAAGTTTGCTCAGTTATCAACTAGTGCTTGAAACAATTCTTTATAAGGCTTGTCAATAGTATAGTTGAAGTTTGCACAGTTATCAACTATTGCTTGAAACAATTCTTTATAAGGCTTGTCAATAGTATAGTTGAAGTTTGCACAGTTATCAACTATTGCTTGAAACAATTCTTTATGTCTTGTTAATAGTATAGTTGAAGTTTGCACAGTTATCAACTATTGCTTGAAACAATTCTTTATAAGTCTTGTTAATAGTATAGTTGAAGTTTGCTCAGTTATCAACTATTGCTTGAAACAATTCTTTATAAGTCTTGTTAATAGTATAGTTGAAGTTTGCACAGTTATCAACTAGAAGTTCAACTAGATCTTGAAGTAGAAGCAATACATGCAGAGTATGCTTACTGATGTCAGCAACAGTATAAGTGCACGAACATCATCACCAAACACCCCCTTCACAGACTACTATGAAAGAAACTAGAGGGAAGATATCCCAAATTAAAACCCCAAATTACACTTAGGTGGTCCTATGCGCCCCACACGAAATTGAGACCAGTGGTGGGAAGCTAACTGTTGGGATGACTATACTCTCTCTATGTACATAACAGTATCCCATCCAGGGCCCGTGAATATATAGATAATTTTAAATATTTAGAAATTTTCTTTTTCTTCTTTACAATAGCCGATTGCTGGCTTTGTCCGCCAGCAAGGCGGGGGAAATCCGACATGAGGCGACGCCCCCCCAAATCCAGCCCTTGTAGTGGGCTGGGTGGCGGCAGACAAACCGACCCAAAACAACGTCCCAAGATAACGGACCTGGCGCGCCCCATAGTACCACCACCCAATGTGGCAAATGCGATGGGCAGGTCCCACCCACCCACCCACATCCCCCCCACCCCACAAGGCCACGAACCCAACCACAACATAACCTTTCCCTCTCGCACAAACCACAGGAGGTATTGCGAGATGGTTCTCGAGCAATAGATGCCTACTATAGACATAGCTCGAGTTGTTGTTGTTGTTAATGTGGGGAACGCTTCCGGCTTCCGCCGCTTTCGCGTTTGGAGAGGGGGGGGAGAGGGAGGGGGTGCCTTTCTGCTGCTGCGTGTGCCCGTTGAGAAAAACATGTCTGGCCGGCAAAGGCGGACTCCAAACCCGGTGATCCGTGGGTTGAAGTCGATGTTATTGTTGTTCCTGGCGGTGGCTCTGATGTTGTTTCCGTTTCTGGTGTTATGGTGAGGGGGGGTGTCTTACAGAGCCCAGGCTAGTAACACACCAGATCTATATCCAGTGTGTACATGTGCCCGGGTTGTTCGACTTCCCGGTCTCTTCACTGGTGGCGTCGTTGTTGTTGGAGTGGCTGTCCCCGGTGTCCGTTGGGATGCTTGCATGTGGGCGCTGGCGGCGTCCTTGTTGTTGTTGTTGTCGTGGCTGTCCCCGGACATAGCTCGAGATATATAATCACCGTTTTTATAGTCCCCACAATCTCACACTGGATACCTCAGACACACAGCTCGCAACGAAGCCTAAAGGGGTGCTCTGGTTTCAGTGTGAAATTTACCCCCCAAACCTTGATTTTTTATTTATTCCCAAGACCTATAACCCCCCAAACCGGTGCCGGTAATCTGCCTCCACTCAGTCACCCACTGAGTTGGGAGCAAGTGTCGGATTATAAACCTATGTTTTTTCCCCGGATGGGACCTATGTGTTAAAGTAACTTTTTTTTTTTGTTTTTGTGTGTGTGTGTGTTGTATTGTTGAAGTATCGTCTGGAAAGTGCATGTAGTAATTTATATATGTTTATTATTTCATCCCAACCCCATTGCACCCAGGAGGTCTGTCCTTTTTTACATTCCGTCTGCTTCCCCAGTGATGCCCCCTACCGCCCCACCATTGGTCGACTAAAGTAATGATTGGGAGGACCACCTAAATTTATACAACAAAATTACAAAGTAAATAAGGAAATAATAATGGATATATAAAAACAACTAATTAAATTATTATAACCAGATAAATAAAAGCAAAATCTAGAGTAAAGAAATAAACAAGTAAAATTGAACAAATAATAAGCGAAATGATAAAAGATTAACAGGAGAAAGGAAAAAATAAAAGGGAAAAAATAATAATAATCAGAACTGCTAAATAATATAAAAGAAAAAAAAGAGGACAAAAACAAGAAGGGTGATTCTTTGTTGTTGTTTTTTTTAAATAAAAATTAAAATATATATATACTTAAAAAAAAAATCAATTATTCCCATTTACTGTTATTCAGTCTATAATGTACATTATAGGTGTTTATGGATACAAGCATAGCAACATAACTATGAATAAATAATATAATTAAATGTGTGAATTATAATATGAATTATTATATGCATACGATATACAAGTCACACACACACACACACACACACACACACATACACACACACACACACACACACACACACACACACACACACACACACACACACATTTACCCCCGAGCGAAAATCGAACCACGTTCCTAATGAGCCGTCGCTTACTTCCATTAAACGGATGTATTATTTTATTTACAAAGCCGGTTATACAATTGATTTATAAGTAAATGTGTTTGTGTGTTGGGGAGGAATGCGGTGTGTTTGGAAAGTTGTATTCGATTTGTAATTCAGTAGGCCGATGCATTGATGGGTTTGTGGCCGAATTTCTTTTCAAATAAGAAAACTTTTATTGTTCAATTTAAGTGAGCACAGCTTTAATAATATGCCACGTTTCCAGCACTGTACAAATAAGTGTATGTTAATGTGATTGCTAACAGGAGTTCTGTTTTTTTGTTGTTGTAAAAAGTAAATCATTGATTTCTCAGATGCGGTGTCCCTTGATGGCTCAGTGGATAATGTGACCGTCAAGAGCTCAGTGTCATCAAAACAGCAGTAGGCTTAGGCTGGAAGTGCTCCCCATAAATGAGGTCATCAAAGAATGTCACGTCGGGTCTACAAAAAATGCCGCCGCCACCCCATCACCATAATTTACCAACATGCACTAAGTTCGCTTCAGAAAGCCTAGCGAGCACAGACAAAATAAATGCGCCAAGTGACTCAACATCACGCTTGTGAACTAGACCTGCTTATTAAATGCTTGCACGCGGAACTGGGCGAAACTGTTTGTTTACCTGTCTCTGCTCGTTTGCAGGCAGGCAATCAGCAACAATCTCAGTTAATGTGTATAACAGTTTCTAACCCATTTGTTGTGCATAACAGTTGTAACTAATCCAGGCACATTTTATTATATAAATCGATATTATTATTTTAGTTATTTGTATTGCATTGAAAGCGAGAAATACACTAGTGCCAGAGAATAAATAAGATACATCATCATTGGTAGTGTAAGAATAAGTATGTATGCCACATAGTGTAATGAACAATCATTTATTTCACCATTTAATAATTAACCGAGGTAGGTTGAGTATTAGCATATACACATCTACTTATCAATTATCAAATGGAGACCACATATATTCTGCTGGGGGCTGGCGAGTCAATTAAATAGATCAGACCGTCGCCCCTTAATAAGTCTTGTTTGTATCGGTATTGGGCTAGTGTGCCAGCTAAAATAGATTAGAACTAATCAGCATTAATACAAGTCACCCCAAGCAGCGTACAACTCACGCCAGCACTCAGTTCACCTTGCATGTCATTATTATACGAACTACTCTCGGTGAAGTAGATCTATATCTGTGACCTACACTTGATAAAACAGATCTATATGTAGCCTATACTTGATAAAGCATATTTATATTTGTGGCCTACACTTGATAAAGCAGATCTATATTTGTGGCCTACACTTGATAAAGCAGATCTATATTTGTGGCCTACACTTGATAAAGCATATTTATATTTGTGGCCTACACTTGATAAAGCAGATCTATATCTGTGGTCTACACCTGATAAAGCAGATCTATATCTGTGGCCTACAGTTGATAAATCAGATCTATATCTGTGGCCTACACTACACTTGATAAAGCAGATCTATATTTGTGGCCTTCCCTTGATAAAGCATATCTATATGTGGCCTAAAGTCGTTGCAGAATATTTATATGAGGCTCTCACTTGATACAGTAGACGTATATGTGGCCTACAGTTGGTGAAGTAGATCTATATGTGGCCTGCGTTCATTGAAAGTAGATTTATATGTGGCCAGCGTTCATTGAAAGTAGATCTATATGTGGCCAGCGTTCATTGAAAGTAGATTTATATGTGGCCTGCGGTCATTGAAAATAGATCTATATGTCACCCCAAGCAGCAAACGACAAATGTCACGGATCTGAATACTTCCGGCATACCTCTAGACTAGTTGTTAGCGCGAGACATAAAAAGATTTTTGAATCTAACTTTTAGCGCTAATTGTGTAAAGGAAGACAAGCAAACAAACTCTCGTGTTTATGTTTGATGCATTGATTGATGTATATTGCTTATATTATTGCATAATAACATGTGCATGTTAATAGTTAGCAATATTTATTTATGCTTCTGTGAATGATTTATATGCTTGTGCATTCATCAGTAAGAGTACTGTGAGTGTGAGAAGCAAGCTTGAAAATTATAGTATACTAGTTAAATGAATTAACTGAGTGTATATTGATTGTGATATGCTTTTAGAAGGAGTTAATAGTGTATATTGATGGTGATATGCTATTAGAAGGAGTTAATAGTATATTTTGATTGTGCTAATATTTAGTGAAAGAGTCTAGTACTGCACAGGTGTGAAAGAAATATTTGTAAACAGTGGTTTTGTTTATCTTCAAGGGAAGGGAGATAAGAAGTCCAAACCCGCAAATATGGAAAACATTACGTTAGATGAGTTAAAGGTGAAACGGCACACAGAGGCAGTTGAAATGTATCGGTTAAGAGGGAAAGATGCTTATAAGCATGTAAGAGAGCAAAAAAGAGAGAAACTTGACCGATTAGAAAGGGAGGCGAGAGAGTGGCGGAGAAAGAGAGGGCATTTCAGTTAGAAAATCTAAAGATGGAGGCAAAAATTTGAACAAACAAAAGTGAAATAAGTAGTCCTCGTGATAGTTTCCTTGACCGTCGCAGTAGGGATAAAAGAATCGTACCGATCACACTACAGCCCACTCACACTACAGCCCACTCACACTACAGCCCACTCACACACACAACAGTTGTGCTAAGAAATACCGAGGAACTACGCAGCAAGTACCACAACGCTCTCACCAATAACTGAAAAATAATACATATTGAACACTTCAACAATCAGGTACAATGTACCCTACTGGCCGCCTAAACATGAACTCGCAACTGGAATCACCGGACAGGAAGAACATGGAACCAAAAGAAGAATCGAGTGGGAAAAGACATCTCACCGAACAGAGGACAGGAAGAACATGGAACCAAAAGAAGAATCGAGTGGGAAAAGACATCTCACTGAACAGAGGACAGAGGTATATTCTCCAGACACCAAAGCGGAAACACCGTCATCCAGACCCCCCTCCCCCGACCCCCCTAATCCGTTCACCGCACCCATCTCGGGCTTTGCGCCTGATGCTCTGGGTGAGAAGGCGGACGCCCCCCACCCTTACCCCTCCCTGGCAAATCCAATCAAAGACATAGAGCAGACCAATCAGGAAGCTGGAGGACAGCAAGAACCAAGAATCGTCCAGCCAAGCGCATCGGTGTGTGAGCTGTCAGGGCCGCACCTTAAAACCAAACCAAGAGAGACGACACTAAAGGCCCCCAACAGGATGACCCAACAAGGTGAGCCACCACTAAACAATTCACACAACAAACACACAATATCGCCCACCCACCCCACTCAGAGAACTGAAAGCCATAGAACTCATGATTTGTACAAAATTATTTTCACGCCCCTCTCCCCCTCCACCACCCCCGCTTCCTCCCTAAACACAAAATAAAAATACAAAAAGAACTGCAGCTACATGAACTGGACTACAACTTAGAAATAAGCAGACAGGGAAAAATAATAGTCACGACCCAGAAAATCATATTAGCTTTGCAAATGTTGGGGGTACAAAGAATATCAGGCACTGAAGTCAGGCACACTTTAATAAAACCAAAAGCGCACTACACAACGGTCCTGCACCTGCCATCCCCAAGCGCCCCGCCTAACTACTCAACACCACAAGAGGAGCAAAAAATGATAAACACACTAACAAACACATTAGCCAACCACAACCCCACCCTCACAATAACAAAACTAAAAAGGATAGGACAAACGCAACTGTTTCTATTACACACCTCCAAAGAACCTCGGGAAATATATTTCTCGCAAACACTACCACTAAATTCAACCCCATTCACCTACTGCAATAATTGCCACCAAATAGATCATGTTGAAGAAGAATGTCAGGAAGATACAGTCTGTCCCCACTGCCCCAACCCCCACACCAGCCAGGACTGCAGCAACAAACAAAGGCACCCCCCTAAGAGATGCGTGCGTTGTCATGAGAAAGGCCACAACACCCTGAGCATCAACTGTCCAAAAATCATACAGTACTACGGCAACATAGTCAGGAAACTTATGGAGGACAAAGAAAGAGACACCAAAACTCACAATTCCCCATGGAACCCCCCCCCCCCATACACCTAACACACACATCTATCACCCCCAACAGACAGACAATCACAAAAGTGCCTACCACTGAATGCCCCTTCCTCCCCAAGCAACAACAGGAACAGAACAAGATAAACCAACTCCAAAGCAAGGACCCCCCCAACTATCCCCCTACCCCCAAAAAATAATCAGGCACTAAACTCCCCATCCACCCCACCCCAGCTAACTCCTGTGAGCAGCACGCATACCCCCCCACCTTCAAATCACCCACTCACCCCACCCCACCCAACACCCCCCACTGTCACTGCTACAAAAAGACAACAAGAGTACAAGCAAACAAGGGGGGGGGGGAACACACCCCGACTACCCAGACTCTCGCAGGGACAGAATAAAAAGCCTTAACCCAAATGCGACACCATTTAGACCTAGGAACCAGAAACAAAAAATACAACAGGCCACAGACCTAGGAACCAGAAACAAAAAACACAACAGGCCACCACCAAGACACCACCCCAAATGCATATACAAAATAATCATACTCACCACCTCCCCACACACACACCAACCCTCCTACCCCAATACAACTTCCAAGTACTACCGTTGACTTGGCCGCACAACCACTCCCACCCCACCCCCTTTTCCCCATCCAACCACATATTCCAAGCAATGCCATCACTATGGCTACGTTAGAGTACTATAGTAAGCAACACCCACCAAATAGTAACAAGAAACATATGGATACTATAACTAATAAACGGGTAAAACACCCACCAAATAGTAACAAGAAACATATGGATACTATAACTAATAAACGGGTAAAACACCCACCAAATAGTAACAAGAAACATATGGATACTATAACTAATAAACGGGTAAAACACCCACCAAATAGTAACAAGAAACATATGGATACTATAACTAATAAACGGGTAAAACACCCACCAAATAGTAACAAGAAACATATGGATACTATAACTAATAAACGGGTAAAACACCCACCAAATAGTAACAAGAAACATATGGATACTATAACTAATAAACGGGTAAAACACCCACCAAATAGTAACAAGAAACATATGGATACTATAACTAATAAACGGGTAAAACACCCACCAAATAGTAACAAGAAACATATGGATACTATAACTAATAAACGGGTAAAACACCCACCAAATATAACAAGAAACATATGGATACTATAACTAATAAACGGGTAAAACACCCACCAAATAGTAACAAGAAACAGAAATGGATACTATAACTAATAAACGGGTAAAACACCCACCAAATAGTAACAAGAAACAGAAATGGATACTATAACTAATAAACGGGTAAAACACCCACCAAATAGTAACAAGAAACAGAAATGGATACTATAACTAATAAACGGGTAAAACACCCACCAAATAGTAACAAGAAACAGAAATGGATACTATAACTAATAAACGGGTAAAACACCCACCAAATAGTAACAAGAAACAGAAATGGATACTATAACTAATAAACGGGTAAAACACCCACCAAATAGTAACAAGAAACAGAAATGGATACTATAACTAATAAACGGGTAAAACACCCACCAAATAGTAACAAGAAACAGAAATTGATACTATAACTAATAAACGGATAAAACAACCACTAAAGATAATATCCTGGAACGTAAATAGCATACACTCCAAAATGACATTACTACGCAAACTAATAACGGACACCGACCCGGACATTATATGCCTACAGGAAACACGGACAAGACCCAACACACCAATAACAGTCCCCAATTACCACACCTTCCAGGGAAACTCAACAAAGACGAAAGACAGGAAGAGAACCACATACAAAGGGGGACTGGCAACATTAATCAAAAACCATATAAATGCAATACAAACGGAAAACGAAAACACACACCAAACGATTTCCCTAATTAACTCAACTCAACGCCTACATATCACTAACATATACACACCGCCGAGAACACTAAACAGAGACACCCTAAACAAAATAAAAATACACGAAAAACACACGATAGTAGGAGACTTCAATGCACATCATCCATGTTGGAGCAAGGGGCTACAAAACCAACAAGGGAAACTACTCCTTGACTGGATAAATGACAACGAAGTGACGTACCTACCACCCCCAATACCCACCCGACTACACACATCACCCGACTTAGCCATCCAAACTCTAAACCTCTCACTAGAATCCACCATCCAAACCATTGACGACAATTACACAAGCGACCACCACCCCATCGAAATAGTGTGTTACGGACACAAAGAACACCCACAAATAAACAACTTTATCCCGACCTGGCACCTAGCCAAAGGGGACTGGGTCAAATTCAAAACAGAACTAACTAACGTAGACGAAAAAGAATTGACAACACTACAGCCATTTAACAACAAAGCAGAACAACTCGATGAATTTTTGCGGCAGTTCGAAAGGCTGGCCACCGCTCATGAGATCCCAAATAAATATTGGGCATTAAATTTGTCATGTTTCCTTCACGGTGAATCGCTAGAAAGCTTCCACCACATTATCAGTGGCAGATACAGATAATTATGACGCATTGAAAGAAAGTCTTTTGCGCCGGTACCCTATTACCGCAAACTTTTTAGGGAGGCTCATAAAAAGCATTCAGAAAGCCATCATGAATTTCTCTATAGAATATGTACATTGTTTGTCCGTTGGTTTGAAAGGGCGGGTGTAAAGCATACTTTTTAGAGCGCCAGAGATGAAATTATTCGGGAGCGCATTATGGAATGTTACCGCCCGGGGTTAGTTACATTTCTAGCAGAGAGAAAGCTGAAAGATCTGAATGAAATAGTCAAAATGGCAGAAGCCTATGATGAAGTGAACCCAATCTTGCGGGAAAACAAAAATGAGAGACAGAGTAGAATTTAATGACCATAAAGCATCACCGAGTAGCGAAAATGATAAGCAGAGTGAAAACGCTAATAAAGTTCAGAGTGACAGAAGAACAAATGAATCTATGCCAAACCAAAGGAGCGTTTAGGTGTAGACAAGATATGTTATAACTGTAAAGGTATGGGACATGTGTCAAAAGTATGTCCTAGTCAGCCAACAGATTTTTGCAGTGTGGGAAGTATGCCGAGGTGCTGACTCATCGACAAAGTGGTTGCAAAAATTAATGACACAATCACTCGTGTTTTGCTGGACACCGCGTGTACGTATCCAGCAGTTGTATCTAGTAACTTAGTGCGGGTAGAGGATATGACACACGACCGTGTTTGTGTTGTCTTTGCTAATGGAAAGCGACAAAATTTATCCATAACGCATGTAGACATTGCCTGTGACTATGTGATAGGTAGAATTACTGCCGCAGTAATTAAGAACGCGCCGTTTAGTGCATTACTCGGGAGTGTATATGTAAAAAAATCCTCATCCAAAACCCGCTGGAAACACAGTAGCAGATGAGCAAGTAAAGAGGGTAGAAGCGCAGGGCACTATTAAATTAACAGTGAAAAGAAACCGTTATGTCCCGTGATCAACCGGGTAGAAAGCATGCCGTCGTGCGAACTGAGCTACTCCAAAGTAAAGATGAAACGTTAAGAAAGTTGTATTAGAGTACAAGATACAAGTGGAACAGAGAGAAGTCTAGACTTGTTCAGTATTCGTACCGGGAATCAGTCTTGTTTAGAGAAACGAAACAAAACAAAGAGTGCCGAAGACAGTTGGTAGTACCGAAGTGCAAACGCACTGATGTAATGCGACGTATGCATACCGATTTAGCAAACGGACATTTGAGTAGGGCCGTAACTGCAGATAGAATATGGAGAGATTTCTATTGGCCATGAATGTTCACAGAGATCAACAGATTCTGTGATACATAGAGAGGATGTACAGAGATGCAAGCAAGCGAACGCTAAGTTGATTTTAAACAAACGAGGAAATGTGGTCACGTCTTCCAAAAGTCTTCTTTAGTTTTCCTAGATCTAGAAACAATGATTTTGCACAATTTAATAGAGATGATTTGGACAAATCCGATCCATGAAGAAAGATTGTAGCTATCCTTAGGAAAAACACGTGTTGATAATTTTATGCTTATAATTATTCTTTTTTTAAATTAAAGTTTTATTGTTAATTGTTTACACTTCTTCCGCGTCATAATTGTAGTGTAGTGTCTCTTGTAAGTTAACGTCATTGTTGTATATTGTTATTAATTTCTTTTGCATATTCAGTTATTCTGCTGGGGGCTGGGGAGTCAATTAAATAGATCAGACCATCGCCCCGTAATAAGTCTTGTTGTTTGTATAGGCATTCGTAGATGGGTTAGCGTGCCAGCTGAAATAGATTTGAACTAATCAGCATTAATAACAGTCCCCCAAGCAGCACACGACAGCGTGCAATTAATTTCCTACAGCACATTTTACGACCAAATGTTAAGTAGGCCCTACAAAGCTCATTCTCTTTCTTTCTTTCTCGTTTGCACACCGTCTCTGGCTCTCTCTATTTCTTTCTTGTTTGCTCACCGTTTCTGGCTCTATTTCTTTCTTGTTTGCTCACCATCTCTGGCTCTCTCTATTTCTTACTTGTTTGCTCACCATCTCTGGCTCTCTCTATTTCTTTCTTGTTTGCTCACCGTCTCTGGCTCTATTTCTTTCTTGTTTGCTCGCCATCTCTGGCTCTATTTCTTTCTTGTTTGCTCACCTTCTCTCTCTCTATTTCTTTCTTGTTTGCTCACCTTCTCTGGCTCTCTCTATTTCTTTCTTGTTTGCACACCTTCTCTGGCTCTCTCTATTTCTTTCTTGTTTGCTCACCTTCTCTGGCTCTCTCTATTTCTTTCTTGTTTGCTCACCGTCTCTGGCTCTCTCTATTTCTTTCTTGTTTGCTCACCGTCTCTGGCTCTATTTCTTTCTTGTTTGCTCACCATCTCTGGCTCTCTCTATTTCTTTGTGTTTGCTCACCTTCTCTCTCTCTATTTCTTTCTTGTTTGCTCACCTTCTCTCTATTTCTTTCTTGTTTGCTCACCTTCTCTCTATTTCTTTCTTGTTTGCTCACCTTCTCTGGCTCTCTTTATTTCTTTCTTGTTTGCACACCTTCTCTGGCTCTCTCTATTTCTTTCTCGTTTGCTCACATTCTCTGGCTCTCTTTCTCGTTTGCACACCGTCTCTGGCTCTCTCTATTTCTTTCTCGTTTGCTCACATTCTCTCCCTTTCTCTCAAGTCATCTATCCAATTTTTTTAACCCTTTAATTTTGTAGTGACGGTGATGATTACCACGACATGATGAATAAACAATACCTAAAAATGATGAATATTTTCTTTTCAATAGCGATGGTTTATTTTTAGATTATAAACGCCGTCTATGCACTGACGGGACCAGGGCGGCAAAAATGTAAACAGCAAATTTCAAAGTTCGTGGCACCATACACATTAATAAAATTACACAAGTCATTCACTTTAACCAACACAATGCTAATACTTCTTACATCTGTTCCAAATACTTCACACTTTTCTCTATTTCTTTCTTTCTGCCTAACGACTCTCTAAGTCCCTGTCAATCATAATCTAATGTGCTTTATGGCCTTTCTTCTTTTGTAGGAAAAGCTTCCGGCTTTCGCGCTGGGTGACGGGGGTTGTGGGGGGAAGGTGAGAGGGGTGGTTTGGCCTTCTGGCTATGTCATTCTGTTCATTGATGTAGGTATTGCCGACTGCGCTGTTGTTATGCTTGTTTCTCTCTCGTTGTTTGCTTCATGTCTGGCTGGTTGGTTAAGCCTGTGTTGGTATTTCTTTGGTAGCTCTGAGCTCCTGTTGATTTGGGTCCCACCCCCACCCACCCCCCGTTTAATAATTCTTTTATATATATTATTTTTAATTTTCTGTTTATTATTATGTTTGGTTGGTTATAATAATACAGGTGGGGGGAAATTATGTGACACATTACTAGGTTTAATAAAAGCAAAACAGAATTAATTTTTTTTTTAAGTGAAAATATATTGTACATATAATGCCATTTTGTTTCATTTTGTTTAAAAATTACATCAGTTAAATGGGAGCCATTATTGTCCACATTGTCGAAGGCGTTTGCGAAAGTTGTCCATAACTCGACGGGTCATTTCATGTGGAATGGCATCGCTTTCTTGACGAATGGCATCTTTTAATTGTTCAAGAGATCGAGGACGACGTGTATATTTTTTAAATTTCAAATAGACGATAGAAACAATGTTTGGTTTCAACAAGATGGGGCAACAGGCCAAAAGCCCACACTTCTAGACGTTTGATGGAGATTTTGAGGGAGATGTTCCCAGGTCATTTGATCTCATTGTGCGGTGATATCAGTTGGCCCGCCCGATCATCTGATTTGAACCCGTGCGATTTTTTTCTATGGGGATATTTGAAATCAAAAGTATACACTGTGTATGTGTTATACTATTTACTAACTGTAAACGAAGCAGGAAATGGCACGGAGGTTAATTGCTTGCTTGCATGTGCTTGGCTCAAATACCGTTCGGAGTGAAAAACGCTGCTAATGAATGCGTGCTTGTGTCCTTGGAGTGCACGAGCGTGTATTTTATATACCGTATAAATGCATTCTAATTCATACATTTAGTTCGCTTTTAATTAATTGTAATTTCATATGCATGTTTATTATTGACTGAATAACAATAAATGGAAGTAAGCGACGGCTCTTTAGGGGCGTGGTTGATTCTCGCTCGGGGTTAAATGTGTATGTGAGTGAGTGTGTGTATGACTTGTATGTCGTATACATATTATAATTCACACATTTAATTATATGATTTATTCATACTTAGTTATGTTGTTATGCTTGAAGTCCATAAACACGTATATTATATATGGGGATCTAGAGTGGTAGTATCCGGGTCATAAACATATGGACAATACTGACGAACGACGATGATGGATGACAGTCAAGACAACAGATTTGACAACGCCTGGTTGTTGTTACGTTGTCTTTATTTGCAGGTAGACACTCGCTCACTCAAACCACACACGCTCTTTATATCCTATGGGGGCAGCCTTCCCTGAAGACCATGGTTCCAGAAAATAAAAATCTAGTAAATGGCTTCTAAAAATAACTTCTGTGTTTCTTTACTTACTTTCAAATATCAATTACAGCTAAACGCCTATAAATACATAATAATTCAAATATACAGTATGTGACGGAGCAAAAGTTGCCGCACTTATTAATGTATGAGCAATACATTAGGACATATTCTAACAGCCATCATTCTTTGAAGCAGTCAGCATTTCCCACACAATGGGATACGAGCTAACATAAACAACACCTGAAGGGTCAGCAGCAGATGACTCAGAGTGGTGACAATGCGGTTAAGCTGACATGTAATCTAAATAGTCAGACACACTAGCGCCATGGTTGGTGAGCGCAGTAGCATAAATACCTTGCAATTATCTTTTGATCCCACCAACGGAGGGCGGTTGAGGATGTGCGCCAAACTGGTGCTACCTGTTTCAACCCCTTCCGCCAGCCCTCCACCTCAGATGCACCGCGAGGCTGTGGGGATCCCCCAGATCCAGACCAAGACCGAGAACGTCGAGATGAAAGGTCTCTTGCGGCTTCCGGGGTGAGTGTGAGCGGAACAACAACAACTCGGTACTTTTTATTTTTTCTAGGTCTTGGCTCCACCATGGTGTAAGTATGGGGCGTTTTGTTGGGGGGGGGGGGACGGTTATTGGTGTGTCTGTACTCGTTCGTGTTTCTAGCAGACATAGGACGTCTGGATCAGTGTCCGTTATTAGATTACGCAGTATTGGAATTTTGGAGTGTAGACCATTTAAGTTCCAGGATATTATTTTTGATGGGTGTTTTCCCCGATTTTAATTATTACTTATAGTAACCATAATGATGGTTTTGCTTGAAATTTGTAGTTGGTTGCGAAAATTGGTGTGGGAGACGGGTGGGAGGGGCTTGGTGGCCATGTTGTCGGTAGTATTTGGAATTTGTAGTGGGGTAATAGGGTGGGGTGGGTGGGGAGTAAGATGGTTTTGACTCGGCATTGGGGGTAGTAGCTGGGTGGTGGGCTGTTATGTTTTAGTATAAAGGGTTTTTTTGTTGGTTCATAGGCCTAAACGGTGGTGCATGTGGATTTAGGTTCGTTATTTGGTCTGGGTAGGTGGGGAAGAGGGGTCTGGTTGTTGTTTTCCCCCTTGGTGGGTCGCTGTCCCATTGCCTGTCTGTGTCTGTGGTGATGGGGGTGGGGGTGGGTTGAGCGTGTTGGTAGTTTGTGGGTGGGGGTATAACTGTGCTGTTCACAGTTGTTAGCTGGGGAGGGGTGGGGGTGTTTTGTGTTGGATTATTGGGGGGGAGATAGTCTGGGGGGGGGTCTCTGAGTTGGAGTTGGTTCAGTCTGTTTTGTTCCCGTTGTTGTTTTTGGTGGGCGGGGTATTATGTGGAGGGTACTCTGTTGGGGGGTAATGATATTTGGGTAGGGTGTTTGGGTGTGGTTTTCCATGGGGAAGTGTGTGTTTTGGTGTCGCCTTCTTTGTCCTCTTTAAATTTTCTGATAATGTTGCAGTAGTATGTTATAATTTTGGGGCAGTTAATACTCAGGGTGTTGTGGCTTTTCTCGTGGCAGCGTACGCATCGTTGTTTTTTTTTTTGTTTTTTTTTTGCGGGGGGGGGGGGGTGACTTTGTCGTTGCAGTCCTGGCTGGTGTGCAGATTGGGGCAGTGAGAGCAAACTGTCTTCTTTGCATTCTGCCTGTATGTGGTCAGTTTGGTGGCAGTTTTCGCAGTACGTGAATGGAGTTGTTGTCAGGGGGAGCGTTTGTGAAAAGTATATTTCTCTTGGTTCTTTGGTGGTGTGTAGTAAAAAAAAGTTGGGTTTGCCCTATTCTTTTGAGTTTGGTTATAATAAGGGTGGGATTGTAAGTAGCTAGTGTATTGATTAGGGTTTCTGACTGTGGTGTTGAGTAGTTTGGTGGAGCGTCACGGTTGGTAGGTGTCACGGGGATGGGAGGGGGTAATCAGAAAATTTATTTTTGTCCCTGTTAATTGTCTCCCCCTGCCCATACGTATCCCCGTTGGGTCACGCTCTCAAGAGTTCACCTGCAGGTTAAGGTGAAAGGTTAATTAGAATGTGCTGACAGCAAGTTCGTTCCCAATTGCCATCAGGGCTTTTGGCTTATTTTGTGTACATTTTTTCAATGTATTAATGGGCGAGTGGTACTATGTTCATGCTTTGTCAGAGTGTTTGAGAGTGTGAATACTTACTTTGCAAATTTACTTTTATAATTAAAATCACTTGTACATTTAGTTATGT
Organism: Sinotaia quadrata; assembly: GCA_028829895.1. Taxonomy (NCBI): domain Eukaryota; kingdom Metazoa; phylum Mollusca; class Gastropoda; order Architaenioglossa; family Viviparidae; genus Sinotaia; species Sinotaia quadrata. Next base: position 98,799,795 of record CM054180.1, read on the forward strand.
TAAGGTGGGCTAGTTATTTTAACAATAGATAGAAGTTGTAGCTAGTCAACTTTAGTCCTTACATATAAATTTAGTTAGGAACTATTTTCTTAGTCAATGCACCCCTAGAATGAATGCACCAAAACCCGAGAACAATAGCCTAAGCAGTCATGACTAATGAGTTATTTTTTTTCTGGGAGGGAGAGAATAAAAGGATTCACCCGACCATTTTGAATGAGTGTGTGTGTGTATGTTCTGGACTACAGAGAGGTGTGAGGTCGTATATGGTTCGCCTACACCGAGTCTGGACCGTCTTTTCTATTCTCGTCATAATCGGGAAAGAAAGACCAGAATATCTTCCAAGTATTATACAGCGTTGGAGGTGTGTTTTGTCGCACCCAACTCTTTTATGGTAACCTGCGTCGGATGCCAGTATTATACGTTGGGACCGAAACCTGGACAGTGGTTGTCCATCAGTGGCTTTGCGCCAAGTGCTGACGGGACAAGACTGGGTCGGGAGAAAGATATTCACCACCACTCATCAATATAACTTCGCCCGCTATTCTTCAGCGAGGAGTTAAGAGTTATACTTTCGGCGTTTATCAACGCGAAAGGGCCACCGGGTTCATCAGCCTGGTGCCAGTCAACGAGGCCTGACGGTTCTACAACCTCAACTCGTCGAATGTACTTCGTACATTATCTGCGGTATCATCGTGATTTCCTAGTTATTGGCCAATACCACTACGTTTATTTTTCGTCACGCAGACGTGCGTTTTCTTTCTTTGAAATTAGTAAGTAGAAGAACTTTTCTCAGGGTGCATTCATTTAGGTAGGATAGTTAGAGTATAAACATTTAACTTTGATTTTAACAAGTAATTATAGATTGGATGAATATTTGTGGAGTTTAAAATTAACATTCATTGACGTTGGGTTTTTCACCCACTATTTTTAAGACATTTATTCTTTAAAGATGAGATAAATTTTTGCGGTCATTACCGCTAGTGTATTTTGTATCGGGCTACGCCCAAAATATTGTGCCACGTAATATTGGCAATAGTAGAGAATGTTCATCACTGTTTAAGGTTTTATTTTAAAATTTTATACCATTTATCATATCCATTGTTCTTTCTTTCTTTCTTTCTTTTTTCCCCTATCCCATGAATGTTGCCGAGCGGATGTATTTTTTTGAATGAATGACTAACACCGTACGAGAGAATTAGCCCCAAGTTGTTAGAATAAATTTCTTCTTTTTTTAACTCTTCATCAAGAGTTGGGTTTTTCTCTCTCCCTCTGTGGTGTAAGTGCGGTGCTACGGTTGTTTGTTCGTTCATTCTGTCCGTCCCTCAAAATACATTCATCCCGCATTCATACATACACGCTGGCTTTCACATTTTACCCCACATCTCAGAATAAAGCTAATCCTAACCCCCACAAAACTATTCGTGGTGTCTGAGTGTGAGAATGATCATCAACATCTGGTCGTTCGATGTGATCCCGGCAAGTCACGGTAACTGACCTGACCCCACCCCCTTTGACCGAGAAGGAGATAGGGGCCAGCGACAGTCAGTCAGACAACAACAACATAGGCGGCCCGTGACAGTAGGTGTATGACCGTTATGTAGAGTGCTTTTGGTTTTATTAGTGTGGTTCACTTCTGTGCCCAGTATTCTTTTTACGCCCACCATTTGCAGTGCTAGTATGTTTTTTGGGGGTGGTGACTATTACTTTGCCTTGCCTGCTTATTTCTATGTTGTAATCCAGTTCGTGTAGTTCTTTTTGTATTAGTAGTTTATGCTTTGGGAGATAGCGGGGGGTGGGGGTAGGAGTGAATGGCGTGAAGATGACTGTGTATAGGTCGTGTATAGCTCTGACTTTCTGTTCTTCTAGGGGAGTAAGTGTGCATTACTGTGTTTGTTGTGTGTCTTGTAGGGTAGCGGCTCACCTTGTTTAGTTAGTTTGATTGGAGTCCTTTGTGGCGGCTCTCTTTGATCAGTTTTAAGGTGCGGCCCTCAGAGCTCACGAAAAAACAGCCGAATAACAAAGAACTAAAAAAAAAGGCATACTACAAACAGAATGAAGAATACAAAGAAAAAATTAATAACGCCAAAACACTCAGCTGGCAGCAAACATGTAACAAATTAAACAAAGGAACCAACATAAAACTGATACGGAAAAAAAATAAACCAAATAACTCAGAGACAAATCAAAAAGACCACTATACCCCCACTCTCACAGGAAGACCCACTCCCAATCGTAGCAATCACTGACCTAGAAAAGGCAAATCATGCATTAGCAAGACAATTCGAAATAAACACAAGCAAAACAAACCAAACAAGCACAACTAGAAACACTTAAACGCGAAGTCGACAAACTAGAAACAACACCCAACCTCCCCCCATCCCCATCTATTCTAAATGACCCAATCACTGAAAGAGAGGTAAAACACCATAAAGGCCCCCCCCCAAAAAAAAAAAATACAGCGCCGGGAGACGACAAGATCCCATACCAAATGGTAAGACGACTAACGGATAACATAATAATAAATCTTACCCAACTATACAACCATATATGGGTAAATGGCGTACCCGTCTTAAAACCAAGCAAAGACAAAAGCGACACAAACTCTTACAGACCAATATCTCTCCTACCCAGCCTAGCAAAAAGCTTAGAAACTATTGTAAACAAACGACTAACAACCCATTTAGAACTAAATAATCAACTGTCACCCAACCAATTTGGATTTCGACAAAAAAGATCTACAATAGACGCGACCAACAGACTAATAGACAACGTAATGATGAATGACAGGAAAGCACCCAATAGCAATATATCTGGACATCTCCCAAGCACCAAGCATTCGATAACACATGGCACCCCACAATATTATACAAAGCTTTTCACCTAGGTATAAGAGGAAACGCTTAATGATACATTAAAAAAAAAAAACTTTCTAACCGACAGAACATTTCATGTTCCGCCCACCACACCAACAACCATGGCACCTCCCAAAGAAGCTCGCTTAGCCCCACGCTTTTTAACATCGCTGCCTGCGACATGGACACGATAACTATAGGAACAAACACACAACTCACACAATTTGCGGACGACTCGACACTATACAACGCAAATAAAGATGAAACAATTTTTTAAAAGAGCTAAAAAAACAACTCTTGGACACTTAGAAATATGGATGGAAACCTGGGGACTAGACCTCATGCCAGACAAGACAAAAGCACTGGATTTTTCAACAAGGAAAAAAAAATAAAACCGACACTCAAAATTAAAAATATTATAATCCAATACACGGAAACCACCAAATTTCTTGGAATAACGTTTGACGAAAACGTCACATTTGCGGAACATATTAAAAACACTGAAATCAAAGCAAACAAAATGCTAAACGCATTAAAAATGACAAAGGGCAAAGACTGGGGAGAAGACCCTCGTACACACTATAGATGGCGGCAACAGCGCTAATATACTCAACTAGTGACTCTGGAATTACGACGTACACTGTGGCTGACACAGACAACGCACAAATCAACAAAGTGCAAGCAATGCCAAACAAAGCACTTAATCACAAGTGCACTCCCCAACACCAGACTGACAAACAGGTCAACTTAAACTAAGTCGTGACAGAACTATATAAACAAACAGGTCAACTTAAACTAAGTCGTGACAGAACTATATAAACAAACAGGTCAACTTAAACTAAGTCGTGACAGAACTATATAAACAAACAGGTCAACTTAAACTAAGTCGTGACAGACAAATTCTGCGCCTATGGGCCAACCGAATCAACAAAGGCGACACACCCAAACAACACACTCCTCCAACTAAAAGAATGGGACAAGAAAGGATACACATTCCGAACGAAAAGAGTAAAACAAACGAAATGGACAGAAAAAAGACTAACTCCCTACCAGCTCATCAAAAAATTATTAAAACAACACAGACTTCCCCCACCCCCGCAACCGTTCTCCCCCCCACCTCGAACGCACCCGCCCCACTAATCGACACGACGTTAACAGAGAGCGCAAACTACGCCCACCCCACAGAGAAGAAACAAATGGGTACTAAATCACCATCAAAAAATATATACTGACGGTTCCAAAACCAACAAAGGTACAGGCCAGCGGTACTAACACTTCACTGCCTCTACAAACTACACAACACCGTACAGGCCAGCGGTACTAACACCTCACTGCCTCTACAAACTACACAACACCGTACAGGCCAGCGGTACTAACACCTCACTGCCTCTACAGTCTACACGTACGAACTACACAACGCACACTCCACAATGACCGCCGAAACTGTAGCGATACAAATGGCGCTACAAGAAGCTCTATACAATCCCCACATACCCCCAAAACTCCTAATAATCACCGTCTCACTCTCTGCACCAAAGGCCCTTAACAACCCATATAACACACTGAGAGTGTTTAATATGAACAACATCAGACAGCTCATCTTAAAACTGCAAAACAAACAAACAACAAGCTTCCTATGGATCCCCAGCCACATCGGAATAACTGGAAATGACAGCAAAGGGGCAAAGAGCGGCACTACAAAGGGAAAACCCATCACAATGCCATTACATACGTCAGAAATACAAGCAGTGATAAGATTTAAAAAAAACAACCCAACCCACCCCTCCCAAGGCAAAAAAAAAAAAAAAGCTGGCATACAAAGCCATCAACAGACTCAGACTAAAGGCTGCCCTATACAGAACACACGATCCTGTATCCACCACCAAAAAACAATATACAAAGCACAGGAAAATATTTTAACAGACACAACTACCATAAGTTTATATTTTAAAAAAAAATACATCAGTGCGGGTACCCTGACACCAATTACTACACTGATCAGTAACAGGGTTGCTGGGGGTCGACTACGTAATGTCCGTGTGAGAAACCATTGTAGTGGACGTTGGAGCTTGGAACTGAGGAACGTCAGGCAGAATTTCTTTAGAAGTTTGGATAGCGTGCAAGAGGCTCACGTTAGCCATCATCCAAACAATGCTTGTGGCGACCTGTGAGCGTGAGGGTTTGCAGGCAACGCTTGCCGCGAGCGCGCTAGTGACGGAGTACAACGAAACACAGGTCACGAAATTAACTGTTGGCTTTTCTATACTCCTCCTACTTCTGATTCAATGATGAAAATAGCAGAGACTAGTCATTGGAAACTTATTGTTAGTGTAGGGTGGAAGACACTTTCTCTGAACCTTATTCTTAAATAGCATACATGACTGTTGATTATTTAACTGTATTTGTAAATTCTTATTGTTGATAAATAAATTTGTTGTTAACTTTCTCATAAGTTGTTCTTAATTAATAATTAATATTAACACACTAGACGGGTCACACAGTGAAACTACTATAATTATACTTTAATATACAAATCATTTTACATATATAATCTGAAGAATTAAACCTCTAATAAAATAAAATCTGTTGGCGGGCTTTAGGAAAAGCATTCATACACACATAAATTACAAAATACATAAATACAATAACATTATTCATCACATAAAAATACATCAATTAAAAATATAAACTATCTCCTTTCTAAATATATAAATATCAACTTCAATTACTTGTGGGGATGCGGCTGTATACATACACACACGATGATACACACACAAACACACAAAAATACCAAAACTAACAGTGGCTACATATAGATTGAATAACAGTAAATGGAAGTTAGAGATTGTTCCGATATTAGTCTATCGCCCAAGAGAATCGTGGTGTGATTCTCGCTGGAGTAAAAGATGTTTTTATTTGTGTGTGTGTATGTGTGTGTGTTGTGTGTGTGTGTGTGTGTGTGTGTGTGTGTGTGTGTGTGTGTGATTGTAATTTAAAAAAAGAATCTGCCTCTTTTTGATACAACTCACATAGTAAAACATAGATTTAAACATTAGCTACGTGTGACCCAATAATATAAGTGTAATTGAAAGGAACGCCAAAGAACCACGCTAAAATAATTTTGAAATCAAAAGAAAGCAAGGCGCATTGCATTGTGATACTAGTTTAGTGATCAGTCTTCAGACAAAGCATCAATGCGGTCAATTACAATAGCTGTTGCAGACCAGCAGCGTTGAGTCCTTGTTCTTTTTTTTTTTTTTTTTTTTAAAGAAACTTCACTCTGTCTGTTCCACAACTTCCACCCCCCAAATCATATGAGTATTTCAGGTGAGTGCCATCTTTTGGGGGACAATGACTTGATAAGAGGAAGATAACAGTGTAGTTCGTTTGAACTGTTGGAGCATCAATGTACCACTGTGGAACATCAATTCTATATGTGTGATTTTTCTAAACGAAACAGAAACATTTTAGTCGTGGATATTATTGATAGTAATAAGCGTGGTTTAAAACTGTGCTTCAATGGATTTATGTATACCAAGCATGCAGCTCTCGCAAAACACAAGTTGTGGTGGAAATGTGTACAAAGATCAAGTGGTCATTGTTGAGGCAGTTTGACGACAAACATGAGAAAGAAATTAACGAGGTATGCCAATCTCACAATCATGCTTCAAATGAGATTCAAATTCGCGTTGCCTAAGTCCGCAATGCAATGAAAGACCATACTGCAAGCATTCAAGACAGACCAGTTCAGATCCATATTCATGGTGTTAGCCACTGTGATGAAGATGTTCGTGCACTTATACCTTCTGCTGATACATGTAAGCATACTCTGCGTAACCAACGGCCTACTCCACATGTACCACGTCTACTTCAAGATCTAGGTTAACTTCCTATCGAGTTCACCCAGACCATTTCTTGAAGAGTTTCTACTGTACGATAACGGGCTAAACTGTAGCAACAGAATTTTAGATTTTGCTTCCAGTCAAGGCCAAAAATGTTTGACGATTCAGAAACAGTATTCATGGACGGCAACTTTGCTACGGCTCCGAATAAGTTCAAACAACTGTACGCCATTCGTGTACCTGTATGCTTTTCTTCCAAACAAGACCCATGCCACTTACGAAGCAATAGTTAATAAGCGTGCAAACTTGAACTTTACTATTAACAAGACCCATGCCACTTATGAAGAATTGTTTCAAGCAATAGATGATAACTGTGCAAACTTCAACTATACTATTGACAAGCCTTATAAAGAATTGTTTCAAGCAATAGTTGATAACTGTGCAAACTTGAACTATTAACAAGCCTTATAAAGAATTGTTTCAAGCAATAGCTGATAACTGCAAACTTGAACTATACTATTAACAAGCCTTATAAAGAATTGTTTCAAGCAATAGCTGATAACTGCAAACTTGAACTATACTATTAACAAGCCTTATAAAGAATTGTTTCAAGCAATAGCTGATAACTGCAAACTTCAACTATACTATTAACAAGCCTTATAAAGAATTGTTTCAAGCAATAGCTGATAACTGCAAACTTCAACTATACTATTAACAAGCCTTATAAAGAATTGTTTCAAGCAATAGTTGATAACTGTGCAAACTTCAACTATACTATTAACAAGCCTTATAAAGAATTGTTTCAAGCAATAGCTGATAACTGCAAACTTCAACTATACTATTAACAAGCCTTATAAAGAATTGTTTCAAGCAATAGTTGATAACTGCAAACCTCACCTATACTATTAACGTGCAAACCGTTGTGATTGACTTTGAAGACGGTGTATTACGAGCAATTCTAGCTGAGTTTGGAAGCGACATCATCAGCTTAGGTTGTTTTTATCATCTTACGCAATCCACTTGGCCTAAAGTCCAAGAGTTGGGCTTAACCCATTATAGTGATAATGCTGACTTTCGCTTGTTTAGTGGCATGATTGACATACTAGCCTTTTGCCCCTTGATGAAGTTGATGAAGGTATGAGAGACCTTAAAACTGTCATTCCAAATGATGTACCTGAATCCGAGAAGTTACTAATGTACTTCGATCGCACTTATGTAAGTGGCTCCTTTCGACACATTCAGCAGTTTGATGCAAATGATCATCTGATAATGCCTTTGAGAATACACCAACTTCCACCTATGTTCGCCCTTCACCTCTGGAATGTGCACCTTGTCACCTTAAACAACAATCCTAGTACAAACAACATATGTGTAGGATGGAATAATAAATTCTACAATCTCGTCGGGCATTATCTCCCTTTATCTGGCGTGTAATTCAATGGACGCAGCATGAAGAAGCTACAGTCAGAACTATTACTTTGTAAAATGCTGTCGGCAGATGACCACAGACAAAGATATGTAGGTGCTACGTCCAAATACAACGTTCTTCAAAATTTTTGTGTAGCCCGACAAGAAAAACGCAATACAGTGCCAGACTTTCTTCTAATGGTGTCGGTTGGAACATTCGCCTTAATCATGAATATTAAATCAGAAACAAAATATCAAAACGCTAAAATCATTCATAAATCATACTATCAAACGCATAATAGTAACCATAAGTGAATGACAAAAGCTTTAAATCTTAGAGAATTCTGGTATCTTCAATAGCACATAATTATGCCGATATAGAAACCTCATAAGTTAACCTGGTATTATTTTTAATGTAGTTGTGTATTTTTAATACTGTACTATTTTCTCTGTTTTATTTTATGTTTTAAACACGACAGTAATTGTCGGTTTTGTTTGCTTTACTTATTTTAAAAGTACTTTCTTGTTTAAGACCTAACGATTAGTAATTATAGAATAAAATGTTCTTAAAAATCACTTAGCATACATTACCAAGAAATGTTTAGTTTTATGTGACTGCATAAAACATGATTTCATTGATGACTTTTCGTTTAATTTCATTTTATGTCAATGCATTGGTTCCTTTCACTTCTGGAAATTATGATTGTAGCCTATTGACGTTCCAAGATATTATTTTGAGTGAGTGGCATTTTGGAGGGAGAGCCATGTTGATGGTAATATTAGGAAAATGTAGCATGCGGAGGTAGGTTGGACGTTGCCTGGTTTGAAAATACCAGTGGAAGGAGGGTGCGTCTATGTGGGAAATAGGTAGGAGGGAGTCTTTCCAAGTGCCTTGTTTGTTGGGGAGAGGGATGGGTGTCTTATTATTTTGAGCGGTTTGACTGAAAGGATTTTGTGTACTGGTTTAGTTAGTTGGGCTTCCTCTGGGAGGAAGGGGGTTGCCAGTGGGCACAGTGCAAAGGTGCCGCGTGACTGAAAAGCGAAGTCTCCAACCCCAAGCTGTAAATCTGGTCGCAAGTATCAGAGGTCAGAAAAGCTAAACCCTGACCCCAAGCTGTAAATCTAATCGCAAGTGTCAGAGATCAGAAAAGCTAACTTCCCGACCCCAATCTGTAAATCTAATCGCAAGTATCAGAAGTAAGGTTTCAGGGATGGCTTTGCTGGCAGGTGGTGAATGCACACAAAATAACACTCACTGCTGCCACATTTTCATTATGAAATTGTACAATCCAAACTCCCCCCCCCCCCTTAATTAAAATGTATTTTGAATAATCAGAACACCACAAGCTTGGAACAGTATTATTCAAAGACAGATCCTTGTGTCTGCAAACCTAGAAATGTATTTTTCATTATGCATAAATAATCATGACATTTAGCATTAAACAGTACTTATTTATAATTCACTATTTATCGATGACTCATAGATTTTCTACTTTTCCTTGTTTTCATTAATAATTATAATCAGCAAAGAGCTTGAGCAGATTCTTTCACAGCACGCTTTCTTTGGCTGATATTGTTGATAGTGCTATATATAGCTGCAACCTTTATAGTCTGTGATGCCATACTTTATGGAAATTAATGTTCTTGTATGCATATCATTTAATGTGATGACAGTGTCATTATCATCATAATGAATTGATAAATTATAATTATTTTTCCAGGACTAGATAAAGTGTTTATGCCCGAGCATCTGTAGAGAAAATAAATGGGAATGTCACTTCCATATTTTAATGTCTTTCTTCTTACTTTTTCTCATGAGAGCTAGCTATAATTAATCAATCATAAGTATGTACTATAAGAATAGTTACAATCTGTCTTTGAAGGCACAAAAGACACCATACAGACAGAACTCATCTGTCCGAGTTCATCGAATGATTATTTATTAGTATCCAGAACGAACTGTCAACATGAGCCAGAAATTGAAGAAGCGAAAACACTACAGCACTATCTGCTGACCCTAAGGTGTAAATCTTTAGACACGCAGACCAAGATTTGAATGAAGTCGCAAAAGAGCTTGCTGCCACCATTAAAAAAACCAAGTAGTCAGATAATGAGGAAGTCATCTGATGCAAGGTCGTTTCTAAAATCAAGAATAAAAATTAAATCACAGTTAGGAGCACCTTGATGTGATAAGCCATCGTGAAGGAATATCCACGAGAAGACAACATAAGTCTTGTGTGAATGCAAGCCAAAATTGACTTGGAAAACAAAAAATAGATTGAAAGATTAGAAGGATCCCGTGCCTTCAACTGAGAAATTTTTGTGCGAGTTCTTCATCTGATATGAAAGATTGCTGTTTTTTAAAATGAATTTTTAATTTAAGATTTTATATATAGAATTGTGAAGAGCAATAATGAAAACCCATTAAAACTTTGTATTTAAGTGAGAGAACAGAAGTTTTAATAATATTAGAAAATAAAGTTGTAAACAGAATCCAGATGTCTAGAAGTTAAGTAAATTTATAAATAAAAATTCAAACGGAATACTATAAACTGAATAAATAATAGTGTATTACCATATGTAGATCCAAATTTCTTTTTACTCTCTTGTTTCTTATTTGTTTCTCTCTTCAAAACAGAAATTAACTATACACACAAACCACTGTGCATGCTGATGTGCTAGTTACATGCTTCCTTTAGTAAATGCATGTCAACAAACTGTTTTATACATGGATATGCAAATTATAATATAGAGTTGAATTTATTTGAATGCATTTATATGAAGCACTTAAAAACCTCTTATTAATGGGAAAAGGAGGGTGAAAACATACTGGCAATATTACTGAAAAACTCAAAAGGCACAAACCATAAAAAAATTTTATTATTAATTATAAACAACAATGTAACAATAACAAATAACAGTTATAAAACACATTTTACTGCTTACAAGTGAATTATAAAAATAAACAAAACTGTACAAACTATAACAACTGTTTAAATTAATAGTATTATTATATAAAAACAAAACTACAAAACAATACTGAAGAACACTAATATTTTCAATTCAAACTTTTGGTTAAAAGTGAATTACCATTAGAATTAAAGAAACTGTATATAAACTGTAACATTTTAATTCATATTATTAATTATATATATAAAAGCAAACCAATACCAAAGAATACTAATAATAATCAAATTTTAACTCAACCATTTAATGATTACAAATGAATTATAATTAGAAATATAGTACAAACAATAACAACTTGTAAAATTCATATTACACTGGGCAACAACAAATTTGCTAAGATATTTTGATGGATTTATGACAGTTTTATTGTGCTGGATCCAAAAATGACATCGGTTTTGTTCAACCAAGTCAACTTATTGATCTATTTTCGATCAACGTTTTGATCTATTGCGACATTATTTTTTTGTTGGTTTTTTTTTTTTACATATAAGGGTATTTTCTATTTATATGATGTATTTTTTAAATAAACAAATTATAATTTGTTTTATATAATTATGAAAGGTTACATAAGCGAATTTTTGAATAATTGATATAAATGATATTTTTCTTCTTTAGGTAATGAAATGCAATCGGCCAGAAGACATTGCAAAAATAAACCCGATGTATTTTACTACATCTGCGGCGAATACACCATTGTTCCTAACTGGAATACAGCAAACAGGTTTTATAAAGCGTGCTTACCATGCTTATTTTGGTATAAAACTTGGTGATCAGGATAAAGTTTGGGCGCCACACATGGTATGCAAGACATGCACCGAGAATCTGCATCGTTGGACCAAGGGTAAGAAGAGTTGTCTGAAGTTTGGAATTCCTATGGTTAGGAGAGAACCGACAAACCATGTCACTGAATGCTACTTCTGTGCTATTGATGTGACTGGCATTAACAGAAAAAACCGGAGCAGCCTTAAGTATCCCGATCTTGAATTAGCACGTCGTCCAGTAGCTCATTGTGATGAAATTCCAGTACCTGTCCCTGAAGAACTTACCGACATTAGTGAAGAAGATATCTCTAGAGTTGAAGAATATGAAGATGAAGAATTAGTGATTCTTGATGATGATGTTCCAAATCCTTTTTTTGCAAAAGGAGCTAAATGATCTAGTTCATGATCTCAGCTTGTCAAAGTCATCTGCTGAACTGTTGGCATCCAGATTGAGGGAAAAAACGTCCTTTCTGACAGTGTTCGCATCACCTTCTACAGCAACAGACATCAAGAGTATCTCAGTTTTTTCTCTACACAGAAGGACTTGGTGTACTGTACAGATATTGCGCAGCTTCTGCACAAGCTTGGAGTGCCACAGTATAAACCTGAAGACTGGAGATTGTTCTTGGCAACAATAAGGCCAGGAACTATGTAGAGCTTGTTGCCAATATGCTGACTGCTTTCAAAAACCTTGGATGCAACATGAACATCAAAATGCATTACTTATTCTCACATATGGAACAGTTTCCTGAAAATCTGGGATCAATGAGCGACGAGAAAGAGGAGAGATTTCATCAGGATATGAAAGAGATGGAAACCAGGTATCAGGGACGCTGGGATGCAGTCATGATGGCTGATTACTGTTGGACTCTAAAGAGAGACATTCCTACTGCTGAGCATTCTAGAAGTTCAAAGAGACGGAAGTTCATGCCCTGAATTTTGAACAATGATGACCTAATATTGAAGTTATATGTACTTACCGTTATCAATGTCTACTATTCAATGTACACTAATCAACGTTTGTAACATTTAATAAATGAACCTATTTTGGAAGAGAAATATTAACAAAAATTGCCTAATAATGTTACAAAAAATTTAATCGATTTAGCTATAAGATCGGAATTTTTAAAAATCGAATTATATCAAAAATTTGACCTGATCAAAAGAAACGGGTGTCATTATCAAATTTAGCAGTGCAAAATTATCCTGAATCATTTGAAAAATCTTAGACAACTTACAAAAAAATTTATGAAGTATTTTAGGCCAGGGTTGTTGCACAATACACTCCGAGAATAAAGTATATCAATTAAAAGGCCAAGATTGTTGTACAATCCACAGAAATTGAGATAAATGCTTTATGAAAAAACATAAATTTTGCAGTAATATTGTATGCCAAACTCCCATGCTACTTTTGAAGAAATAAATTAAGTCAAAATTTCAAAAGACTGTCTTATCTCATAATATCTAAAGAAAGAAAGCACACTTATTAAACTTCAAAAAGATGATGCATTTGTCATATAGACATTGTGAAAAAAACAACACACAGTGATATTAAATCTAAAGAAAGAAAGCACACTTACTTCAAAAAGATGATGCATTTGTCATATAGACATTGTGAAAAAAAACAACACATAGTGATGTTAAATCTAAAGAAAGAAAGCACACTTATATTAAACTTCAAAAAGATGATGCATTTGTCATATAGATATTGTGAAAAAAACAACACAGAGTGATGTTAAATCTAAAGAAAGAAAGCACACTTATATTAAACTTCAAAAAGATGATGCATTTGTCATATAGATATTGTGAAAAAAACAACACAGAGTGATGTTAAATCTAAAGAAAGAAAGCACACTTATATTAAACTTCAAAAAGATGATGCATTTGTCATATAGACATTGTGAAAAAAACAACACACAGTGATATTAAATCTAAAGAAAGAAAGCACACTTACTTCAAAAAGATGATGCATTTGTCATATAGACATTGTGAAAAAAACAACACATAGTGATGTTAAATCTAAAGAAAGAAAGCACACTTATATTAAACTTCAAAAAGATGATGCATTTGTCATATAGACATTGTGAAAAAAACAACACATAGTGATGTTAAATCAAAATAGAGAAACCAGGGAAATAAGCAAGACAATGAGAAGCCCCAATTTAGTTAAATGCTACATATCCACAGCATTTCTTTTTAAAAAGGCTTTTAAATAGCCTTATGAAAAAGTGTCTTGAAAATAATACTGTGCTTAAAAAAGAAATGATTTTTGTAGGTAAGATTAATACCTCCTTCCAAAGTCAAACGATACGTCTGAAAATTTTTCTTCATCACAGTGATAATGACAATGTTTCTCAATAAATTGCAAAGGATGGATTACTGAATAAATCTAGTGAAAGACTTTGCTCAAAAAGGATAAAGAACATACCTGTGAGTATGTTATAGGCAAAATGAGAGTACTGGGCAGAGAGTTATAACAGTAAGAGATGAAGAGAACAGAATGATGATGATAATGATGAGACAGATTCAGTTCTGACTAACCCACATGAAATAATCATAAATGTTGCTAAGGATACACACAGCAAAGCAGTAACACTAATGCTTATAGCACACAAAAGGAAAAGTCCTAACAATGCCAACAGCAAACAGAAATGCGAGTAGAGCAAAATTATCTCCTTATCACCAAGGACATCGATAGGAGAAAAAAAATGTCTTTTTATTCTTTTCTTTTTCTTATAGTAGAAAAAGCAAACTCATAAAATAGCCAGTGCTGAAATAAAGACTATTTCAGAATATTTTATTTTAAAAACACACTGATCAGTAATCTGACCTGGAACTGTTCAGTTGACAGTTATGGTTCTAAATCGTAACCAAAAACGCCAAACTTGAAAACTCTCTTCATTTTATTTTGAGATATTTTTGCCTCTTTTTGGCATTGACATTGTAATCATATGATTGTAACAATAATTAAAAGTGGAACTATTTCTTCTTTAAATTTACACAATTTGCAGGCATGTCTATACTTCTTTTAGTGAAAGTTGTTTTCATGTGTCCTCTAATAATGCTAATATAGTGTAGCACTTTACTTGAATCAGATGTTAGGTTGGTTAAGATCAAGGTCCCTTATTGTCTAATTGTGGTTATTTTGTATTCATTGTACCATAGCTTCTGTAACAGAAAAAATGCAAATGTACACACCTAATTATAATTAAAAATATATTTTTTCTAAATATTTTTATATTAATTCTTATTTAAGCCAAAATTCATTTTAATTTTGTTATTAAATTCTCGTAAATAATTGTGAACAAAAACCACCTGTGCTGAGTTGGTGATTATATAATTTTGGAATGCCAGCCTCACACCTTAACCTTCAACAATAATAGACTAATTGTCAATGGACAGTGATATTATTGCATAAGCGGGATTAAAACCCCTCCCTTAGCTGACCTGACCTTTCCTGAATTACAGGAAACGTTATTGACTGTGTCTAATGAAACCATTGTTGGCTAACAAAAGACTCAAATTTCTTTTGTCACATGAGTTCTACAACTTGAGTTAGAATAGAGTTCATTTCCCAACTCCAAAATCTCTAGCAGAAGAACTGGCATACTTGCTGTATGTTTGACTTGTATGCTGTATGTTTGAGTGTTTGTTGTATTCATTAACATAATATGTTACGGTTAGTTGTATTATGCATATAACTATATCTAAACATTAAATAAACTATACTGCTACATTGGTTCAGGTACCATAAGTTTATCTGAATAAGGACTTACTATTAATCTTCTCTGATTGGTGCAAAGAACTGGTATTATCTGCACCCTCTTATATCTTGTGCAAGACACTATTGATTTTTTATGAAGTTGTAAAAATAACTTGACAAGTTGACAAAAGAACTGACTGTGAACAGTTCAATGCTTTAGTCTGTAAATAAAATATCTAAAACTGGTACATACAAATATGATGTATAATAATAGAATTGCCTTTTATATCTACATGTATTTATAAAATATATTTTTGTGAAGAATATTTTGCTGCTACTGAAAATATGATAAAACTATGGGTGGTTTACAAAAATATGTATGCATGGGAGAGGAGTTGGAAAATAAGTATATCATGCAACTAGGGGGAATCACAACCCAATGTGCTTTAGCAAACAGTGTATAAACAATATAACGTATCATAAAGATGTGTTGCAGTTAGCGTAATTCTTTTGTTTACCTGTGATGGAATAATCTTAGCAATACTTGATCTCACCCTACCAGTTTGTTCAAATTAAAGAACTATTTATTCAACAGGCTTCCTCAGTTTCTGTTCACGTCTGTTTTAATCTATTCCAACATGACCGGGCTACTGTTAGTCTGGAGTGCGACCAATGTCCTTGAGTATGATTCTGGCTGGTCTAAGCTACAAGAGGGTGGGTTCATAGAGTACATGACATATTTATTGCCTGCCATATTCAACTAACAATATCAGAAGAACAAATCTTAACACTAACATTAATCAGATTTATTAATAACATATACTTACAATCCCAAGCATAACAGAAAATCAGAATGATGACAATAATGACAAAATAGTGTTGATGAAAATAATAACTGTCCTCCAAGTGGACAATTCTGGTCCTGTGAAAATAAAAATTTCATTAATTTACAAGAACACAAACAGTCAATTAAAAGATATACTGATAAACCACACATTATGTAAAGAAATATATGAGAAACATGTTAATATTTGAATTATTGAATGAAAAAATACATATAAGGTGATTTTAAGATATTTTCAAACCCTTTTCTTTTAGCCCAAACTTGACACTAAAACTTATCTGCTTCTAATTTTTATTAAATAAGAAAATACATAATAAAAAATAAAAAGGTTAGAGAATAGTGTTATAAGTAATAATAATAACCAAATAATAATGAAAGTTCAGTTTCCTTCATCTTATTAACTCCAAGCAACAGACCTAGATTATTCAAGCATATATTGTTCATAATACATATGAATATAATTGTTAAACACAACAATTTAGATTTCCGAAAACCTACAACATTAACTGATGTTTAAAATACATTTTAAAAAAATTTACTTGAAGTTAACAGCATTTTAAATGTTCATTTTGTTAATAAAGGAGAAAAAATATAAGTATAGTATTACAAATAACTCCTTGCATGTCGCACCCTCGCTTTAGAACACTGATATTTGTACATGTGTGTAGTGCTAGAATACACATACCAAATTTGAAAATGAAATAGGTCTCTTAAATATTCAAATAAATTCAGGAAACAATTCATAGTTTAGATAATGTAATATGTATATTAATTTAACTGATGAAAATTACATTTAAAGGTTATATAGATAAATTATATTAAAATATGAAAAATATTTTCTGAAGTGGATGTGCCTAAAATAACTTCATCATGTACATTTATTAGATGCACATAATTTTATAATTTATACATTTGTGAATACTGAAAGCGTACAAAGATTGGACATTATAATAATCAGAATGACTGCATTCATTTGTGAGTTCCAATTCTGCATACAATATAGTGGAATGGTCAACAATGTGTAAAACTATATAAATTATTACAATCAGCTAACAGGGAGCATCTATTCATGCAGTGTTGAAATCTATATGTTTAATGTCACAGGACACAAGACTAACCTCTAGTAATAATCCATTTAAATTCCTTAACAATATTACTTAAATGTTTTAATACATTTTACTGTTGTGAAACGAGATTTCATTTGGGCTAAAACTCAAAATTTGAAATTAAAGATTTTAATATGTAATGATAAATAGCTAGTGTGAATGTGTACATAGTCAGAAGTTCAGATTTCTGGGAGAATGGCGGGGGGGGGGGGGGGGGGGAAAGAATTGAGAGCAATGGAGGTTGCATCTCTTGATGTGGGCATATAAACATAGAGTGGAGAGCATGCCTTTATGTTGACCATTGTGTGTCAGGCTGTCATAAATGATGCTTCATGGGCAAGAGAAATTTCTAAAATTATAGTGGGGAGTGCATATATAAACCAGTACACTCATGAGCAGAGATGGTGACACTGGAGCAGCCAGGTGAAAAAGTCCAAATTTTAAGAAACCTTAATTAAGAAGGTAAATGAGCGACTCTGAAGGAAGTAGAATTTAAAATGTATTCTTATGAATTTTGTAGTGTTTACAACAATGAATTTATTCAGATAGGTAAGCATAATTAAGACTAACCTAAACAGTTAAAGAAGAAACTTATTATATATTTCTGGGTTTCTGATTTACAACAGACATGCATGCTTGTGTGGTTCTGTAAAAAGAATCAAAAATGAAGCGTGCATTTTGTGTGGGCTAGAGCAGGGGTGCACAAACCGCGGCCCCCGACAGGGCCCGGTGCGGCCCCCAGAAGACTTTAGAATGTTACCATTATTTGTGGCCTGCAAGGAGCTTTTAACATTAATCTGAAAAAGGGAGTAGAATAGCGGTCTGCTTTCTCGTGCATGCATCTTGTGCTGTGTTGAAAACAAACGCTGGATGCGGTATTGAGGTGAGAGCTCTGTGTATTGGGCACATTGTTCAGTTCAGCTGATCAAAGGTGTATATGTTGAAATAGTAGTATCTGCGCATCTTTGATGTATGGTGACATCAATTAACATTAGAAAGACCCAAGTCGACAGGCAGCCAACCAAAGTTCAGTCTGGGGATGGGGTGAGGTGACGGGGGGGGGGGGGGGAGGAAGGTGCAGTCAGTGTGTGTGAATGTGCGGCTGTGGATGTCTGGTTAGAATACTACTGCCCTTTGTAAATATGTCGAAACCTGCTGCATAAGAAGCATAAAATTGAAGACGAAACGCGTCAGTTTAAAGAAGAGTGGACAGCCAAATACTTTATGTGGCATTTAAATGGAGCAGCTATGTGCTTAATTTGTTGTGAGTCTGTTACTGTGATGAAGGACTTCAACTGCAAGCGGCATTACAAAACAAAGCACGCTGCTACTTTTGATGACTTAAAAGGCACTGAGAGAAACAACAAAATTGAGCAACTTTTAAAAGGTCTGTCAGCACAGCAACATTTCTTCACAAAAAAGTCTGAAGAAAACAAGTATTTTGCTCTGCAAGTTGCAAAGTAGCACATATTGTTGCCAAATCATCATGGCCATTTATGTTTACTGGCGGTGACTCGTCAAAGACTGCATCCAAGCTGTCCAATATGTCCTTAAAAGGCGGACCTTTTCAACACAGTCCCACTCTCATTGACACCATTCAAGGCCCTGTCGAAGACTTAGCAACAGATGTTTGTGAACAGTTGTGTGAAAGACTTGCTAACTGTAAGTACTTTTCAATTGCTTTGGACAAGAGCATTGACAACGTTGACATAGCACAACTGCTGGGTTTTGTGCGTGCAGTGGATGAGAACTTTGAAATAACTCAAGAATTAGCTGGTATGGCTTCACTACATGGGCGGACGACTGGTGAAGATATTTTTGGAGGAGTGACTTCCGTTCTTGGAAACCTTAACGTCCAGGTGCCAACGCTAGCCAGCGTTACCACGGATGGTGCACCTGCTATGACTGGAAGAGCATCAGAATTTGTTGCTCATTTGCTGCCACATTTGCAGGGGCTTGGAATTCCAACAGATAGTGTCCACATGTACCATTGCATAATTCATCAGGAATCGCTCTGTGCACGAATCTTGAAATTTGACGTCATGAAATTCGTTTTTAATTCTGTGAACTTCATACGATCCAGAGGACTTAATCATCGACAGTTCAGACCATTTCTTGAAGACATCGAGGCAGAATATCAAGACATCCCATATCACACAGATGTCAGGTGGCTGAGTCGAGGAAAGGTATTAAAACGGTTTGTTGAGTTGCGAACGGAAATTTGTGAATTTCTTACTGTCAAAGCAAAGACGGCTGTGTTTACTGACAAACAGTGGTTGGCAGACTTGGCATTTCTGACAGACATGGCAGATCGCTTGAATAGATTCAACCAGCGTCTCCAAGGCAAAGATCACTTTATCTTTGATATGTACAAGGAACTGCAGTCCTTCACGTTGAAGTTGAGGCTCTTCTGTTCGAATCTGCAAGCTGGAAATCTTTGTCATTTTCCGATTTGTTCAGCTTTTCAGAAGGAGTACCAATGTAACTTCAGCAGATACCATTGCAATTGTGAAACATTGCTGAAGGAATTTACTGAACGCTTTGATGCCTTCAAGGAGCACAAGGACTTATTCAGCTTCATTCGCGATCCTTTCTCATGTAGTGTAGAGTCCGTGCCTGATCACTGTCAACTGGAGGTCATTGATCTTCAATTTTCACCTGAACTGAAGTCATCATTTCAGCAGAACAACATTTTAACATTTTATGGAAGTCTCAGCTCGAGCACATACAGAAATGTCAAGGACTTGGCTTGCAAGTTGTTGTCAGAATTCGGCAGCACATATTTGTGTGAACAAATGTTTTCAGTAATGAACATGAACAAGAACAAGCTGAGATCGAATTTGACCGACAACAATCTCTGTTCGATTTTGAGGCTGGCAACTACAAAACTCGAACCAAATATTGACAAAGTTGTTAACATCATTCAGGCACACCCTTCTCACTAATAAAGACTAAATCTATGTTAATAAGGGAAAAACGAATGTAAAGACATTATTTCATTATTTGTGTTGTTCTTTTTCTACTGAGCAATCCATGTGCAATCTGACTTGCGGCCCTCCATGCACTATCAATTGGAAATGTGGCCCTCTGGCCTAAAAAGTTTGTGCACCCCTGGGCTAGAGTTTCAATACGACCTAACAAGACAAAAGTTGAGTCAATTGTTAGATGAGAAAGTTGTGGCCCTTGTCTTCCTAAGAACGATTTGTTTATGAACATTTAATTTGGAAAGACAGATTATTCTGAAGTTTGGAAGTATAAATATTGAAGCAGATAAATCCGATCATTGTTTCAACCACCATGATATCACTTAAATCCTATATTATCTCTTTTAAAATGATTTTTATAATTAAATTTTATTGTGTTAATTGTTCATTCTTATGTGTCTTTGTTAATGTAACTGTTAAATGTAAGTGTAACTCTGCATCATAATTGTAGTGTAGTGTCTCTTCTAATCTTAGTGTTGTAATTTGCATATTTTTATATTTTATATATAGTTATCTGTTGGGAGCTAGTGAGTCAGGAATAAAAATACCCAATTAAAAATATGTAAGGCCATTGCCCCATAAATCCACGTCTTATTACTTGTATCAACACTTGTATTTGACTTAGCAAACAGATTGAAATGCATTTGAATTAATTGCATAAATACAAGTCACCTCAAATAGTATACAATTAATTAAGTCACCTCAAGTAGTATATAATTACAACAGTAGGGCTGTCAATTTTTTTCTGAAAAAGCTGCCCGGGTACCTGTCTAGATTTTGAATGGTGTGAATCTAGTGACTTACTATTAGTTATGATCTTTATATGTACAACACAAACATATTTTCAATATGATCAATCATTAATTAAACTAAACTTCACCGCGTCATTGTCCAATCGCTTGGTGTGACTCCCCAGACAATGTCTTACCCATATTAAAAATATTACATTATTATTTAATTTATTGACGTCAAAATACTGACAAGTTTGTTTACTGAAGTCTTATTAACATGCTGTTACTGCTCAGTGTGTGAGCCTACCCACGGCCGGTGTCATCAAATAAAGTATCCCCCATAATGAAGTCTCCTAGGGAGGTTTTATTTTAAAACAAATTCTCCGACGGATATTTTGTTTTAAAATAAAAGCTCTTAATTAAAATATAACCCCCCCCCCTCCTTAATTGTATTAACAATACACTGCATAAGGCAACAGGGCTCTGCAGCATGATGTCGCGAAACCAGATGACATATCTGGCTCTCTGCTGATGGGGCAAGGTTTAGATGCAAGTTTAACTACACTCAAAATAATTCTCAAACTGTTAGATTTTTGAAGCAACCTAGAACAAAGAATTATGGAATAACTCAGCCTATAAAACTGAAGCTACAATGTAAATTTAATTCATTAAAGTCTGAATCTCCCACCACCACCACCACCACAGGTGGTTTTATTTTGGGGTGGATTTATTTTACATTCATGGGTGATTTTATTTTAATCTGAGAGAATCCATTTTCTCTTCTCAGAGATTTTATTTTAAAATGAATCCATCATAGGGAGACTGTTTTGGGGAGGAATTATTTTCCAACACTGGCACAATTTAGAAGGCCAAAATCTACACGCATAATGGTAATGTGAGTATGACCAGAGGAGTGTACAGAGCCACCAGTGTCAGTTCTCTCATCTAAAGTGTGATGACTTGCTCTCCCTCTGTGTTTTCTTTGCACCCCTTTGCATTACCCATTTTTGTGCCTTATCCTCAGCTGTGCAGTGCCCTAGAATGGCCTAGATGGTGTATAGACATATAAGACACATCACGGGTACCCGTTCACAATTTTACTACCTGGGTATTAGCTCAGCACAGTTAATATGCTAATATGATTACAAAAAAAAATATCCACTAGTAAAAGATTGCTTAAAAATACCTCTACAACAGCATTTCAAATGTTTTAGTCTCTGTTGGATATGCCTATAACATTTGACCAAAGACTAATTTCTAGTAAGATTTTTTTTAAATGCCTCAATAGCAATATTTAAAATGTTTTAATTTAATTTCTGTTAGATATGCCCAATATAATTGCACATCATTTAACATAAGCCTATCTTCTACTGAGATATTGTTTAAATAATAGTATTTAAAATGTTTTATAACAGCAATTTATTCATTAAAACTATGTTTCATTAACAACAGCATCAACACTGAGCAAATATATAACTCATAAGTAAACTACACTAATTATAATTATCAAATCAAGAGAGCCTTAATTAATATTTTAATCTGTAAAGCCATTTATCTAAATACTACTTAGGTAAATCACCAATCAAATGAGTAGTAATATGATTCAAACATCAGTGCCTTGCCCAGCTGTTAGCGCACAACACTGATCATACTACAGTGCTTTAAGCTTTCATCTAAAGTAGCTTTATATATTACATAGACTCCATACTTTCACACTGGACCTGTCATTTTAATACATGAAGAAAAATTGTAAATGTGATCAGTGTAGCAGCTATCTGCATTGATCCAGCCATTACATATATCAATAAAATTAATTCCTGGTAATGAAATATATGTGTGGCAGAGTAAATTTGCCTAACTCTATTTCTAGACTTAATTGTTATATAAAATGTTCAAGTGACATAACCTTATAAATGGTATTTTTATAGGTAAAACTCAGGTTGATTCTCTACAGTGTGCTTGGAGAGAGCATTGAAGATTCTGGAACAGTTGTGTAACATGCCTCAAATGGAACATGTGAGACTTTGCCTAAATATGAAAGGCAGGGACTTGTTGCAAACCATTGACTGAAACATGTCCGCAACATTCTCCATCTTTGAATAGGTTATGTGCATTGACTTTAATTATTTCTCTGAAACTCCACTCTCATTTTAATGATGATATCCATGAATTTGATTATGTTTTTATGTTAATCGACTGCTTATGTCTATGCTCTTTGATCATTATGTATGTTATATATTTGATTATTGATTTAATAAATTTATTGACCTTCTTACACTGATAACCTTATGTTGGAAAGAATGGGTGAATGGATGCTCACTAAGCATAGATTAAAAGATGGAACTGTCTTCTCCTTTAGTACGAAGTTTTCCCTATATGGAAATATTGTGTAATGGTAAATGTTTTTCTTTAATGTTGTGGAAGAGAGAAAACATTTACATCGCCCACATATCTGCCAAGTGAGAGAGACGAGTGGTGTCTTCTGGAGAATTATTAATAACATAAAGTAAGATTCTCATTACTTGTAATTAGTTATGGATGATTAATTAATAATATTAACTAGGTGGTGTTAGCATCACATAAAGTGGGTGGGCTCTGTCCAGGGATGAGCTGAAATTTGTTAAAAATTCTTAAACTAATTGTCATTGTGTTGACATTAGTAAATATGGAAAACAATTGTTGAAAAATCTGTTGAGCTTAGAACCTAACAGGGAAACACTCAGCTAAAAACAAAGCTAGAAGAGATACATTTGACTAGGGTAATAGACATTTAGAAAGCATTCTTATCTCACTTATTTTTATAACACTATCTAGAACTGTCTTACTTTGTCTATCCTTTTTTCTCTTTTAAAAAATATTGATCAACTTTTTGTTGATTGCATATTGTATTGACACTTGTATTACAATAGTTTCCATCACTGATGTGTGGAGATTATACTGTTTATAGTGATTGAATTTTAAGTAACTAGACTTAAAGTTTACTCGTTGTGTGTGGAGATACTTTTGTAAAATCAGTCAGCTCACCAATATGCTAGCTGTCACAAAACTGTAATGGAGTCAAGGACAAATTATACTTGACCTCCTAACCCATAATTAGTCTGCATTGTTAGGTTTAGGCTTTTGTGGACAGTGTCCTATTCATAACTGATATTTTTGGATACATGTTTATCGAGAGTGATGTAATCACACTCTGGTGTGTGTGCTGTATTGAAGAAGAAAGCTCACTCCTATTATGTAATATCTCGAACAATAGCCAATTATAGGTCATACCCAAGCCTGACGCTTGACTGATAGATTTCCCACCATAAATTCATATGCACCTTTATATACCACGAACCGATGCATTCACGAGGGAGGACCTGAAACACTTATCATCTAGGCATTGCATTGTTCCGTGAATCGTCTACAAACCCATTGTGCTAAGGAGAGGTACCATGGTACTAGGCAAGGTAATAACACATCGATTTCTTCAAATATTGTTTGTATTTTATTAAGATATCATTGTGTGAATTTGTGTATCTATCATTGATGAAATTTATATTTATTGCTATTTCTCCAGACATGTGGCTTGATGATAGTGTGGCTAAAGTAGAAATATTTGCATTTCTATTTGATTGTTGAATTGTGGAATGATAAATTCATAAAGGTTGAGGAAAGCTGAATCTTATTCTTTTTGTAAAGCTAAAATAACTGAGTTGTAACTGCAAAATGCTTGTGCGTGTTCATGTAAATTTTGAGTAACAATTTAATCCACTTCTGTGTGTAACGTTTTGTCATAATTGTAACAAGCATGTGTGTGATTTTGAATTGTATTATTTCTGTGCATCTTTACATTTCATAATATAACATTTTAAAATATAATTGTCTACATTGGAATGATTAATCTCTTGCATGTATCATGTTGTATTTTAATTGTAACACGCATGAGCGTGACTTGAATTATATTTTTCATTATTGTATTTATTTACTAAATGTAAAGATACAGAAGGTCGATTGTGAATAGGCTACACTATTGTCTATGCCACATGTATGGATTGCAAACCTGTAGGGACTGTCGCTCATGGGAATTATTATATTTTCAGAGTGGGTTCCTGTTCCTGGTTCTGTTTCTGTTTCCATTTCTACCTTCTACGTACTTTGGGCGTACATTGTTCTTTGATTTATTCCTTGAACTGGTCCGGAGTTCTACCTGAGCTTTGAAGAGATTCTACAGAGTTTACTGGACACTGATCTTACAACTGCAGGTTGGAGATCGATGATTATGTTTACATGACTGTCGCCAATATCCAACTATGTACCATTGGGGATGTGCGACGCTGCCATAATTGACGGAAGAGAAAACTGCTAAGTAAAATTCCTATGGACACTGGAACTATTAACTGACTTTTTGTGATTCATGTAAGCTAGACACCAGGTAGTCCTAAAGACCATGTATCGAAATTTGATCTTTGGAATTACTTTGTTACTTGTTAATTTTGATGAAATCTTTTATTATTATTCAATTGCAGTAGTTCACTAATTATTGCGAGAAAGACCAATTAGGACCGGGTGGGGGCTAGAGTTAACAATGTAATGTTTGAATGCATAATTAGTTGTAACTGGATAACTTTTCCCAGTCTGTGCATTATTACACAGGTTTACCTGTCACTAAATTTGTTGTTTGAAACTACGAGAATTAAATTTAACTAGACTGAATGGTGAATCTGGGCAGCCAGTCTGTTGTCAGCGTATGTGAGCCTGGAAATTAATTACTCTAAATCCTCATGCTGAGACAGGGTCGATAAATAAATACTAAAATGTAACAATGACCTGGTAGAGTTATTTTGCAATTTAAAAATGGAATTAGATTCACACAAGAAAAGGCAGCGATACTAACCAAAAGAATCATTTCTCTACACTTTAGTAGCCATTTGGGTTCACAAAATAGTTAAAACAAAGTTGAGGGCAGACTGTCAAAAATGTAAACAACATTCTATACTAGGTAATGATAAATTATTGCAACAGCACAAATTTGAGAGCCAATATGTCTATGAGTCAGCTATTTTGTCAAGCTTAACTTTTAATTTTTCAATCACTTTTAGCAGTTCATCTTCTTTGCTTTTGGCTGATTTTTGCAGAGCATTAGACTTGCTTGTGAAGAAATAGTGTGAGGTAACAACTTTTAATGTCCACAGAATTTCTGCTATTAACACATCATCTCTTCACATGATTGATGAAACTGAACAATAACAAACAGGTGAATCACGACTTTCGCTGTCTAAAGCTAAACCACTGGTACTGGTTACACTGCAGACACTGGTATTAGAATTTGTCGTTGGAGATTCAGTAGTCAAAATGGTATCATCAGAACTAAGCATAGTTTTCAAAATTATGATATTGGAAGGTCAATTTCCTAGCCCTTAGTAGTCTTACGTGTTTTGCTCCTTTTATGTGATTTCTGAATGCAACTTCATCCATGTTTGGCACATTCCAACGATTTTACACACACTGTGCAAGTAGCCATGGTTCAGATTTGGATTTTCTGATATCCAGTCTTTGTAGTCGTCTTCTGACAGCCACATTTTGCTAAAGTGGCACTTTCCAGGCTTATTTTAGGAAAATAAAATCACTCAAAAACCCAAGGTGCATGCAAAAATGGTGGTACAAAATAAGAACTAAGTTGATTTTGTAACCAATCAGAGCACAAGACAGTAAGTATTAAGAAAAAGACATACAATTAGACCTGTCATAAGATAATAGAAGTCAAACTTTGATAAGCAATGCAAACTATGCTTTCTGATTATCTCTCTTTTGTTATTTTAAAATTCCATGACTTACCAAAAACAATTTTTTCAATTTCATTTCTAAATCCAATCACTTTTCCAGGATTTCATGGCCCTATATGGACTCTGAGAAAGGGTTATTTTTAGAAACAGTTAATATTTCTGCTATTTAATCATCTAAAATAAGAACTGATTTAATCACTGGATAGTGATTCAGTTACTTAAAATGTTATTAGCTTATCTGATGTACTCTTGAAGGACAGTGACATATCTGAGCAGATGGATTCAGTGGTAATGCTGCTGATCCACTGCCATGTTGTTAAAATGGAATATTTGCTGACTACCCACCAGTTTATTCTATGCTCACAGTCAAAGCATATTGAACTGTGGGGATAAGAGTATAAGAGACAGAACCCAAAGTCTGTCCATTATCACTTCCTTCTCACAAACATTTTATCATAGCTAGAGTGTCAATTTCTTACAGCAAAATAAGGATAATTATAATAATAAACAAAGTTGGTGTTAAGAGATAACCACACATATTAGGCAGTTTCCACAGAGCAAAAAAAGTCATTTCCATATAAAGTGCATCAGCAACATTGATAACATATGAGGGTTAGGATAATTTCTATGGTTGACGATGCTGGACTAATGTGTATAATCACACAATCAAAGCATGTTTGGCTCAATAAATGTGGTAGTGGCAAAAATAAAGAAGATAAAGAAAGCTATTACCAATAGGAAAAGCACTGAGTAAAATGTCTTCAATGATTAAATGTATGTCAAGTGAATTAAACTAAAAAGTGGAAGACATGAATATTCAATTGTCATTTCTGATTCACTTTATAAGTGTGCAATCTTTATCTGATTGTTTTACTTTAGTCAATATAAACAAAAATAATTATGAGATTCATAGGTTGACTTGTGAGCTTGGTCTCCCATGAACCACACATGAGTCTCAAAGACAGTGAACAGGAATCCATCTCTCTCTCTCTCTCTCTCTCTACACAGACACACACACACACACACACACAAAATTTATTAATTGTTTTTTTAAAAGAACAAAGTTTAAGCCAGCAACTTTTATAAATACAGTTATTTTAATGTTAAAGTTACAGTAAACATTCTCATTGTAACACAAGATCACCCCAATATTCAGCAAAGGCTTGTTTAAATGTTAGACCAAATTGCAATCATGGCTTGTTTCTTTGTTTCAAATGTAGTTAAGATATATATAAAAAGCACATGACAGTGGTGCAGAGGGAACTTTGCTTTTAAATTTCAGTGTCATGCTTTCAATATGACTGGCTGTACTGAATTGTAAAAAAGACTATTGGTGACCTTAGTACATTAAAAATCTTAAGTAGCTGACTTTTTCAACTGTTTACAATATCCACTGGCACTATGATAATGATTATGATTAAGATTCATTTGCTATATGTAAACAATGCATAAACACTATTCATATGGCTTGTTTGCACAGATTAGCAGAGTTTCCTCATCAATTGATCTTTAAGTGTACCAATGTGGTGTTTTATAAAATCAACTATTTTAGGTGATTTAGTTTTAATTCAGTAGTGCAAAGAATATAATTCTTACCTGTAGGTGCAATTCCTTTAGCTGAAAAACAGTAAAGAAAAGAAAATCACTGTGTTACAAGTATATCATCACTTTTTGCGCTCATTAACATTAGGGGAATCTTATAGTACACTAAAGTATGAAGCTATTGAACATTTTCTCTGAGAATTCATTGGAATTTCTTGGGGCTTTATGGTAAGGCATTTAAATAAGGGGTATTTAAAAATGGCATCCATACCTTCCATAAAAAAACATAAAAACATATATATTTTATTTCCAGAGTAGATGCAACAATGGAGAATGGCTGCAACAATTTACATGTAGGTGCTAAGTATAACTAACATAAGATAACCTCTCAACATTCAGTAGGTATAAACTGATATAATAAAATATGTAATTTTAAATATTAAAGTATTTCCAGTCCATTTTTTGTTATCTTAAATTTCCAATCCATTTATCTATTTAGATGTGGATAGTTCATACCTTATATAAGTTCAAATTCTGCAAAAATTAAAGCAAAGTTTAAGCCAGCAACTGTTTACAATATCCACTGGCACTATGATAATGATTATGATTAAGATTCATTTGCTATATGTAAACAATGCATAAACACTATTCATATGGCTTGTTTGCACAGATTAGCAGAGTTTCCTCATCATCTGATCTTTAAGTGTACCAATTTTTAAAATCAACCACAAATATTTTTAGGTGATTTAGTTTTAATTTAGTAGTGCAAAGAATATAATTCTTACCTGCAGGTGCAACAATTGCTGTGAAAAAAAAAAAGAAAAGAAAATCATTGTGTTACAAGTTTATCACATTTTGCGCTCATTAAGGGAATCTTATAGTACACTAAAAGTATGAAAAGTATGAAACCAACTGAGCATTTTCTCTGAGAATTCATTGGAATTTCTTGGAGCTTTATGGTAAGGCATTTAAATAAGGGGTATTTAAAAATGGCATCCATACCTTCCATAAAAAAACATAAAAACATATATATTTTATTTCCAGAGTAGATGCAACAATGGAGAATGGCTGCAACAATTTACATGTAGGTGCTAAGTATAACTAACATAAGATAACCTCTCAACTGATATAATAAAATATGTAATTTTAAATATATATGATAATGATTATGATTAAGATTCATTTGCTATATATAAACAATGAATAGCACTATTCATATGGCTTGTTTGCACAGATTAGCAGAGTTTCCTCATCATCTGATCTTTAAGTGTACCAACTACAAATATTTTTAGGTTATTTAGTTTTAATTTAGTAGTGCAAAGAATATAATTATTACCTGTCGTTGTAATTTCATTAGCCGAAAAAGCAAAAAGAAAAGTTAGTTATAATGGGCATGATTTGATGTGTAGGTATTTCTTTTTTAGTTTTATTATAGATTTATAAAAGAAATAAAATATATCTTTCACTTCACTGTTTCTAACTTCAATGACAATCAAAATTATAACTCCTCCCAGACAAACTAGCTGGAAAGCCTTCTCACAGATGCCAACAACTGAAATGGATGAAAAGAAAATGCAAAGCACATCTACAATGAAAAAAGATGAAAAAAATATCCAACAAGCAGATGAATAAAACAGAAACTAAACAAAATAAATCAGACTGACCTGGAGAGTATCAAGAAAATACACCAAACAACCAGACACACTGATGGAAATTGAGATTGCCCTCAATATCTACACAAAGGGGCTGGAGGCTCCACCTCTTTCATCCTTATCTGAGCAAGTACCCTCTCCAGCCAAGTAAGCATTGTGAGTCAAATATACACAGATGAGACACCAAGCAAAAAAAAAAAAATAGAAGAAAACTGCCTCAACACATCTGAGAACAAGACCAATGATGATCAGACAGGGAAGCACAACAAACTGAAAATAAGAAAAGGAAACACAACTACCACCACCAACAGCATTGCAGAAACAACAATAAACCAGATAGAAGCAATATCTACAATAGGGATTTTTCAACCACCCACTGCAGACATGATTCAATTAGCCTTGGATTACCTCTACTAGCTGCCAGCACTTATCTATGCACATCCCAATGGACAATACTGGCGACAGCAATGACAACAACCATGACAACACCACCCACCATTGCAAAAGACAGGGGTTTGAATATCCTGAGCATATGTACCCAATAGGTATAGACCTGGTATGATACTAGCCTGGGCTCTATAAGATACACCCACCGACCCTCTCCAACACTGGGTACAACAACAACAAAGCACAGAAAACCGGGCTACTAAATGCCTCTACTGGCCAGACATCAAGCACCATGGACCAACTGGCCACCATTCATCATCACCACTCTACCACTTTCCAGTCAACAACCCTCCACTCTGTCTTTCATCATCTTCAACTCTTACAACAGTGACAACACTAGTGCCAGGCAATGAAATCAACCTAGGTTGGAAGCTGTCAAGAAGAAGAATGTTTAAATAGTTGAAAACTGTGGTGGTGGTAAATGACTAGATTAGTGAAGAAGATAATGGAGCATACCACAACAGGATTCCCACAATTATGGGGGGGGGGGGGAGCGGGATAGTGATCATTTATTTTAAATGCAGTCTATATACATACGGAACCAGATTAGTAACAGTGAATGAAAACACACCAAACCATGTGTAATTGTTGCAAGGTACACAGCATATAGAATACACATAATTCCAAGTCCATCATTTTATTTCAAAATACCAACACAATTGTATTTCATACCTCTAAAGCTAATCTAAGTGTTCCACCTATTCTGTGCATTTATCTGTTTCTTGTATGACTAACATACAACATTTCATTACTTTACTATAAAAACTATCTCAGCCCTGTCTCCCCTACTGTCTCTAAGGCCCAAGGTTTGTCATATTCTGTCATTCCTCATGCAGTGCCTCTGTCGCTCTGTTTCAATGACTGTTGGGTACATAGACTCTTGGAAGCTGAAGAGAGGTAACTGACCTTTTGGTGTATGTGTTACTTTTGCTGACCAGTTTGTGTGGTGCAAACACTTCTTTGATTCCCAAAACTATGTTTTGGGAATTTAAAAATGTAGTTCTAAAGTTAACCTTAAGTTATCAAATAAACAGGGTGATCATTTTTAGTTCTCTGATTCTGGGTTAAAACACGGACAGATCAAGGAGAAGATGCTGCAAGTGACCTTATCACTACCATCTAACCCTTATTAAACCAGAGCTTGTTTGTATTTTTATGTTGTCAATCATGTGGCTTATATCACAGCAAGTTTAGTTGACATGTACAAATATGATAAAATCTCATCTAGACATGAATAAAACTATAATGACCAAATTAAAGAAAGACTAAACCAAAAAGATTATGAATATGACTGGGATAAGGTTAAAATATAATCTTAATTAAGTAGTTCATTCTGAGTTTGCAAATAAAGTAACCCAGAGTTTTACTGAAAATATATTTTAGAAGTGAAAGACATGCAGTAAATTCTGAGTCATATATAAAGTGACTCAGAAGCATGAAACATGTCAATGCTGCCTAAGTTTACAAAAAAAAAATTCTGAGACCTTACTAACACTTTATGTGGTAAGACATTATAACTATAAATTTTTCATGACAGTACTTATGAGTTAAAATATTTGTCTCTTGTAATAGAATAAAATTACATCATAAGAATACACTAAACTGACAAGGGTTCCAACAAAAATGACATAAAATCTAGGAGTTAAAAATTACATTATCTAGGACTTTGGCAAATGACATTGACAGTGACGTAGTTTGATTTTATCGTTTATTTGAAATTTATCTATTACATCCTATTAAGAAACTAGCAGCTAGTATATCTGTTGATGTAATTGAAAGAATTAAAAGTGAGCATGGAATGTTGTTTTTTGCTGTGAATTATATTTGGAAGTATGCTGATTGTTATTTGGATAAATCTTTCACTGTGACTTTTATACTCGTCTCAAGGTTATTCTAGGCTGATGCATTTATTAGAGTATGATTAGCAATGTCTGGAAGGTAAAGAGAACATCTTTTCAGACTGTCTGACCAAGCCATGCCAGTGAGAGTTATTATAAATAATTATTCTTCTTAATAAAAACCAATGCCAAAATATGTTTACAAATACAAAAGGGCTACACACACACACACACACATACACAAATAACATGCTTTTACCATGCTTAAAATACTGATACAATGTCAGTTTGTAAATTATTTTGAATCAAATATCAATCGAAAAACAGAGCAAACTATGTGTAGCTATTCCAGTCAATTGATTATATTTTTTGGATATAATTCCACATTATTCTGACCTCATTCCCCATAAAGATAAAGAAACAGTATTAGAGTTAAGAAAAACTGACATGCTTCACCTTGTATATCCTACTATATGCTTGTAATAACAATGAATAAAATCCCATTCTGATAGGCAGTTTTGTCAATTTTTACTAAATCTTAGTACATGTAAATAAGTTTTTCTGCAAAATATCTAGCATCAAAAAATAACTGTGAATTAATTGAACTATACTCTCCAAAAACAGTTTGCAAATGCAAATATAACAATATAATCTCTTTTGAGTAAACATGTCCATTACAGAACCCTACAACATAAATCATGAACTAAATGTACACTGAGTTGTCATGTGAAAAAGCAGAAATCATTCAAACAAAATTATTTATAAATAATTTAAACAGCAAAGAAATGTTCTCTCAAAAATTTGAAAAATAGTTGAACAAAGATTCTCTTAACATCTAATTAAAGAAATAAAGTACTTTCTCTTACCATGTACATGTGGTAATATAAATAGCTTGCTTAATTTTGATAAGTTTATATATCCTTGCAAAAAAACTAAATGGTAACAAAGAAAAAGGCAGTTTTAGACTGTTTCAATAATGGAATCACTATTGGTGACTGTATTTTTATGCTGTATGGTGATCTAATGATTGAGTACAGTATTTTTTGAAAAGAGTGAACAGATTGCTTGTAACTTGTATGGAAAACTGA
The DNA here is from genome assembly GCA_028829895.1 of Sinotaia quadrata. Taxonomy (NCBI): domain Eukaryota; kingdom Metazoa; phylum Mollusca; class Gastropoda; order Architaenioglossa; family Viviparidae; genus Sinotaia; species Sinotaia quadrata. The sequence goes on from CM054180.1 coordinate 98,833,324, forward strand.
AATTTTGGTGATACTGTTTTATATACTGTTTGTGCTGTGTATGTGTTTGCTAATTCTAATAACTAAAATTGTATTAATTATTATTTATTGAGCTAACTTATTGATGCATGAGTACATTCCTACCTCAACTTTTCCTTCCAGTCAGTTTCTGGCCTACCAGTAGAAGGGTCAGTGACACAGATCTAATTACCAAAATTAATTACATGCATGCGCAGAGCTTTTAAAAAACTTTATTCTAGAGCAAACAAATTCAACATTTCTAAAGCCAAAATGTCTCAGGACACAAAAAACCCTGTCATTTTAACTCATCCAATAATGAAGCTCCAATATAAATCATCTTATCATTGTCGTGAGCAAGTTCCAAAAGACTTACGTATAGTGTATAAAAACAGAGAAACAAAATATGTGGAAATCACCAGATCAAGCATATGACTCAAAAAATGGTATACGTGGTACCTAAGCTTCTAGTGGTTATAATAATGAATTAATCATCCATAATTAATTACAAGTGATGAGAATCTTAATTTATATTATTAATAATTTAACTCCATTCTCTCTTTACATATGTTTATATGTGAGCATTAGGGTCCTGTTGTAAACCTTAAAATGTAAAATAATTAGATTTAATCCACTTTATATTTTGCACTTCATGCCACATAATGGAAATTTTGAACAAAGGATGAATTATATACTGACTGTGAAGAGAGTATTGTTTAATAGTTATATATATGGATGGACAATGATTACACAAATCATCACACAAGTGATCATTTTCAATAGTTATAATATGTATGGATGGACAATGATTACACAAACCATCACAAGTGATTTTCAATAGTTATAAATACGTATGGACAATGATTACACAAATCAACACACAAGTGATCATTTTCAATAGTTATAAATACGTATGGACAATGATTACACAAACCATCACACAAGTGATCATTTTCAATAGTTATAAATACGTATGGATGGACAATGATTACACAAACCATCACACAAGTGATCATTTTCAAGTATAGTTCTACTTACAGTTCTACTTACTTTTAAATTTCATACTGTTGCATGAACCAGTTGTCTTTATGATCAGCTTGTCATAGGCAAATGGATTGCAAGGAACACACCTGAAACATTTCACAATATATTTAATTTGTTGCATTCATTTTATAACAAATATAATGATATAATAAATGCAAAATTCTCTTTTAAGACAATGAATTAATATATATATCAATAAAATTATATATAAAACTGTTGGTACCCCGCCACTTGATGTTACGAAATACACAACAATTTTTGAAATCGCCGCTCCGTTGGCTCGTGTACAGCCCCCAGAGGTTCGAACCTCACATTTAACGATAAACCGGACGGACTAACAAACACACTGACAACGGACAGACCGACCGACGGACAGACAGACAGACGCTATGGCTACAATAAATGAATTTTAACACGAAACGAAAAGAACAAGAATTGACACAAAGCCGATGAACATTAAGAAAATATTTATATAAAATAAAGAACTAATTAAAAGAAATAACAATGTACTGCCATTATATTTACGATGAGCACCAAGCTCGAAATCTATTCAGAGAATTAGTTTCCCTGAACTGCCTCTGAGTCTCTAGGATTTCTTTTTATAAAGTTCCGTCAAGTTCCCGATTTTCCTAAAGAGTTAATATGTATCGTTACACACTCCTGGCCAACGTACTTTGTTACTTAATTGGGAGGAATAGTGCAGGAAGTGTCCCAGGTTGATCACTCAGCAACCAAAGATTCAGGTTGATCACACAGCAACCAAAGATTCAGGTTGATCACACAGCAACCAAAGATTCAGGTTGATCACACAGCAACCAAAGATTCGGGTTGATCACACAGCAACCAAAGATTCGGGTTGACCACACAGCAACCAAAGATTCAGGTTGATCACACAGCAACCAAAGATTCAGGTTGATCACACAGCAACCAAAGATTCAGGTTGATCACACAGCAACCAGAGATTCATACGAAGAGTAAAATAAAAATCCTGCAATATATAATATAAAAGGGTTCAGAGACTACTAACATAATTTTTCCTATATTTACTAATTAAAAGCTAATCATTTCTCTGAGTACAATATCAATAACCTGAAATAGAATGAATTAGTTTTACATATCAATTCTTTATCAAATGACATTCTATACATTAATTATTAATTTAAAGTGATGTAAAAGCAGCCAGCTTACCTTTCGTTTTCGGCGAAAAACCAAGGATTAAAGAAAAATTGTAATGGTGTAATGATACACTCTTTTCAAGCCTTCTGGCTGTTCTATGCATATAAATTTTTAACAGTTATTAAAGATGGACACGTGCGTCGTTCCGTGCAAGCTTGTTTTAGACTGCCGTAATTAGATACTGCTGTATTTAGATATAGTTCCTTCCTACGTGTTTTATTTGACAGGTCAGTCTAACGGACCCAGAAAACTGGCCCTGCCCTGACCCTGCCCTGCCACCGACGATGTGATACGCGCATCATCCGCACGAGCCTGTCCTAAACCACCCTATTTAGACATAGCCTTCCTCACTTGCTAATTTAGTTTAAAATGTCATTCCCTCCTATATTTAATTTTTTTAATATTCAGCTGGGATCCGGGCGAGATTTACAGAAGATCCTGACAAAAACACAAAGATTATTTACGTAATGTTTAGAGCAGGGGTGCACAAACTCCGGCCCGCGAAGAGTCGCCGAGTGGCCCGCCATGTCAAACGAAAAAGTCATATGTTTACTCATACACTGAGTGATTTGAAACAAAGCAGCACCTCCTGACCCATTTTTCCAGGCGCTCCGTGCAGATGATATCTGCCCGCTGACATAACACTCACAGAGGCAAGAGAAAAAGGCTATACCAAGATGAGCAGCAAACCTCACACATACATGCTTGCCCCTTCCTGTGATGTGGTTGGTCAGTACCTGTTAAGCCTTAGTGTCCAATCTACCACATTCTGTTTATTTTGATTATATTTTTGTGACAAAATGGCAGCTAATCGTAAAAGAAAAGTTGACAAGGAAAACCAGCAGTTTAATGATGACTGGATAATGCACTTGTCCACACCAGCATACTTGGCAGCACATACTGCTGCAAACAGGCTTTCTCACAAATGAAACTGAACAAAAGCAACACTTGCGGTCAGCTGAGTGATGATAATCTGGAAGCAATTTTGCATCTTTCAACGTCAAACATCAAACATCAAGCCGGACATTTTGAAGCTTGCAGATGACATGCAGCACTATCCATCACACTGACTTTGTGAATGTTGACATATCATAACATTTTTAGAATGAGTCTTAGTATACAACTTCTTTGTCATAATTATAGTCTTAATCGTCATTTGTGTGTTCTTAGATGTGATGTCCGTCTTGTATGGAACGATTTTGATCTTCACTTTTTTGTGGCCCCCGACTCAAAAAGTTTGTGCACCACTGGTTTAGAGTATATGAGGCCACTTAGAGTGAGAGAAAAAAAAATTTCATAATATTTACTAAGAAGATTGGCCACCTTTAGAAGTATTGACATCAGAATATTTTTCAAATATTTGCTTGATTATTGCATGCCTGAAGTCTAGCAATGAAACTGATTTATCTGTGTGTTTCTTGTAAACAACACAGGCTTTGTAGAGTGCAATATGAAGAGTGAAAGAAAACTTTCTTGTACCACTTAATTGATTTTCTCAAGCTACTGTCACACAAATCCACCCCTCCCATGTAGTTGTTGTAATCACAAATGCATGCTGGTTTCGGAATTGGTTGTTTAGTTTTGCCTGTATTTGTTATTGTACTGTCATGATGCATTGCGCTAAGCATGGGAATTTGGTTGTCTTGCCATGCAAAACAAGAAATGCCATTATTATGGACAATTGAAATTTGTCCTGGAGTCAGTTTAGTGCCTGGAAAGTTCTTTGACATGTCTTTTCTCTTCCCCATAGTTCCACATATGTATGTATACTTTGCCAAAAGAGTGCATGCTAGGGTGGGGCTAGTAAAAAAGCAATCTGTGTACAGCTTGTAATATTTCCCTAACAATGGTTCTAAAAGTGTTAGAACCACTTTCTCACCCTGATTCCCCTCTGTACAAGTGTACTCAGTGTCTTTCCCTGTGTACATAATGAAATCAAAAACATAGCCGGTTGTACTCTCGCAGATTTCATATGATTTGATTCCAAATCATGCACATTTAGATTTTATGTACTGCCTGAAACCTTTCCACAGCATCAAAGACTCATCCACACATATATTTTCACCAGGCATATAAACCGATGTGAATACTTGTCTGAAATGATCAATATATAATCAATCTGATTTCTGGATACGGTTGCTAGACCTAGAGATGCAGTTATTCGAAAAATGTAAACAGCAACAAATGAAATTTGCAGCCTGACATTTATTCTTTTTACAGAAAAAAGAATAAGCAAGAATTTCATCATTTGAGAAATAATGACAAATACAAGGTTTCTTTTCTATTCCCATCAAAAGAATAAACCCTATAAACTGAAAAATTTCATCTACCTCTGTATTACACCATTGTTTGATACAAGCATCTTCAGAAATACTTGGCTGCACTAATAGATCTGCCGCATAAACATTTGTGTACTTGACAATTTTTGATTGGCGGGAAAAAAGTCACAAGTTTTGCTAGGAAAAAAAGTCACAAGAAAAAGTCACAGAAGATAAATCACAGAAAAATGTGTATGAATCTGACTTGTTATCACTTGTCACGAAAATCAAGAAATATTAATAAATTTTTAGGGATAGGGTGAAAATGACCATTTTGTCAACAACGTGAAAACTAAGTGTCGGAAACACTAGCTTAGTTCGTGCCGGGAATGGAAAAGATATAATTAGCTTGCAAGAGAATGCTGGCTTGACCCTCTGCGGTCAGGACATCATGCCCATAAATATATGTCAGCGTAGGGCCAGCGTACGGAATTCGTGAGCGAGCGCTGGGACGCCAATTATGTCCGTGACCGAGGCAGACTCAGTTTTTGAAATGTAAACATCTTTTTTTTTTAAGAATCACCACTATTAAATGTTTGGTAGTTTAAGTTGATATTGTTATGGTGAAATTACTATTGTTTTGTGAAAGTACTATTGAAATAGAATTTTGATATTATTGGAAAGTTAATATTTGTATTACTAAGTTAAAAAGGATGGTTTGAGTGTACAACCAGTGCGGGTTGTAAATGGGCAGTGCAGGAAGGGGGATAGCGTGCTGGAAGGAGGGTGTGTACCAGTCAGCTCAGAGAAAGGGATGTGCAAGAACTTTGTGTATAAAAGAGGAGATGGAGCCAGGGGCGGATGAGAAATGTGGAAAATGTGTTGTACAGGGGTGAAGGACACCTCTGTTAGAGTTTCTCCCTGCTTATATGTATCAAGAAGACTCTACGATTCTGTGATGGCAAAACAGAAGGAGGATTCTTGGACACTGCATCAGTGTGCCAGACGTCACCCGGCTGTGTATGAAAAAGCGCGCCGTAATGGCCGCCCAGTTTTAGGTGAGCCAATCAATAGGATAGCCACCTCGGGTACTCTGAGTATTAGCGGCTTTAAGATGCTTTTTTCCTTTCTTTGCCTCTGAATTTTTTTTTCCTCAGTTGTGGTCCTTCGGGTTTGCGTTTTCTTTTCTTCCGTCATTGATACTGGTGTCTGAGAAAATGCCGTTTTGCCCTTATCTTTTTCCTTCATAGTCTGTGTGGAGTTAATTTTGGTCTTCGGCAGAATTTTCCAGACAATGTGTGTGTTTGTTTCCTTATCGCACGTGTCGACTGGTGCTGTTTGCGTTTCGTTTTCCGCTGTTCTTGGATTTCTTCTTGAATGGTTCCATTGCTGATGTATTAGAAAAGCTTCACGTATACCACGTTCATTTTTTGTTAAAAATAAACCCCACAGTAGCCTTTGATATGGATTATTAAAGTAGTCGATTTCATCGTCGAGTGACAGGCAACGAGAAGATAGCCATAGGTTGTATCGTCCGTGTTTTTTTTGAATAGATGGTGATCTCCATGGCTCTGTTGTGATTCTTGATTTCGTCTTGTTCACCCGGCCCTGAAAAGGGCAAAGGGCTAATGTCTACTTGTTCCTCCGTCCCTGAAAGGGGCAAAGGGCTAATGTCTACTTGTTCCTCCGTCCCTGAAAGGGGCAAAGGGCTAATGTCTACTTGTTCCTCCGTCCCTGAAAGGGGCAAAGGGCTAATGTCTACTTGTTCCTCCGTCCCTGAAAGGGGCAGGGTAGTAGAGTTGATAGTCGATCGGGTGGAGCGTGTTTCCATGATGAGTTCGAACGTGCTTCTCCGTCGGTGGTCCGATGCGAAGTGAGTTCGTCACCGTCCGTTGTCCCTCGATCTTGTATTGCGCTCTTGCTATCACTTGAGCCTTCTAATTATAATATCCAATGATATAATTTATAACACTAACAGATTGGTTGCTGAAGCCAAACACATCTTTCCTTCATACTGATTGGTTATTTTGAATGACTAGCTTTGCTGACACTGACTGACTGAACGACCCTATGGCACGGCAATCGGTTTAGATTTTAGGACATATATCTCCTTACAACACCCAACAGGTTAATGATTATTATTAATTAATTAATCATTCATAACTAATTACAAATGATGAGAATCTTAATTTATGTTATTGTTATTAATAATTTTCTAGAAGATACCACGTGTCTCCCTCATTTGGCAGATATGCAGGCACTGTAAACGTTTTCTCTCTTCTACAACAAAAGGTTACATGCACTAAAAGAAATCCTGATCAAAGCAAATTTTTATCATGATGACATGTGGCTGAGAAGCCCCATTTATTTTAGCAAGAACACATCCTACACTTAGTAAGTGTAATTATTTTTCTTTCAAACATGGTTTAAGCCACATTAAATATAATACAACAGTATGTTAGATAAAGGAATGATCTTTAATTTTATCTAAGATATATCAACAAATAATTGTATTAAAGTGTCTAGCATTGCTACAGAATATCACCAAATTTGTGTGTAATAGAATCAAGACAAAATTATACTTGACCTCTTAACCGCTTTTCGTTTAAAATTTGTTATTTTGGATCCAGTTCTTTGTTAGAGTAAAGTAACCATCAATGCTCCGATACACACGCCTATTCATAGGTAGAGAGAGAACTCACTCCAGTTATGCAACATTTTGGACAATATCTGATTGTAGGTCAAACCAAGCGTTATCACGTGACTTATTATTCGCGCCATAAATTCGTATACTTCTTTAAATACACTGATCGCACCGCCACACTTTATTCACGAGGCAAGAACGGACCCATGCGAGCGTCTAAGTCATCTGAAATTCCGTGAATCACGTAGAGACCCGCCGTCGATCATACTGGTTGTATAGAACAAGGTAACACATCGATTTCTTAAAATATTATTTGTATTTCCATTTTAAGTTATCACTGTGTGCATTTATGCATATAATTTATTGCAGAAATTATATTGTTGCGATTTCCTCCAAAACACATGGCTTGGTAGAAGTGTGGCTAAGTCAAAATATTACATCCTATAAATTAATTGTTAAATTGGAAGAACATTAATTTATAAAGTAAAATAACTGATTTGTATCACGAAACATTTGTGCACGTTTATAAAATTCTTGCTGACAATTTAATGACAATTAAATTCATTTTTGCGTATATTATATTGTGTAATTTGTAAAGTGCATATGAGTGATTTTAAATTGTAAACCTTTGATTCTTTTCTTATTGAATTCCATTTGTGAAATGTAAATGCTTCTTTGGAATTCATACAATTCATGCGTACGTTAATTGTAAAATGCATATGCGTGACCACATTGTATCTTTATCTATATATATTTAAATATTATTGTAAAGACACAAATAAGGTAGAGGAATAAGCTAATGCTATTGTCAACCACGTGTATTGGATTGCGAAACTGTGAGACTATCACTCATAGGAATTCCTTTATTTCCAGAGCGGGTTTTTTTGTTTTGTCATTTATCGTTCGTTTACGTTTGGTTCTACATCGTCGTAAAGTCACCATCATTGGAATTTGCCTGAAGATTGTTGATGAGTATCGAACAGTTGGCCGAATTAAATTCCTGGCATGATTGACAAACGATTGTGACCAAGCTAGCTGTAAAGTCCTGGAACCAGCCGAATTCGTTGGGGACCACGTGCTATGTTAACGACGCCATCTTGAGAAATAGCTAAGTACAGAGACTGAAGTACTTGAACTAAATAAACTCTACCGCAATCTATTCGAACACTCATGTGTTAGACAAGTAGCATAGTATTAGGAAACTTGATGTCTGAATTTTGAATACCTTTTGTTATTTGTTTAAACCTTATTAAATTTCTTTTTATTCTTTGTTGAAACAATTATTGTAGTTGGTTCTTTATGCAAATAGACCTATAAGGATTGGGTGGGGGCGAATGAGTCGAGAAAGGAAGTTTGAATGCATAATTAACTATAATTGTTTAACATTTCCCAATCCGTGCTTTGTACGCAAGTTTGCCTGTCTATAAATTTGTTGACTTTACAAGTATTAAATTTGATCAGACTGAAGGGTGAATTTGAGCAGCCAGTCTGTTTCAGGATAGGAGAATGAATTTAATTAACCTAAATTCTAAAATTTTGAAGCAGGGTCTATAAACAAAAACTGGACATGTAACATTGTGCAATAAATGATACATCTTCCTGATAAGGCAACATTGGGACAACCTACTATTTGTTGTATTAGCCTCATTCTAATTATTTTTGTAATGTATTGAATAATGAAATGGTGGTTAAAAAGAATTAATGCAACTACTACTAATAATAATCATCAGCAGCAGCATTATTATTATACTATAAAATTAAAATTTCACTGAATAGAGAAAAATAATGTGTCTTTCAGGTGAAATAAGGGATCAAACAAATTAAATTTGCTTTTACATGGTAAGAATACATTAATATTAATTCCTTTCAATATCCCCAATCCTCAATCACCTGTTTAAGCTGTGAGAACTTCAAATTTTTCTAGATGAAATCTTTGAGAACCATATACATTACTGGAAATGCCCATGTAAATTAGCATACTAGTTACTATGCAAATATCTTTGCTCATTTAAACTATCTCAATCTATCTTTTCAATGGAAACTCCATATTCAAGACAGAGTGAGTGCAATCTCAAAATTGTGAATGTGACCTAAATATCTTGAATTAAATTCCTTGCTATCTCTAGTCTTAATGATTCAGTAATCAATTCAGCAAACAACTTTGATGGTGCGGTGTTGCAAACTATGAAGCAACATTAGAAAGTTTGCAGAAAGATCTTCATTTTGTACTTCCCTGGATTAGATAGCATCTTTAAAATCCTTTCAATGTCAGTGTACAAATACTTAAAATTGGTTTCAGATAGCTTCCTGAAAACAAAATTTGAGAATACACTATTATCATTTGGTTGGGCATTATTCCTAAAATTTTAGTTTTATTGGACAAAGCTATGAAGTACCTTCTGCCTTTCCCCACTTCACATTTGTGATTGTTACGTTTCCAGTATTTATTTATAGACCCTGCCTAGAATAATTAAGGACTTTAATAGATAAATTAATTCCTTCTCTCATATCCTATGCAGACTGGTTGCTCAACTTATCATTTGACTAATTTAAAAGTGTGTCTTGTAGTGCAGACGACAAATTTACAAACTGATAAATTGCGTACGTTAGCTAGATTGGAGTCGTTAAATTCCTCTAAATTAATATGCATTCGTTATGTCATTCAGCTCATCCGCCCCCATCCAATCTAAGAGATCTATAGGTCTATTATGCATAAAAATTAACTACGAAAAGGTTTAACAATTAAAAATAAGATTTAATAAAGTTTTAACAATTTAACAATAATCAAATACGAGCGCGAAAAGTCTATTTCTCAATTCATGCACGTACGTGCTTAATGTTCTCGAGAAAAGTAGTAATAGTAATACTAGTAATAGCCAATGTTTCCTTGTGATAATTGAATTCCACTGAGGAATACTCAGCTGTAAAATCTGTATTCGCCTGGTCTCGTTTATTCCAGTCCGTCCCGGTCTATCTCACAGTAGTCACTTTAGCGGAGATGCACGTGGCATACAGGAAAAGGTGTCCCTTTATGTCGCTAGTGAACTTGAGTTTTAGACCAGCATACGTCTACCCCCCGACGCTGCTTATAGTGGCGTGGACTCTCAGGATAAATGAACTCTCACGTAGTGTTCAAACCAGTTTATTCAAGTCCTCGGGTGAAGACAAAGACAGCTTGTCCAATTCAAGGATGCGGACAACAAGCACAGCAAGGCAAAGCAAAGCCAAGCCCAAAAACAGAACCGACCTGAAGAAAGTAAACGTGCCCTAATATAGTCTCTGCTAACACGTTCCTTACTCAAGCACGTTCCATTTTAATGCTCTGAATTAGAAATTCGACTTCGCGTCGTTTACAATTTAGATTTAGAAAAATGTAATCGTCTCACGTATGTTTCATTTAACAGCATGACGTATGAATCATAAAAATAGTTACAACGTTAAATTAATGTTCATACAAAGGGATAATTCAAACAGCAAAGCGCTTCACAATTTACAATTAAAATTACACACAATAATTGAATTACATGAGAAATTCATATCGAGCGCAGACATTCTGGCTCTAGTGAATTTAGAACAATATAAATTAAAGTTACAATGGAAAAGAGTTACAATAAATTTATATTCCATAACTTATAGGTTTTCAGTCATTTCCATGAACCGTGCTCAAGCATATAGGAAATAATACATAGCACAAATATATACATAGCTAAAATATACAGAATACAATCAGATAAAAGATGGTACCTTATGAGAAGTCGAAGTGTATGATTCTCATCTACCTCGGGTCGGCTGCCATCTGACTTCGAGTAGCTTAACGTGGTGACGTGTAGCTAATTGTATCTCGCAGTAAAGAGCAGAAGCGGTTACCAATATTTATAGGAAAGCATAAAGCATATCACGTGACGGATCGCGTGGCATGTAGTTGGTTCTAGAACCTAGACAATGGGCCTAAAGTTACATAACGTCTTGACTTGTTCTGGAAGCATCTCGATAGGAGAGAGCTTGAACAAAGGGTTTTCAAATCTCAATATTTGAAGTAAACAGCAAGTAGGTCAGCAAGTCATGACATTTTTATCAGACTGTGACAGTGATGTTGGATTCTATGCTATGGTTGGCATCAAAACAAAATATCAAAACCTTATTAACGTGAAACCCTATCTTTGTAGAAAGATGAAAACTGAAAATAACAAACATTGACCTCTACCCCTGCACTAGTGTCAAATCAAAAATAATTAGTATTGATTTTTTATATCACCAAACAGTAACTGATACAAAATTATAATATATATGATGCCCTTCCACCCACTTATATAAGCTGGGCCGTTAATACGAGGGACATATAGGACGCTGAAATGAAATTTTGTGTACAGGTGTGGTTTACTCCTGGACATGGGAGAAGGGGTTCAGAGTGGGTATCTGTGAAATGGACTCCAAGGACATTACCAGACGACTCCAGTTATGTGAATGGATATGCTAGTGTCAATGATTAATTAATGAAGATGATATTAAAATATGAATTAATTACCTCTCCACTTCCAATCCGTCTACAATCATACACTAGGTCCACGACAGGGTCTTTGTCTTCTGCAGTCTGGGAGTGACTAGGTCAAGCCCTGGGGTACGTCATTAATTACGTCTCCCACCCCAAGTGTTACCCGTCCAGATAACCGACTCCTAACTGAACGAACCTATTCTTCAGTCTCAGTCGTTACCAGGCCCTCACAATTTCTCCCCTATTAGGTGACAGACTTGCTCTAAGAAATGTGTCGCGACTGTCTTTGTCAAAACGTAAATTACGTCAATTTTACGAGCCCCCACTGTCCCCTATTACACATTTACCTCAGATTACGTAACTGAGTGAGCAAGTTATTAAATTTAACAAATTTATTAAAATATAAAAGAATGATAACAAATTAAGTTTACGAAATTTCAAATGGGTTTCACATAGGCAAAATCCGAGATTCGCAGATCTCACAAGAAAAATAACATGTTACTTTAGAAAAGAGTATTCTCTGCTGTCTGTCTCTTATAACAAATATATTTTAGCAATTCTTAATTTAAAGAAAAATATATGACAAATTAAGTTTACAAGAATTTGAAATTTGAGATTAGAATTTCTCCTTCACACTTCAGAACACATTATAAAACACAAGAAAAGAAGATTATAGCAACATTCATAAGAATTTGAAGACAGGAAGAACAATACAAGAATTAACAAAAATCATAGAACATTTACAGGTTTTCACGAGACAAACAAGGATTTAGATCACCTGATAATTTGCGTATTCCCGGCCAGTATGTATATCCATAAATTACAGCTTGCTGGAACAGTTCAGAATTACCACAGGTCCTTAATGTCACGAATCTTGAATTCACACATGTCCCGAATTTATCACAAAATTCCAGTCCAGTAAATGACAACCAACGTAGATTTAACTCATCACGCTCCAGGTCGTCTGGTCTTGACAATGTGCGCTTGTTCCCTCGACAAACAAGACTTCGTAGATTCGTCCTGATCACCCCCTTTACAACGGTTTGTGGCCAGAGTTAAATTCCTTCATTCAGATTCTCTTCCACTTGTGTGTGCGATACAGTAGGCTTTCCTTAGGCGTTACTGTAGGCGTCAGTAGGCGTCAGTAGACTTCACGGTAGCGTTTACCATAGGCGTTTACCGTAGCGGTTACTGTAGCGTCCTTCAGCTGTAAATATACAAGTGATTGTTTGCCACGCATCAGTCTCGTGAATTTAAATATAATAAACCTGCAATTTTAACATTAGTTCTCATTTAAATTCTTTTCACATAAGTTACTTCCTTCTTGCTTGAAAAAAATGCAGTTACAGTTTTACAATATTAATTAAATGAAATCTATAAGTGCAAATATAAGAAAAGATAAATTTTCTCTATGTACAAAATTAAGTTTTTACCATCTCAGACAATCTGGCTTGCTTCTAATCGTGGAAGGACGCAAACACGAGATTCCTTGGTTGTAACAGAATGAGCTCACAGTCCCGAGCCGGACTATTTAAGCTATTCGCAAAATTTTCCGTACTAATCTGCCCTAAGGATAGACTCTTTACTCTCTGCTGACTATTGTTCTATAGTTTCGCTTCAGTGCGTCTGCTGAAAGGCTAACTTGTTAGTACATGCGGTCTAGCTCTTAGAAGCTGCTCGATCTGAGATCGCTGGTCGCTCTTCCCTGACGTCATACGTCTCTGTTACGTAATCGTAAGTGTCTTCCCTTCTCACGCGTCTGTGTGCACCTGACTGTAAGTGGTTCGTCTGTCTTTGAATCTCCGACTCTATTGTGAGACCAAAGCGTTCCCCGTCTTTAGAAGTATTATCGTCACGGTCTGCCTAGAGATGCGAGAGTGTTTCTGGTAGATTGTCTACCCCTGTCGAGCGTCCACCCTCCCACACCCTGGTTAAGTCAGTTCGCTTCTAACCGACGTAAACATGTGTTCTTTTGTCCTGGCTGCCTAAGACAGTTACTTCAAAGACTTGTTTTCTCATGAAAGAATTTCTCTTATCATGAGAAAACTCTTCTAAATATTAAAAAAAGAAAAAATATTAAATTTCAAATTTAATATTTTACAGTTTGCATTTTCTGCGTCACAGTATCCTATCCACCTACATACTTTAGATGAGTTATTAATATGATTCGTGTCCAAAAGGAAAGAGTTAGAAAGCTGAAATTTTGCAGGTAGGGTGGTTTACCTTGAAAACAGACATAAAAGAGTCAAGATAAATTAAATTATTTGTATTTCTATTAACTGCTTTCCTCACATGGGTAATGATAAGTTTTTCTGTGTTTGTGTATGTCACAATACCGTTTCAGCTAGATAATAACCTGAAAGGCAAAAGTAGGTTTGGGCCTATTAATTATGTCCACCAGACAAATAAATTCAACAACATTTGCAAAGAACTTTTACACTATGCACAAACATGATTATTCACAAGATCTTTATTTTAGGGCAATTGAGTATAATTTTATATTAGTGCATGAGTTAAATACTGAAACCTTGGTTACATAAGTATTGTTAATGTTATCGCACTATACTTATAAAGTTATAACCCAACATGTTTTATAATTTAGTAAGCAGATTTCCCTGACCATGAAAAATTATTATGGATTGAAACATTAAATCAACTTAGTTTAAACAAGTCATCAAAGCACACATATGAACAGAAAGATTTGTACAACTAGTGTGTTGGTACCCCGCTACTTTACGTCACGAAATACACAACAATTTTTTGAAGTCGTCGCTCCGTTGGCTCGTGTAAAGCCCCCAGAGGTTTGAACCTCACACTTAAACGATAAACAGGACGGACTAACAAACACACTAACTACGGACAGACAGACCGACGGACAGACCGACAGACGCTATGGTTACAATAAATGAATTTTAACACGAAACGAAGAGAACAAGAATTGACACAAAGCCGATGAACATTAAGAAAACATTTATATAAAAATTTAAAAAAAACGAATTAAAAGAAATAACAATACACTACAATTATATTTATGCTGAGCACCAAATCTATTCTATTCAATTAGCTGAGCACCAAATCTATTCAGAGAATTTAGCTTCCCTTAACTGCCTCCGAGTCTCTATGATTTCTTTTTATAAAGTTCGGTCAAGTTCCCGATTTTCCTAAAGAGTTAATATGTATCGTTGCACACTCCTGGCAAAGTACTTTGTTACTTAACTGGGAGGAATAGTGCAGGAAGTGTCTCAGGTTGATCACACAGCAACCAAAGATTCGGGTTGATCACACAGCAACCAAAGATTCAGGTTGATCACACAGCAACCAAAGATTCAGGTTGATCACACAGCAACCAAAGATTCAGGTTGATCACACAGCAACCAAAGATTCAGGTTGATCACACAGCAACCAAAGATTCAGGTTGATCACACAGCAACCAAAGATTCAGTTGATCACACAGCAACCAAAGATTCATACGAAGAGTAAAATAAAAATCCTGCAATATATATTATAGAAGGGCTCAGAGACTACTAACATAATTTTTCCTATATTTATTAATTAATAGCTAATCATTTCTCTGAGTAAATATCAATAACCTGAAATAGAATGAATTAGTTTTACATATCAATTCTTTATCAAATGACATTCTATACATTAATTATGAATTTAAAGTGATGTAAAAGCAGCCGGCTTACCTTTCGTTTTCAGCAAAAAACCAAGGATTAAAGAAAAATTGTAATGGTGTAATGATACACTCTTTTCAAGCCTTCTGGCTGTTCTATGCATATAAATTTTTAACAGTTATTAAAACTGGGCTGTTCCGGCACTCTCCAGCGTTGGATCCGATGAGGGTGCCCTTGTTGTGGAAAAAGCAAAGTGAGTGGGAGATTTTCCCTATTTATAGTTTTTGTTTTGTTTCGTTATCCTGACCTCAGGGTCAACCTGTCCACTCTTTCATTCATAGTGCGGATAGATACTCCCGATTTCGTTCCGCCCATCCTCCATTCAACTATCACGCTTTGGTCACGCTTCCTTCCTACGCGTGTTTATTTAACGGCCCTTTCTCCTCTTGACGATGGACACGTGGGTCGTTCCGTGCAAGATTGTTTTAGACTGCCGTAATTAGATACGGCTGTACTTAGATATAGTTCCTTCCTACGTGTTCTATTTGACAGGTCAGTCTAACGGACCCAGAAAACAACTGGCCCTGCCCTGACCCTGTCCTCGACGATGCGATACGCGCGTCATCCGCACGAGCCTGTCCTAAACCGCCCTATTAGCTTTCCTCACTTATTAATTTATTTTAAAATGTTATTCTTCCTATATTTAATTTTTGATATTTATAGTTGGGATCCGGGCGAGATTTACAGAAGATCCTGACATAGTGTCATTAATGTAATACAACCTTTAATTAAATTAATTCAACTAAAATAACCAACATGGTTTTCCTAATCACAGAATGATTTTACCACACCTCTGCCAACCAAAGAGAGCAGCACCCTAGTCAAAAAGAAACCACTGGATAAGATGCAAACACAAGTTGCCAAATTCTTCAAGTAAACAGCCATATATACTCCTCAGACCCAAATTAATAAACAACAAAATGCTATCCTGTTTGGTGCATACACAGTACATTTAGAATAGCAAACAAAACAGAATAATATTTCTTTTGCTTCAAAAAACAAAACCTGCAGCAAAACCTCACTTTGAAAACCACTAATGGTATGAATATCAGATACTCCACCACATCAAGTGATCACTGATCAATACTATCTTTTTCCTTTCTTTTATTTAATTTATCTTTCTATATATTTTCTTGCAACTACGATCACCCCTTGAGGAATCACCACACCCCAATCATTAAATTGGTGCAAGCAGAAAAAGATGTTACACCCAAACCTATAGCTTGCAAGTACTAGCCAAAAATATACACTATTTATTTTATCGTTCAGATATAACTGACTCAGACACTTATTTTGGTGCCAATTAATTAATTAGTAATTAATACTAATAGTAATAATTATTTGCTTCCAGATATATTATCTTAAATTTTAAGAGGTAGTCCCAATGTCATTGTTTTGCAGAAATGTTGCGTTTAGTGCATAAATTTGGTGATTTTTTTGTAGTTATGTTTGATTGACTTGACTTACTTATCTCCTTGGATTCCCCGTGGAACAAATGGCCTCAACAACAGTTCTCCATCTCAGTCTATTCTGGGCAGCCTTTTTCAGTTCACCCCATGACGGGTTGCAACTCTTCATTTCCTCTTCACAGGATCGTCTCCAGGAAGTCTTAGGGCAACCAACCCATCTCTTTCCCTGGGGGTTCCACTGCAAATCCTGCCGGGTGATGTCCTGTGGGGGGTTCCGCAGGTTGTGTCCTATCCATTGCCATTTACACCTGGCAATCTGCTGATTGATGGGATCTTGGTTTGTCCACTGCCACAAATCAGTGTTCTTTAGTCTGTCTGTCCATCTGATCTTCAGTATGTTGCGAAGACAGCCATTGAAGAATATTTGGAGTTTGTTGGTTAGGGTGTTGGTGACTCTCCTGGTCTCTGAGCCATAGAGGAGGACAGACTTAATGTTGCTGTTGAAAATTCATAGTTTGTTGCAGACAGATAGAGATGTTGACCTCCAGACTGGTCTCAGGGTAATAAAGGCGTATCTAGCTTTCCTGATTCTGGCTTTGATGTCCTCATCAGAACCCCCTGTGCTGATACAATGCTGCCCTGGTAGGTGAAAGAAGTGACTTCTTTCAGCTCGCTGTCTCCAAGGGTGATTGGCTTCTGCTGCTTTTTTAACAGGGTCATGATTTTGGTCTTCTCTAGGTTGATCTGCAGTCCAGTCTTGGATGCTTCTTGGGCCAGGTTATCAGTTTTCTGTTGCATATGATGGTATTTCTGGGACATCAGGCACAAGTCGTCCGCAAATTCCAAGTGTTCAAGGAACTGAGTCAGGGACCACTGGATTCTGGTTTTTCCTGTTTTATTTGTCTGATGCATCACCCAGTCAACCACTAGCTGGAGGATCATTGGAGAGAGAGAGCATGCATCCTTGTCGGACTCCTTGTCAGGTGAAAGCAAAACTTAGCCCAGCATCACTCCATTAAACATTTAAAAATTAAAATAAAATCTAGATACACAGGTGTACAGGGAACATAGTACAGAATACACATTTTAAAGCATTTAACCAAGCCACTCCAAGACACTAGCAGGATATTAGAATTACAAGACTGACCACCCAGGACTAGACAGTTGATGTATGTTGGGGGAAGCCATTGGGCAATTTTATAGTTTTATTGCCACTGAGTTATGGGTTACAGTACAGGAAACGGTTGGAAATCAAAGTGTCACTTTTATAGCTAAAGATAGAGGGAATGGTTAGTCAAGAAAAGAATGGTAAAATGGAAAACCTTTATATAGTCGGGCTTAGCTAATTCTCTCCACTTGCTTAGAAAATCTGCGGCTTTTAGCATGCGCAGGAGCAGTCTAAGAGATCTTTCTGGTAATTTTAAAGTCAGAAAGACTTGTAAAATATTAAAGTCAGAAAGACTGAGTACAGGATATCTAAAGGAAGGATACGGTACTCCAACCAGATGACCTTGGATTCTTGGGCTTTGAGGAGCGTAAAAGGTATGTGTGGTTGATTTTAATTTTAGTAAAAACTTGGGAAAATAATAATAGAGTGTGTGAGGATGATTTATGTATTCTAACTACACCCTTCTTTCAGATTAGTGCCAATGTGCTCAGGGAAGTTAATAGCCATTTGGACTTAAATACTTTCTTTTATAGTAAGCAGTTACTAACACTGCATTAATTATTAAATTTCAGAACCAACAATCACCAGTGTCAGAACCGAATTTCATGAGAAGTTCCTATAGCAGACGACAGATTCTTGCGTACAGAGCGTGGCCAACAGCTGGTCAAGCCAAAGGGCCGCCATTGAGGGAGATTTATGCCTTGGATGCTGGCTCAGCGTTTTACAGCTTCAAGCTAAGTACAGCACCTAGGCATTGAAACTGAGTGCATATGCAGATACACGTGTATTGTGGTTGAACATTGAGACTGAAATTCATATAGGAAAAGAGGATAAGCTAGTAAAAGAAACGAACATTGGAAAAATTGCTTCGTTACGGGAGGCTAATAATTCCCTGATTCAGTTAGGACCTATCTATTTGTAATTTGTGGTTGGGTAATCAATAACTGCTAATATTGTTAATTGTTCTTCTCTTATTGTTTTTTTTCAATTTTATTTTCTTTAAATGTTATATAAAGTTTATTGTTAAATTTTCATTAGTGTTGTGTCAAATTCATTGTCATTCTTGTCTAGTATGATTTTATAAGTGTTATTGTCTAACGTCTGTCTTTGTCTTATTGTCTGTCTGTCTTATCTGTGAGGAATTGTTTCCTCTGGGGGCTCAATACGAGTTACCGGAAGTGACATCCTCAATTGTTGTCCGTCCTAGATATACATATTTAGGGGGGTACCAACACTCCTGTTCTCACCTCAAAGTCCTCTGTCAATTTGCCATTGTGGATAATTTGACATGTGGCACCTTCATAAATTTGCTGGATCAGGGTGAGGAAACTTTGAGGGATTCCATAGTGGTGGAGGAGTTGCCAGATGGTTTCTCTGTCCACGCTATCGAACGCTTGATGAAAGTTGAGGAAGTTAAGGTACAGCGTTGACTGCCACTCCAAGGATTGTTTGATGATGATTCAGAGTGTTGTTATCTGATCTGTAAATGACTTGTCTTTCCTGAAGCCAGCTTGTTCTGGTCTGCTTTTCTTCCACTGCATCTTTCAGCCAGTCAAGGATACTGCAGTACTTTGTTCAGTACTGACAGTAACATGACGCCTCGCAGGATCCCTGTAGGATCCTAGGTCTCCTTTCTTGGGAAGTTTTACCAGATGTAATTTTTTCCAGTCTGCTGGTACTCTTCCTTCCCTCCAAAACTTCTGCAGTATAGGGGACAGCATGTTGACTGTGGTCGAAAGGTCTACCTTGAGTGCCTCTGGGGGAATTCCATCTGGGCCAGTTGCTTTCCCATTTTTTAAGATCTTCAAGGCTTTTAGGATTTCTGCTTTCGTGGGAGGGCTGGTGTTGACTTTGAGTGGTGAGTCTGCAAGGGGGGATGTCTGGTCTCGCTGATGGCAGGGGTTGATTTAGTTCTTTAAAGTGATCAGCCCATTGTTGTCTCTGGTCCTGCTCTTTACTGATGGGATTTCCTTCTCTGTCTTTAACTTGTTTGTTCACATTTGCCTTCTTAGTTGAGAGAGTCATGGTGACCTTGTACAGGGTAGTGAGGTCCCTCTTTCCTGCTGCTTGTTCTGCCTCTGTTTCTAGTGCATCATAAAAGAGCCTCTTGTCCTTTCTGGCACTATTCTTAACTTTCTTGTTCATTTGGGTAAATTTAAGAAGAATTTTCTTTTCATCTTCGTTCTTGTTGCTGTTGATCTGTTGCTTGATGTCTTTTCTGTTCTTTATCAGTTGCCACGTGTCACTGGAGAGCCATTCCTTGGTTGTCCATTCTCTTTTGCCCAGAACTTCTTGGCATGTATCTGTCAATGTGTCTCTTAAGGAGCTCCAGTGTTCCTCTAGTGGTGTTTCTTCGGTCACCAAGTTCACGGCTTCAAATCTGTTCTTCAGGGAGGTTGAAAAGGTGTCTCTGTAGTCTTTCTCCTCCACTGGGCGTTGAACTTGATGTGAGGTCAATTAGCTATGTCTCTAAAAGCTCGTAGCTTGACTTTGATGGTTCCAATCACCAAGTGGTGGTCTGAGGCTACATCTGCCCCTCATTGGGATCTTGTGTTCTGCAGGCTTCGTCCCCATTTCCTAGAGATAGTGATGTAATCTATCTGGTTTTTGGTGTTGCCGTCTGGTGAGATCCCGGTTTCTTTATGGATGTTGGAATATACTGCCACAGATGTCTAGGTCATTAAAAGTGCAAAAGTCTGTGAAAAGCTTGCCATTTTCATTCATTTCTCCAAGGGTTCCCATAATCAATTCTTTTCCAAGGTTGTCTTTTCCTATCTTGGCACTTAGTTCACCCATCAGTATCTTGATGTCTCTCTTGGGTAAGTCATTAACTACTGTCTGGAGGGAATTGTAGAAATTTTCTTTTGCTTCCTTGTCAGCGTCGTTAGTAGGCGAGTAGCACTGGATGAATGTAACTTTTCTTCCCTTGGAGTTGAATCTTGCTGTCATGATTCTAGAGGAGACTGGCTGCCATTCCATAAGGGTTCTGGCTGCTGCTGGGGACATCATGATGGCAACTCCTTCTGTGTGGTCATGATTCTCATCTGTGTGTCCTGAGTAGAGGATTTTCTCTCTGCTGGCAAGTGATGTCATACCAGACCCATTCCATCTGCTCTCACAAATTCCTAGTATTTGGATGTTGTATCTTTTAATCTAACTTGCCACTTAAGCTGCTTTTCCAGTTCCTATCTTTGTTGTTGCTTTCATCGTCAGGAGATTCATCGGCTGGTTGGCTTCCATGAGGCTTTCACCAATCTGCATCATCTGTCCTCTTGTAGAGGCATCTCCCAGATTCAAGCACTGGTTGGATTTTTCTGTTGCTTTGGTTTCTGTAGTGTGTGGGATTTTACAGGGTGGGGTTGTTGGCCCCATGACCAACCCTCCTCCTTTCTCACCCGGGCTTGGGACCGGACATGGCGGAGCTAGTTATGTTTGATACTTTAATATAATTATTTGTGGATGCAACTTGAATAAAATTAAAGATAATTTCTTTATCTAACAAGCTGTTGTATTTTAATTAATATTACTAAACCATGTTGAAAGAAAAATAATTACACTTATTAAGTTTTGGGTGCATTTTTGCTTAAAATGGGGCCATGCAGCCATATCAATGTGGTCAAAAAATTTGCTTTGGTCAGAATTTCTTTTTAGCACTCGACCGCATTTTAATTTTTCTTATATCACTTTTATCACTAAGAATAAAAAATAAAGGTGCAACCCTAAGCTGTCTCCTGATCCATTTTTATTAGCATAACTTTAAACTCAAGCTTTGGTAATCAATTAAAAACTTGGCTATTTTGAAATAGTTGCTGTTACCGCATTTGAATACATTTTCCCCGGCAATGAGATGAGCACATATTCCTCTATGAAACAAGTATTTAAAATTTCATATAGGTTTGGTCGCAGTTTAGTGCAGTCTCTCATTTCTGTTAGGTAACTGAAAAAGCAAATGCTTGAAATTCTAGCAATGGCCACGTCATGTAAAATATGTTAGAAAATTTAGAGCTGCAGCAATTAATCTTGGTTTTGTTACACTTATATCAGTTAGTATTTGTGTATGAATTTATTTTAATAACAAGTTAATTTTAATAGCTATATGATTGCTAGATTGATATCTTTGATCCTCAGTTCTATAGTTATTAATTATTTCTTTGCGATAACCCTATTCTATTTCAAACCAATTTAAAACTATATATGAAGCACTTTTTGGTAAATATAAAATGTTAGCTTTGTTTTATACTAGTATTTATTTTATGCTCACTGTTTTTTTTTTAGACTGTCTTATTATTTGATTAATAATTCTTACTCTAAAATTAAACTTTACTGAGATAATGACTATTTTTCTTTTAACACAATTTTCTGTGTACTTTTGGTTAAAAAGTCAACTAGAAAAGAATAGCACTATACATTCAGCAAACTGTTACAATTGAACTTAAGTCTTCAGCAGCTTATTTTCATTAAAAATGTATTTTGTACACATTTCACTTAGTGATAAAACTTAATAAAACAATTAAATGAATTATATTTTCAAGGTCATGGTTTTACAAATATTACACTTAATATATATTATAAAGATAGTATGAACGAGTATCTGTTTAATATTTAATAATTTACTTGAACATAAATATGTAATATTAGTCTAGGTTCATGGAATTTACAACTGTTCTCTTAAACATTACAAATATAATTGCTAATAGTAAATTAATATCTAAATACATATGATATAGTATTATAATTTGTTTTTAATTATGTTTTGGTTTTTAGATGACTTTTACTTTTTAATCATACTTTTTTTTTAAAACTGTAGTTCTTAAGAGGTCAGATTCTCACTCACCTCACTTCTCAAAATTAATTTGTGTGTGACTATTAAGTTGCATAGTTTGTTTATTTTATTGAAATTAAATTATTAAAGTACATATAAGCTTTATAGTATACTACAGGTATTGTATCAAAATTATATTTGACAGTGATTCAATAAAGTGAATAATTGAAATTACACTCTAACATTCTTTTTGTTGGGTTTTTTGGTATTAGTTCACATTTCTTTTTAGAAGACCTGCCACATTTAGTTTATTTAAAAGTTATATTTGAAGGCTTTATCAGATAGGGACAACAGTTTGAACTTGCAGTGTATTGCAACAATTTTTTTGTTATTGATGTTTTTTTTTTGTTTTGGGTTTGTTATGCTCAGTATAAATCATTGTATCCTTAGTGAAAGTACAGTTCTGTATATAATGTATAGTCAATAACATACACATTGCAATTATCTGGTAGAAACTAAAAGAATATTTTGAATTGAGTTATAAATTATTTGATTGTAGACACTGACTGCCTGAGCAAACTAGAATTATAATTTTAAAACTATTGTAAAACGTTGAGTAATTATATATAAAGCAAACATATATAAAAAGTAAAGCAAACTGTAATGATACAAGTTTTACCATTTGGTAAATTTGAAGTGATTTTTTAATAAATTATTATGTAAGAACTATATGCAATTTTAAGTCAGCAAATAATGATTGTATCAGCTAGAGGGAGCACAAATTCCTCTTTCTTTTAATATTTGAACCATATCTGTAAAGCGTAACATATAAGGTTCCAGAGATAAACATTTTATAATTTGTTTATTAATGTTTTTGTCATTTGTCTTCCATATATATTAAATTAGCTTGTTTGGAGCTGTTTGAGACCTCATATATCACTGGCTTTTAGATCAGTGTCTTTTGAAAAAATTGGGTTAAAACTCCTTAGTACTTTATTGTTTTATATACTGGGGGAAAAAATACATTTTATGCCATTTATCTGAATATTATGATGTCTTGAATATGCACTTTATAATATATTACAAGTGCATTTATTTAATAAAGAGCTATGTTTGCAAACAGTTTGTAAAATATAAATTTTTATAATACACTCTCTGAAAAGAACTTTTGCATTTTTATCATTTAGAATATACCCTTCTCAGCTTTTGTTATAAATTTAATTTTGCCATTTCATAAGCACAGATTTTTACTTTTTACAGTGAATCAAAAACGAGCATTTATTCATCTCGTAAATTGATGATGACTAACTTGTATATTCAAATAATGATATTTCATAAACTGCTTGAGGTTTTCTCTTAGAATTCTGCAAGCAACCTTATATCAGTGTAGTAATACTATTATGTAAACAAATTTGTTTTACTCTGAATGAAATTTGAAAAATTGGTTGGGACTACCAACTTACAGTTCCATTATATTACATTTCTTGATTACTCTTCCAAAAGTTTTAAAAGAAGAAAATATCCAAAACTGCAAAACAAATCCAAAACTCTGAAAAAGAGTTTGCTGAAGACTACATTTTTCTGTTTTAGTGTTTTATATAACCCTTATAATAAGTAACATATGTATTAAGTAATTATTAAGGTCTATTAATTTAAAGGTATTTAAAAAAATTTAAAAGAAAGATATTGCGACGTATCTGCAAAGTAAAAAAAAAAAAGGAAACATAGTACATGTATATGTAAATGTATATGAAAGTTATGAATAAAAGTGTATACCCATATATTGTACAACTTAAAGATTACATTAAAAACTAAAAAAATTAAAACTGTAACAAAGATCAGTATAAGAAACAGCTGTCAGTATAAATGAAATGATTAAAACTGGTTTTTACCTCATTTCTCCATCAAGATGCTCGTTTTTATTTGCGTAGAAAGATAATTGATATATGTACATCTCACCACTCTCACTCTGATTTATACATCCACAAGAACCAATTTGAAATCCTTTTGATAAAGTCCCTGTGCAAAATGGAGGCTTATCAGTGGTGCAAATTGGCAAAGAACAATTATCAGGTCCCAAACAGAAATCAAACTGTACTTTTTTTAATATGAGAGGGCAGCGAGTTGCAATAGTGCTATAGTTAACAAAGCAAGTTATGGTGTTTTCTTGACCATCTACAAACTCTTCTGGGCATAAACGAGTAACATCTTCTGAAAAACCTGTTAAAAATGTAATTAAAAAATACAAATTAATAAATTATAATACTTGCATTTTGTAATTGATTATCAAAGGACATATTAATTTATTAAATATTTCAATATAACTTAAATTCAAGCAAGTGAGAAAACCCACAACATCCCATTACTCAGGTAGTGAACTTTTTCCAGGTTAGAAGTGAATGTTTCTACACAACATATATACATTATATATATATTTTTTTTTGCAATGGTCACTCTTTTTAATTCAGCTATATGCAAACATACAGTACATTAAAAGAAGGGAGAATGTAGGAGTGGACTACATGAGCAAAAACATTTGCTCAGAGGTACAGAATTATGTACAGATGGTGCATGTAAATAGATTATTCATAACTCACTTTGAGTGAAATAATCAAATGGATTAAACTCTTAAGGCTAGGGTTTGATGGTCATAAAATCAATCAACAAATCACCTTCAACAACCTCAATGTACATAACTATTTACATGTAATTAGTAATTCTATAGTTATATATGTGAAGTGGATGGAGATCCAGAGTGGTAATACCCGGTCATAAACATTGAGACAATACTGATGAACGACGATGATGGACGGCAGTCATGACAACAGAGTTGACAACGCCTGGTTGCTGTTACACACACACAAATACCTAAACTAACAGGGGCTACATATGATTTAAACTAACATGTACAGTTTCTACAAAGAGAGTAATAAACAGTTAATATAATACTAACGTATCTAGAGGTTCAACAGTAAACTGCTACTAGTGTAACTGTAAAACTAAAAGACATAAGAAAATTAAATAGGTGAACTGTTACTGTATAGGTATCAGGAAATTCAATAGTTAAACTGTTACTGAAATAGGCAACAAGAGGTCCAGTGGTAAACTATAATACTTTATGAAACAGATTCTAGAACTTTTCAAGAAATTAGTATACTTTTCACAATATAATTACATTTGTCACATTTTTAATTCATAAAACCAACGCACCTCTATTAGTTAATGGTTTTACATAATTTTAAAAGTAAATTGAAATATTTCTTGCACTGGAAAACCCAACAAATATAATGGATTCAGTTCAATTAGAGCTGCAGTTCACTCAAAAGGAATGCATAATTTTCAAAGGAACTATGACAAAATTAAAGGATTAATAATATATAATATTACTATATAATAGTAATATTAAATATTATTATTCTATTTTGCTGATTATTAAATGCATTAAGTTTACTGTAGCATAATAACCTAATTACTGGTGTGTGTGTGTGTGGGTCCTTGTTTTACATATCCCTACTTTAATTTTTCATGAATAAGTCAGAACATACTTGGCCAACTTTTTGTGGCATTTTCTCAGGTACCAATTACCCAGGTGAAAACGAGGACCCCTATATGTATTATGACCTTGTATATGTTACAGTGTTCAAGTATTTTTACTCTCTACATAAATGTCTGTATTTCTTAAACGTGTGAGAAAGTTCAAGACTGCTTAGACAGACAACATCATTACAGCTCTCCGGAAACCATTCAATGAAGCAAAAGATTAAAGATCAGAACAAATCAATAACTCATACCCTATTACTAAAAGCAAACAACTATGGTACTGCATCTACTTTATAGAAGCTTCTGTGTACATCTGGGATGTTATAAGTTCCTATATAAGATGTTCATTTATGAAAATCAAACATGCTTATTTATAGCTTAGATCCAAATTATCTCAGCAAAAATTTCCATTTCCCGTTTTAAGCAGCCACGCCCCTCTAGAGTGTGTTGTATTTGCATGTATGTTTGTTCTTGAATATGCAAAGTTTATTCATTAATTATTTCCATTATAATTATCAAAGTGTTTTTGAATGTGCAAAGTTAATTATTAATTAGTTCCATAATCAATGTGTGGATGCTTAACCATTTATTTGGATTAATAATTTGAGATTATTCTCTAACTATTCTCTTTGTTTTTTCTTAGTACATATCATTCCTTTTAGAAGACCTGCCCCATTTAGATTTTCTAAAAGTTATATTTGAAGGTTTTACCAGACAAGAGCAACATTTTGTAGTGCATTGCAATGAGTATTTTAGTTGTTGGGTTTGTTTGTATTTTTCTTTGGCGGAAAGGTATTCAGGTTTTGTTGTGCTAACATGGCAAATATAATCTTCAGTAAATAATTTGGTCACTAAAACATTTAAAGTGGGGGTGAGTGGAGGAGAGAGAGCAATGATTATGAATACTGATTCTGATTCATACTGTATACATACTTGAAAATTGGTCAAGAAATTTGTTCACTTTTTGAAACATAAATACTGAATTTTGACTTATAGTTGAACTGCAAAATCTGCCAACAATAATTTAGGGTAAAAACATAAAATTTTAACATATAATTATTACCGGTAGATTACCGCTCTTTGTTAACAAAGCCTTTATTATCGCTCATGAATAATAATTAATAGAAACACCTATTTATCAAGCACCTGAATTTCTATTTACATACTAAACTAATTTGACATTTAATTAATTACTATTCACCTGTTTTATTTTACACTAACTGAAGATGCTTCCCTTACTTACTAAATTTCTTATACAAACCAAAAAAGTAGAGAAAGAAGTTATCCCTTTTTATTCATATGTTGAATATTTGCAAATGATTTTCAAACAGCTTACATTTTATTTAAATTTTTATTACAGTAATAAAAAGGTGATTTTATATAAAATTATTGATCAAGAATGAAACAATTTGTCATCTTTTGCGTCGCCCCATTTAATTGTTTGGCCCTTTGACTTCTAACAGGATGTTCAATTTGGGATTAGGAATAGGATTCACCCTCAATTTTTGTACTTATAGTTATACTTGACTTGACCAATATAGTAGTATATACAGTAAGTTTATTTTGCATGGAATATTGATGCCATCAATGGCAGAATGTGGTCTATATCTGGATTTGATAAACTAGAGCAATCATACACACAGTAAAATTCTATGTAGTGTTAATGGGGTATAGTTATGAATGTGATGTAATTATTTGTACAAACTTTCATAATTTTCCATATCTGCATATGTTAATTTTCTTTAGTATATCACTTTAATTATAACAATAATCAATAAGTATATTCATAAACACACAATACAGTTATATGTGTAAATGCTTTATGTATTGAGATATAAATTATATATTTTATTCACAACAAACTAATAAAATAACTTTAAACTGTTTTCTAAATTGTAGACATATGTGTAATTATATATAAAATAAGCATACATAACAATTAACATACAAACAAAAATAAAACAAACTGCAGTGCTACAAGTTTTACCACTTACAAAATATTTACATATTGTTTTAACACTAACAGTATGCAAAAATTAAAACAGATAGCATAAAATAATTGTTTCATAAATATTGTAATCAAATCCCTCTTTCTTTTAATATTTGAATCATGTCTGTAAGAAACATAGTTCCAAAGTTGTGAAATTTTATAAATTGGTCTTAAAAGTTTTTTCCATCTTTAGTCATAAACATAATGCATTAATTTCGCTTGTTTGATGACGTTTCAGACCTAATATAATATTATCTTTGGCTTTTAGATCAGTGCCTCTAGAAAAAATTGGGCTAACACCTTGGTATTTTATTGTGTTAAATACATTTTAAATTTAAACTGATTATGATGTCTTGAAAATGCACTTTATAATAATATTAAAAACTCTTTACGTAATGAAGAGCTATGTTTGTAGATAGTTTATAAAAGATAATACAATTTCTGAAAATAAATTATGCATTTTAATTATTTAGTATATATTTTATATGTACTTCGTTATAATTTTATTTTAACGTTTCATAACTGAAGATTTATAATTTTTACAGTTGTCAAGAACGAGCATTTATTCTTCTCGTCGTAAAGTGATGACGACTAATTTGTATATTCAAATGACGATATTTCATAAACTATTTGAGGTTTTCTCTTAGAATTTTGTATTCAACCATATCTCATCTAAAATGTAATAGTAAAAGTAATGATAGTATTATTGTGTAAATACATTTGTTTCTCCTCAATCAAATTTGAAAATTGGTTGGGACTACCCATAACTGATATGCACTATAAATTATATAATAAAATTAGAGGCTTGTGATTGTGAAGCAAAATGTTTGAAAAACTACGACAAGTGTTATTTAATTTAGCTTAAATGGAAATTAATACTTCGATCTACGTTCGTTGAGTTTGCCGTTTGGTGCAGGACATGTATGTTGTTTTGTTTTATTTAAATTGCAACATAACTTATTTCTAATAGTCGTGATTGCGAGTTTCACAATATACTTACCTTTCGTGAGTGAAATTAAAATTAAAATAAGAAAAGAAATACAATTTTTGTAATAACAAGGCATGGTTTCTGTTCTTGTGTTTTTAATCTAAAGGTGAGTTTTGAGGTCGCTTAGAATTAGTTCCCCTGCCACTTAAAAAAACCAACTTTCTACCGCCAAAAATATGTTGTGAGCACTGAAATAAATACTGTATAGATTTGTGCTTCACAATCTCTGTATATAAGATACGAGGAACTTACTAACATTATATTAAATAAATAAAATAATTTGTTATCAGTGGGTTAGAATCAAACCATAGTCATTTATCTCACCTACTAGGCCTACGTTTTTTTTCATATACAGTGGTACCTAGCATAACGAACACAATTCTTTCCAGCAGTACGTTCTTTATGCGAGGTGTTCGTTATGCGAAACACGATATCCTATAGACTTCTACAGGAAATCGTGCAATCCGTTCCACATCACCGCGAAAAATCAAAGAAATTAGGGAAAATGAAAAAAAAAAACTTTTTTGGGGGGACACTAGTAAAGACACCCACCAAAGCAGGGTTTGGTGTTTGATGTTAGGTGTTGATGAAGTAAGATGTTAGGCGTTGATGAGGTGAAATGGAGGTGGGATGAGGAGGATACACAGACTTATGTACAGTTCACACACATACAGGTCTCTTTTCCAGTCCAGTTTTTAGTTGTCCGAGTTGTCCACCAGTGGGCGCAGACGGGATGGGATAGTCTGTCCTTGAGTGGAAGAGCTGGCCTGTTGTTGAGTGAAAGTACTGGCCTGTTGTTGATTGGAAGGACCAACCTGTTATTGAATGGAAGGACCGGCCTGTTCTTCAGCTTCAGCAAGTCTAAGTTTTTTGGCAGGAAGAACCGTTCTGGCTTTTCCACTAACACCTCCTTTCTTGG
The DNA here is from genome assembly GCA_028829895.1 of Sinotaia quadrata. Lineage (NCBI taxonomy): Eukaryota > Metazoa > Mollusca > Gastropoda > Architaenioglossa > Viviparidae > Sinotaia > Sinotaia quadrata. The sequence goes on from CM054180.1 coordinate 98,863,388, forward strand.
GACCCATTTTTCTTGGGGTTCACACTTCACTGAAACAAGAATGTTTGCTTCACTCACGAAAAGTTGTCCTGCAAAGACGAGAATAAGATCTTGAATTCTATAACCACCATCCAGTAAACACACAGATGGCTAAAACACATCAAAGCAAGGAAAAAAGGACAATCAACTGGGGACAAACACGCCCTGCCTTCATCTGAGCCACATGAGACATGACTGGCCGGATTCGGCCATTTTTTCATTGGAAATGCGATGTTTTTGCGGCGTACGTACGGTTCGTTATGTGAAACAAGTTTATTCTGTGAGCCATGTGGGCGTTCCCAGCAGCGTTCATTATGCGGATCATTCTTTCTGCAGGGCATTCGTTATGCGAGATACCACTGTAAGTGTTTGCTGAAGTGATTCATGCAAAATTCACAGGATTTCCGTTGACTTCACACTCCATTCGTAGTCTTCTGAATGGTAGGATCTACTTATCTTCAATCCATGTGGATTACCAGATTGGAAGATCATGGATAAAAAGAATCAAGAGTTTCGATCCTCGCCATTCCTATAGGCCCACCTTTGTTAGAGCAGGGAGGCCTACAGCTAGACAGCCTACAACACGAAGAGGACCAATTAGACAAATACACTAGAAGCTATACGGAAATAATAGATGGGATTGAAGTAGACGGTGATCAACACTTCTTGACTTCACCATAAATACCAAAAATGCAGAACCGGACCAGGCATTTCAAGATCTACTCTTCTCAGTCTTCAAATTGGAAGACGTAGTGTCATAGACCCTGCAAACCATGCTTTAAATATCAGCTTTCTTCTTCAAGAACACTTTACAAAACACAGCAACTGCAACTAGGAAACAAAAACAAATATCATTTGGAAAATTCCACTTAAGATGAAAGTAAAATCCACCCAGACCCCAAAGCAGCAAAATAAACAGCCTTCTCTCAGAAACCAACAACTGATACAGATGGAAAGAAAATACAAACTACACTCACAGTTAAAAAGAAAAGAGAAACAAAAAATAGCCAAAATCCCAGATAAAAAAACAAACAAACTTAGGCGAAAAAACATCCAGACTGAGCCAAACAACTTAAAGAGCAAGAAAACAGTCACACTGACCAAAATCAAGGCCACCCTCAATGACTACACAAGGGTGCTTGAGGCTCCTCTTCGTCTTATCAGGGGTGAACTTAGACATTTTAATCGATCCTTTAGCGAATGAAAGAAACGGTTTATTTAAACTCTGCTAAATCTGTCAGCCTGGTGAGACTATATAGCTCTGATGTTCTTACTGCCAGATCTAGTTAGCCATGGGACCAACCTTTATCTGCAAGTCTAGCACTTCTGTTGAAACGATTTTCAATATTTTCCCCATCAATGAAAATTTCCAAATTAATGTTGTTAGACATACAACACGGTTTTTAATTTGTAATTTTATGAAATGTGATTTCAAGCCGTTTTTTTTTTTTTTTTTTACATTTAAATGTTGTGATTGTCCTCTCTGGCCTGAGTTAACTCCCTTTTACACACATTTGTAGAGCAGACCGTGGAATCCTTGACTGTTTACCAGCCTGTCACTCAGACATGTCACCATTCTTTACATGAATGGTTGCGAATTTAAGACTATATTTCGACCAACTGAATCAGTTGCCTTTCCATTTATGGTTTCTCCCCATGACAAGTTTTGGACGATTAAAGGAAAATAATAATGTTTAATACAAATGTTTTTTTTTGTTTTCCAATAACTATCACAAATTGAATGCATAAAGAAGGCTGACTTTTAAATTTGTAATTAGATTTTAGCAATGCTTCTAAAACCATTTACTGTTTCTCTGAAGACTATAGAATGATAGCTTGACTTTTGAGGCCATAGTGTATGCCATCTCTTATTCACATATTTTATATAAGAGAATGAACGGGATTAGGTACGACTGTATGTGTACTGGGCAGGCTTATTGTCCCACTACTTGCCTTAATTAGTATTTGTTAATTAGTCTAAGAGCACAATTTGCAGTTAGGGAAATTCTTTTCTAATTTTCTAATGTGTTTCATTATGATTGAGTTAATGTGCTGTAATAAAGATGGTTTCACAGGAACTAAATTATGGGGATATGTTTGGGAGAGAGAGAAAGGGTTGGATGGATTTAAGTAGGTACGTTTATGGAAATATTAAGACGTATCCTTTTTTCATTAGTGCTTCAAAGCTTTATTTCTTTTTTCTGGCTGTATTCTACTTGCATGTCATTTCTCATGTGTGACACAATTTAGGCAAGGGGACGAAACTCATTTCTCATGTGTGACACAATTTAGGCAAGGGGACGAAACTCCATCATTGCTGACTACTCAGGAGAATCTTTGTTTCGCTTAACAAGATTATGACTGGCCATTTGCAAAGCTGAATTCTGGGGCTGACAGAACTTTTACCGGTCAACTCGATTGTTACATGCCAGTATTTATTTAGAGACCCTGCTCCAGAATTAAGATTTAGATTAATTAAATCCCAGGATTAGATCAATTAAATCTCTTCATTTATTCTGAAACAGACTGGCTGCCCAGATCTATCCTTCAGTCTGACTAAATTTAATCTCGTAGTAAGACACAAAATTTAGAGACAGATAAACCTGTGTGACAATTGCACGGACTGGGACACATTAATCAATTACGACTAATCATACTTGCATACATCACACTCTTTAATGCTCGCCCCCACCCAGCCCTAATTTGGTCTTTCTCGCAAATGATTTAGTCGACTACGTAATTGATCAACAAATATAAGATTTAATAAAAGATTTACAAATAATAAAAATTGAATCAAATGTTCGGTCTAACAAGACTACGTATTATCAGCTCTGCGAATAGTTTCAATGTCAATTACGGATTAGTGATTCCAGTTTATTGTCATTACTCAACTTGCAACTTCCCACTGCTATGTCGACACTCTGTCATCAGCTATGGCAACACTCGCACCCAACTAGCATGAGTTGTGGCTTCAGCCACGATCCATAACATCAGTGCCCGATCCTCACATCAAGTTCAGCAGAACTTAAACGGACCAGTCCTGGACTCCTCTAGAGATCTCAGGACGCAGAGATTATGAAATCTCAACACAACGATACAAACTCGAACCCGCTCTGAAAATACAATAATTCTTATGAGCGACAGTTCCTACTGATTCGCAATCTACACAAGTGGCTTTTGATAATAGCGTAGCTTGTTTTACAAAGGACCGTTCTGTATCTTCACATTCAATAGTTTGAATATAATAATGAAAATACAATCAGCATCACGCTCATGCGTGTTACAATTAAAATGCGACGTTTACACACACAAGAGAATTTTAATCATTCAAAGAACATTTGGATTTTTCAATGAAAGTAAATATGAATTAAAATCACGCACATACGCGTTACAAGCATAGACGCGATTATACATTGTTTACATCAAAAGGATCTTTACATAAAAGAAATCCTATGAACGTGCATCAACGTTCTGTGATTACAATTCCATCAATTTAGCATTATAAACCATTGTCTCACAATTCGACAATTAATGTGTAAAGAATGTAATGGTTCTAGCTTAGCCGTACTGTTACCAAGCCACGTGTCTAGAGAAGGTTGCAGTAAGGATATAATTTCTACATTACCAATTTCGCACATTCACACAATGATGACTTAAATAAAATGTAAGTAGTAATTTAAGAAATCGATGTGTTTACCTTCTCAGTAGATAGCTTCAAACAAAGACAGCGGGTCTTCTATTATACCTTTCGTAACGACTTACACGGAATTATCGGAGGCACGAAGCTTGTAAGTTCAATCGGCCGATGTCCCTCGTGTAAGTAAAGTATTTTGCGCGTGTCAGTTATTTATGAAGATGCATGAATTCGTCACGTGACTAGTCGTGAAGTGACGCTATGGGTTGATGTACGGTCGGCTATGGTCCCAAAATAACAATAACATGGGATGAGTCTCTCTCTGCCTATTGACCTAAGGGTTACAATAACACATGAGTCTCTCTGTCATTTCAACACAGGTGCGTGTGGGAAAATGTCCTAACAAAGGAACTATATTAGAATTCAAATTTGAAACTTGCAGAACTGGGGCAAGAGTTCAGGACACAGAATTTTTGTCTGAATCTGTTACATCGATATATGCTTTGTTGAGAATTCAAAGTCCGACATCCATCACAACACTAAAATTCAACCCTTCATGTTACGTCTAGAAACATCCATCACGTTCAATCGTTGAAATATATATTTTTATATAACTCTCCTTAACTCAACTCTTTCATGAATTTCCATTTCTTGCTCATTTGTATAAATCTCTTTATATCTGTGTCAATTTCACTTGAACTAGAAATATACTGAACCAGAACTCTAGTAATTTTGAAAACAAACTAATTTGTGAAAACGATTATTTTCGCATGACAACCTCAAGCTCACACGGAACTGCTTTATATTTAATTTAATTATCTGAATTATTTGTGGGGGAGTGTCATATATTTGTACACACGAATTTTTGTTTTAATGACTATTTGTACTACTTGAACTTGCATAGTTATAAAAACCTACTTAATTCATCTGCTCGTTTATTTTGTTTAACTAAATTTTTATATTTTATTAACACTTACGCTTTTCAATTAATAAAGTAAGTTTGGTATACAGATTGCCGGATGGGGGCGAATCTGAGTTTAATTTAAGTCGGAAACCTCATACTCGTGAAGTAAGTGTTCCGCCAAGACAATGAGGCTTGTGAAGGTCAAAATCACATAGGCAGTAGAATAGCTAAAGCCAATGAATCGACATAGGGATTTTGATCCGGTATTACTCATTGCAGTTGAATATTATTCTTAATCCATCATGACATTTCTATTCTGTCAGTTAGGGTATTGAGGCTTGACCAAATTCTCGTCAGTGTTTGATAAAGTCCTTTAAGGAGTGTGTGTGTGTGGGAGTTATCAGGATTAATTAGGAGAATTATCAGTTTATTAACTCTGCTCTTCATAATATACCTTGTTACGGCCTTCCCTCCTGGACTGGGATGTCATCCGTGAGGCCAACGACACACCGAGAGGCAAGATGTAAAATAAACCAACTCTCGCACACACACCATGATGTTCTTGGGTGAGATTTACTCTGAGTGCAGGGTAAAGTGTGAAGATCAGCTGTGAGTGTAAGCGTGCAGACAAATTTGAATGTGGGACAAATGGGACAAACAGACAAACAACTGCACTAGGCACTTTCTTAAACAGCAAAATGAAACAATACCATTATGTTAACAAAATATTAATTAAGATAGTGTCAACAAAATTTAATGTTCATGAAAGTTCTGAGTGAAAACTCAAAATGTCAATAGTTTTAAAACTCTGAGTAATAAAATGAAAGGCTATTAATAATCTACCTACCTATGAGGATGCGCCCCTAAAGAATACTGTCCTACTTACTAATCTGAAAAAAATGATAGTGATGAAGGTCGATGACTGAGGATGATGGTGCACAGTACAAACAACGTATGTTAATGTACACAATGCTAAAAAATGTTTAAAAGCACCCACTGGTGAAGCAAAAATATATACATTGTGGCAACACTGATGAATGACCACCAGATTTATAAACACACTGAAAATATACATGTGATGAGCTGGGCACTGATGTGTGAACCGCTCGCATAAGGGTGAACACCCAATGCACTCCCTAACTGAAGAATGTTGGGGACGTTTTCTTGATGAAAAGCAAGAAAATGTGGTGATGAAAATCAGTTGAGTGTAATGTTGAATGTTCTCTTCTCTCACGTCCCCACTTTGCCAGTTCCAATACGTCAGGACACAGGAAGTTGCTGCCAAAGGAACTCGACGCGTTGCATGGCTAGACACAGAGATTGCAAGGTCTGTGTCGAGAAATACTGGGAGTTGGAAATTACCAAAACACACAGTCCCAAGCAGGCAATGGCAAACACTCGAGGGTTCTTTTTCGAATTATACACCAAACAGAAAAAGACCATGCTAGAGCTCAGTGGGAGGAAAAATGGCTGTATTTCACCACTCTGGATAGTAGCTCGTACACACATACACTCATCTCCTAAAAACATGGCGATAACTGTCTAATTTTTTATGTCCTAATATGACATAACATGTAAGAGAAAACTACGTCATGAGTACATACACCACCACCCCGACTTATGACCAAATAAAAATAAATACTGCATGTAATTCTTAACTAAAGTGATCATTATAAAGCAAATGAATACTACATCACATATTCATAGAATCCATACACACTTCCAATGATCCTCATTCTCTAACATACTGGCAATGCATATGAGATGCAAGCTTTAATTCCACACATAACGCACTTTGTGACCAACAATAAGAGGTAATAATATCTTAGGAAAAAACTAAATTTTGCATATGATTATCCCCCCTTTTTTAGTGATATACCTATTGTAATACCAAAAATGCAATCTTGATGCACTCTAATTAAATTTTAATATAAATTTATTATAATTAATTTATTGTTAACATACTTTTCTCAAAGGGACCAAAATTGCGTATCACAAATTTCTCACAATCGGATTAGAGATTGAAAGGACCTGGTCTATTCTTATTATAACCACGCGCTATGTTTGAAGTCTGTGCATATCTGCGCGCAGTAGCTGGTCAATAGTCTATTATGTAATATGAGTCACCGTTAGAAAATAAGCGACTTAGTCCGCACATATCTAGCGAACGGGAGGTTTTAGAACTTGTGTATTGGCTAAGCCTCAAAGAGTGAGCTGTCTTAGAAAACCATAGATCTGAGAGAACACCAACCTAACAGAAGTGACACAGACAAAAAGAAAAACTGTAAAAGTTACCAACTACCCTGAGGACAGACGCTATGACGACCACACTCATAGACCTATTTTTCTGCGCAAAAATACACAGCTGCACAAATGTCTGTAATGTTCTATGATTAATTCTTTAATTTCGGGTTTCTATTTTGAGTAACTTAAATAATGATAAGACTCTGAGACTCCTACAGTATTCATTGATTTGAATAATTCTTCTTTAACAATTAAATGTTGTAAGAGATCTGCATCTCCACATCTATATTACAATCTTGTGTCTTGTGATTATTGTATATAAAATCTTGTTAAATGTTACTTAAGTTCTTTTAATAAATTTTATGAACTTTACTTTCCACTCTCATCTGTTTATTAGTTTGGTGGTGTACAGACTAGAGGGGTGAGGGCAGCTAATGACGCAATAACTGTAGCAGTCGGTCACTTACACTTTTAGGAAAAGGTCCCCCTGAGCTGGAAATTGGAGAATATGTATGGGTTGGAAGTAAACTTACTAATTAACTGACTAGTGCAGAAAGTAAATTTGCTTCGGACAAGTAACACTAGGGTAGGGAGAATAATCAGAGGGATTAATACCCAGGGTTTGACTTAGTCTCTCCAGACCACAAAAGACGAAGACCCCCTTGAATGGATAGATTATTAATATTCTAGAGTGAGAATGATTATTAATCGATATGATAAATTATCATATAATTTGTATTACATAACCCAGGTAGTCGCACCTATATTTATTTTTCTCAGACTATTGCTGAGGGTGAGCCAATTTACCAGTGAAGTTAAAAATCTGCAAGTGGTAACAGTTGCTAATAACATGTCTAATAGTCCATATCTTGTTGCACCGGCACTTTACAGATGTACTATACGCTTAGCTATAGCATTTGAAGTAATACATACGGTTAACCCAAAGTACCTCTCACAAACCGTCAGAAAACAATTTGCCCTTCTGTTAACAGCAGCATCCCTAGCCTAAATCTTGTATAAAAGCTTGAAACTAGGATACCAAAGTACACTAGAATTCAGACATTTATCATAAAACATAAGAATAGCCAGTAATAATAATATAATAATAATACAATAGTCATCATAATATGTTAAGAGTCGTTGTAATATTGTTTTCTGCCAAATCTACTAATATAAATTTAATTGAATTCAGTAATATAAATTTAATTGAATTCATTATCATAACACAATTATAACTTAATCGGTTCACCGACAAATGCGCGCTTAAACGCAAAAAGCAATGGACAAAAGCGCGATGACGAAATTGCGTTCTCTCCCTACCCCTAAAAATAACCCTAAACCTAATCCTAACCCTGGCCCTATCGCGCATTTGTCGGGGCGCGCAGTTGTCTTTCAATTACTGCGGGTCACGACTTTAATCTCTAAAACTGAATAAGTATTCTATACATTCACGTTGCGCACGCGGCCAGAGGCAGTCTAAAAATTAAAAGGGATCTGTCTACCGCTTGTGGCAAGTACGTATTACTTTTTCTGCTTTACTAGTGAAATACAAACTATTTTAAATGTATGTCTTCAATATTTCAGAGTGCTTATATCTATGCGTCGATTATTCTCATAATTTATTCTGAAAAAATACGAATAAAACAAATACAGAATGGACGTTTCAACGGAACTACTAAGAGAAAACAAACCCACAACGTATTTACCTTTTATGAACACGAAAAGCAGAAATAGATATGTACAACTCTAAGTCACATTATTCACTTGTTGATAAAAGTTTTTATTCGAAATTTTACTCTTCAAATCAGATTATAATTCTGATTAAAAGACAATTTTCGGAAACACTTTGGTTGTTGGACAAATGTTTTAATTAAACTGAAATAGTACTCTTCTAGTGGAGAGTGCTTTTAAAACAGTATCAAATCAGTTGTATCCCTGTGTACGTTGGAGATATTTCCTCGTTAGCAGTCGAACTAATTTTTTGTGTGCGTTTAAATAATTTTGATATGGTTTACAAAGTTCTGAATTAATTTTCTTTAATTTAAAGACATATTTGGTTATAATTGTTAAGCAATTTAATAGTCTCTTATTGAGGCGACTGTTTTCTTGCAGGGTAAAATCGAAACTGCTTTGAATTATTGATTGTCCGTTGACTTTAATCCCGAAAACGTTTTATTATTCGACAGAACCATTTGTCTTCCATAACGTGGCCAGCATTTGGTGTTTCTTCAGTCCTCATGGATATCCGAACCTGTCTGTTTTGCATGTGCTTGATAGTACACAATGGTACAGGTAAAGTTTAAAACTAATTTTTGGTGAATTGTAATCTATATTGACACAATTTGAATAGTCAAGTATGTTTTTTGTTGTTTCTATAGAGTTGAAATCTATACCTAATCGAGATTAAATATCGCAATTTCTGATTGTTAATATTGATTTCCGCACCTCTTATTTGCAATATTTCTCATATTCGCCTACTTGGCTGATTGATTACGCGGTCCCCATCTCGATCCGAATTTCAATGCAAGGGAGACAATTCACAATTTAGAGTGCCTTTAGTCGGATGTGGTGGCTGCTCTTTGAGGCAATTTATGTTATAGGGCTATAGGCCTATCATATTGTGTCAAACATACCAAACCCTTTGTCTTTCCCTCTCACTACATCACACTAAACACAAAATTAGCCATAGCAACCTCTTATTAAATGACCGATAATACAAGAATTACTTTTCAGAATAACAATAAAGACTACACTGAAAGCTGAAAATCAAAAGGCATTCATGACTGCATTTACTATGCTATTACTAGTATTAGTCAAATATTTATGATTATAACAATTTACCAGTTCATACAGTTATTTATTCTGAGAATTTGTAACCAGTTACTTAATTGTTCCAACAACAATTAAAATACAGTATTATTTAATTATTTGCAGACAGCTCAGTTGTGATGCTACTATTTTTTTCTCAGTAGCAGAAAATGTGGCTAAAAATTCCATATAGGCCTATTATTTTCACATATGGAGCTGTTTATTTATTTGTTTGTAAATTAAAAATTTAATTAAAAAATAATGCTTAGAATTAGGTGAAAAATCTCCAGGCATCACAATTTCTCTGTCAACGTTCCTACTAGTTTTATTGTTTTACTATATAAACCTTTCTTTAGAATCACAACAATTATTCATATATTGAGCAGTTCCATTCTGCAGTTGTCAACTTTCAACTCCCATTTGGTGCTGGAAATAATGCACCATCATGCTATTTTAAGAAGACTGCCCTTGGAGTGCTGTTACACACATTTGTTTTAACAACAAAGTCTTTATTTAAATCTTGTATTTTCAAAAACAGCACCTGACATTAGACTTGTTTGAAGTGTCTCAAAAGTTAATTTGCATGCATTATTATTCCATACACATTTAGTGTAATGTTGTGCCCTAGTTAAATCAATGAGTGGGACAGTGAGTGCACTAAATTTTGGCAGGAATTTTCTGTATTAGTTATTCAACACTTACTCGACACTGCTGTCAGTTTTGTTTTTCTGAGGCATCTAAAACTAGTAAAAGTAGCTCTTAAAGGAATTATCATGTAATTTCTAATGCTTGAAAATTAAATGATTCAATATATTCTTCGTTATGTATTGAAAGTTACTGGTAAAGTGTACAGTCAAAATTTGACTCTTGTATGAGTATTTCCCTCAAAATGTACAATTCTCCATTATATGAAGCAATGGTACATTTCCATCTCCATAACTGCTACAATCCAAAACATCCTGTCACTTCTCACCACATCTTACCACATCTCTCAAGGCCACAGATGAACATTGTTTTATATTACATTGTAAATTTGAAATACTGAGCACTTATTAATATTACATCACTTTGACAGTGTTAGCTGTCTTATTTATTATTTGTTATTCTAACACTGCAGTTATAAAGTGGTTAACAAATGGTCAAGTATACTTACAAACTACACTTGGACCAAAGTCCAGCAGTCATTACACTCAATTCTACATGTTAAATAGAATAATTTACACAAATTTGACAAAACAATAAATCTGTTTCCTGCATTGTATTTGTAGCCCAAACAAATCTTGTCACATCCCAGTAGGCCTACATGTAATGAACTGTATTACCTGCCAGTGTTGTAGGCCTACATGTAATGAAATATATTATTGTATAATATTTAGGTGTATATGATTGTTGATTTAATAAACTTATTGTAAAATTTATTGACCTTCTTACACATATTGATAACCTTATGTTGGAGAAGAAAGTGGGTGGATACTAAATATAGATTAAAGATGGATTTGTCTTCTCCTTTCGTAAGATGTTTTCTACCTATGGAAATATTGTGTGACAGTACATGTTTGTCTTTACTGTTGTGGAAGAGAGAAAACGTTTACAGTGCCCGCATATTTGCCAAGTGAGAGAGACGAGTGGTGTCTGCTGGATAATTATTAATAACCTAAATTAAGATTCACATAACTTTTAATTAGTTAAGGATGATTAATTAATTAATAATAATAATAACCCTTCTCACATACCTGGTTATATTTAATGAACCTGTTGCAGTATCAGACTCAAAATTATTAATCATCAAAGTTATTATACTAGCTCTAATACTGACAACATCCAAGTGACCTAATTCATCCTTAAGTCTCTATGTCAGACTTATTCTTTGGGACCTTTATTCATCTAACATTGTGACAGACAAATTAGCTGTCTTGCCTTGAGTTGGCAAACACTATCTTTCCCTTTGATTAATAACATCTCATACAACACCCACATATCTCCGGCTCAGAATCCCCAGTGAACACTTCTCAGTCACACTAACAAATTAACCAAAATGTTGGTTTAAGATAACAAGAACAATAAGATTTAATAATAATAATAATAATATAGAGTTCTCAGTTGACCTGTCTTTTTGAAAATCAAATTCTATTGTTCTCTTTTTAACAATAGAATTTGATTTTCAAAAAGACAGGTCAACTGAGAATTCTATATTCTGTCCCACCATTAATGTTAATTTAACAATAATGTTCATCTGGTCAGTTATGGATTAGAGTAGGGCAGACAACTTCACCTTGTCATTATGGATGAGCTCATTGTTATAATCTACTGGTGCAGTATCACATGTCACGTCGATGACCGTCTGCTTGTGACAGGAATAAAGTAGGCCTTTCAGAGCGAACATGAAGATCAACTCAGCAACAAGTCAAGACACGATAAGATGAAAGAAGCTTTAAGGCTTTGTGGTGACAAGAAAGATGACTCTTACAATTTCACCTCATTAAACATTAGCTACATGTTAACTTATACTTTACAAAATCTCTTCATGAAGAAATATTTACAGATGAAACAATAATATTTCCATTTCCCCATTTACATGAATCACAATAGATACAAACATAATCAATGAATGGTTTACATTAAATTGCATTGAATAATGATTATCTCAATCTCCCATTTAGCTTTACTCGCTACAAACAGTTTTACAATACATAAAACATAATGCACAAAACGTGCTTAGTTCCACTTCATCGTGTATACACACGGCATGAATTATTACTAGAGCCATAAAACCTTCTCTGGAAGAGATATGTGTTAGTTTCATACAACAATCATTAGTAAAAATACATGAATATTCTACACAGAATTTTAAACAATAATATATAACAATAATTTCTGAGAAGTCAATATATTTACCCCTCATGGAAACGTGCAAAATCTTCCTTTCAACTATGCAAATTCATCAACCCTTCTATAGATATCAGGAACATATATATGAATGACTCTGGGTCAAGCTACAAGCTCCTTCGCGTCATTGAACGGAACGCAATGTCCATATAAGGGCACCCCGTCTCCGGTCAACATTCACCCACTCCTACTGTCACCCTTCCCCCCCCCCTTCTGTACATTTCCAGTGCCCAGCGTGATCAATGAATCTGACCTCAATCCTTTACTGCGTGTCCGGCAGATTACATAATCTATGTAAACGTGACTTGAGTGCGTAACTAATAGCTATCCATTTACAGATTATTAATAAAGAAAAAGAAATAACACAACACAAAGAACATAATTTGCCCATGGTTCGAACATCACAACCATTAACTAGGTGGCGTTGGCGTCACACAGCCTCACCCCAGAATACATCGCGACACCTATATCATATATTTAATAAATAAAAATAAGTTTCCTAAAATAAAATCCCTTTCCAGCCTATTTTTCTTGCATACATGATTTCATCGAATAACTTATACACACTCTGAGACATATATGCAGAAAAATATCTATTAGAAATTAAGTAGATTTTTTTTTTGTAGTCTTTATTGCGCATCTTCTAGAATACACACTGTTGAAAACATTAAAGACTTATGTTGGTACTGTAAAAAAAACAAACTAGTCCCTCTGTTTCAGGGCCGTCTTAACAGCATCGTAGGCCCACCGGCTAAACAGTGCACTGGGGCCCCTACCTACTATTTACTGACAGGAAGTCACAACATATAAGATGCTCCTGAGGCCCGGGGCAATTGCTCAGCGTGCTCACGCGTTAAGACGGCACTGCTCTGTTTATAGTATACATCCAATGAGAACATTATATTTTTTAATTAAGAGACATTTTTTATAACATATTGACACTCTTCAAAATGTAAAAAAATATATCTATATGAATATAATGTAAATAGCCACAAAAAATCAGTTTAAGTTATCGTTTATATTTTTTAATCTGAAATAATTTTGTTTATTTTAGCGACGTCATTGTCACTGTCATGCATCACGGGCGTCATTGAAGTTGTGGAAGGAAGACAGAATTCCGTGACATGTAGCGGACTGCTTGTAGAGGACACTGTGATGTGGGTGTTACTTGGACAAAACAATAGAAAGATTTATCTTGGTTACTGTCCCCGACCTTCTGCAACTGGTGTTTCCATGTGCTATGAAACTAAAATTAAACAAATGACTCCGTCAAGGACATCGGACACAGAGAGTGTTCTTGCCATAGATTTCTCAACATTGGATGACGTCATCATGGGAACATTGATGTGTCAGATATACGGGGCTAGTACCAATGCCATGTGTCAAATAGATGTTGTGTGTAAGTTACCATACTGTCTTCTCTTTCAGAAACGTGTAGTTCTTTTGAATTTTTGTCTTTGAATTCTCTCTATTTCATTTTCTCTCAACCATGCATGCGCTTCATTACCATTTCAGGTCCAAACGACGTTTTCTGAACTTTTAAATTATGACAACATGTTCAAAGATAAATGTTCTCTTTATGTATTTTGAAATTCTAAATTTTCTTTGCGGTTTCACTAATAATTATTTCATGCCACGATATAATTATTAATTTCTTTCCTTCTCGTTGTTCTCTATTCTCTAAACTACTACTGTATAATTCTGAATCATTTAAATGTGGGAATACCTCTGTTAGTTATCTTTTTCCACTGAAATAAGTTTATAGGAAAAGTATAATTCTATTTAGGTGTGGGAATACCTCTTTTAGTTATCTTTTTTTTACTAATAAGTTTATAGGAAAAGTATAAATTATTCTTAATAATCATAACCTCAGTCCATGACTCGGTCTTATTATATTTTTAATAAGTTGCCTGCTATAATTATTACTACCAGCTGATAACGATAACATCATTAATTATAACAGACCCTAGGTAGAAAAACGTTAATTTTATCTTTGAGATGTTTGGATAATAAATTTGCATTCATCTCGCTGGTCATTCAACTCGACACCATCCTACGCAAGGTCATTCCAAAGAACCCATTTAAGTCAAGGTAAAATTACATTTAAAATTCAATAAATACAAACATGTATTATGCATAACAAAGGTTTAAAAAGGATAACTGATGCTACCAATACCGTACAGAATAAATTGTGCCCACATTGGCTGCCTGTTCACAAACACCAGTCAAGTATAACGCTTCCTTACTGTTATGTTGCACTCACTAACTCCAGTCATATGCTGTTGCACTCACTAACTCCAGTCAAATGCCTGTTGCACTCACTAACTCCAGTCATATGCCTGTTGCACTCACTAACTCCAGTCATATGCCTGTTGCACTCACTAACTCCAGTCATATGCCTGTTGCACTCACTGACTCCAGTCATATGCCTGTTGCACTCACTGACTCCACCCAAATGCCTGTTGCACTCACTGACTCCAGTCATATGCCTGTTGAACTCACTGACTCCAGTCATATGCCTGTTGCACTCACTGACTCCACCCAAATGCCTGTTGCACTCATTGACTCCAGTCATATGTCTGTTGCACTCACTGACTCCAGCTATATGCCTGTTGCACTCACTGACTCTATCCAAATGCTTGTTGCACTCACTAACTCCAGTCAAATGAATTCAATAGGTAAGATTTGACCAAGCTTACAGCATGTGTGAGAGCGTTGTGGTAATGTTGTAATATATAATCTAAATCAGTGGTCCCCAACCCCCGGTCCGCAGACCGGTACCGGTCCGTGGACCATATGGTACCGGTCCGCGGACCAAATGGTACAGGGCCCCCAATTTTATTTTTACTCTGGTGTATTTCTTTCGGGTTTGTGCGACTTTCCATGGACGAGATTGAGTCTGAGCATTCATTCTCCCAGTTGGTGCACGATCATCTGTCTTTGCTTTTAAAGAATTCGAGCTCTACTTCCCAACCACACCAACACACTTCGCTTCGGACCACCGACGAACGCACTCCATCCATTGGACCGCCGGGAGGAGAGTCATGTCAAAGCGCCACACCAGACAAACCAGCACTAAGACTCAGCCCTTTTCAGGGCTGGCAAAAATGCCACTACTGCCCACTCCACCAAGTGACATTTTACGCGATTCTGAGTCAGTCACAGAAGATGCGGACGGCCCTTTCTGTTTCACAAACGAGCGCATAGCCCAGCTGAGACAGATACGGCAAAAGAGGCTTGAAGAGGTGCAAACATTAAGAAGTACAAAGGAGAGGACTGGACAAAATACTGCTGTGAAATCAGCAAACCAACCGAAAATGGGGGCATACGAAAAGTTACCCCCTTCACCTTCACACTAGAAACTAAAAACGTTGAACTAAAAAATGCGTTCACTAATTTGCTGTTGACCCTCTTCCACACAAAAACAGAAGATGAACTTACACTAGACAACAAGCCATCTTAACCGCAATTGGTCTCCATAATATTTTAAACAAGCATCTGACAAGACAACACGAAAAAAAAAACTACATCAACAGACTGTGAAACACAGACATCTTCTGGAAAATAATGCCGACAACAAAAACACGCTCTTCACAAACGGAAAAGGAGGAAACAACGCGAAAACCCACACAGGAAGATGGCACAACTCAAACAGTCAAAGGAAAAAGCCACGTTTCCACCCAAACTCTACAAGCCACTACAAGAGAAAATGGAATAAACACCAACATCATCTGGAAAATTCCACCTACGGCCAAAGTGAATTCAACTCAAACAGCAAAACAAGAAATCAGCCAGGCATTCTCGCAAACTCCAAAAACCCACAACAGATAATAAGAAAACTCAGACTACAAGCTCTATCAGCAAAGAAAAAGAAATTAAAACAACTACCATCGAAAATAAGAAGAAACGCTAAAAACTCTCCAGCACACAAACGGTACATATCAAGACGCAAGAAAGAAAAATACAAACAGAAAAAGAAGTGAAGACAACTGATGCAAAGACCGAAACAGAAGTCGACAACGCTCCAACTACACCATAAGAAACAACAACAACGACTAAACCAACTGCCCCCAATCCACAGCCAGGGTCACCACCAGGGACTGCAACAAAGACAACCACAACAGACACACGAGGAAACACTACAGAACGGAGCCCCAAATCAAAGAGAAGGCGCCCGCCACAACACATCAGACGACAACAACAGTATCATCTATTACAGCCACAACAACAGAATCCACAACAACAACGGCAGCGCTGCGACAACAACCACCGCCGACAACAACAACAACAACGGTGGCAGCACAGGGAGCAGCATCACATGCAGTGGGGATATTATAACCACCCCATTGCGGATCTAATTCAACTAATGCTTGCCGCCAACACCCACCTACATACAGTCCAACGGCTACCGGGGACATCAACAACAACAGTGCCAACGACAACAACAACACCACTGGTGAACATTACAGGGTGGGGAGTGAACAACCTGGGCGCACATACACACTAAGTACAGACGATGTGGTATTATCCTGGGCTCTGTAAACCCCCTCACCTGCCAATACAACAACGGCCACCACAGCACTTAAATCCGTATTGCCATTTCCGAATCCTATTTGTGTGAAGCGGGGTTTTCTGCAGTGACAGCAACCAAAACAAAACAACGGATGGACATAAGCAACTCACTTCGGGTGTAATTGTCTCCTATTACCCCCAGATGGAACCGTCTCGTTGCAAAGAAACAAGCTCAGGGTTCTCGCTGATTTAGCGTTCTAGTGAGTTAAAATGTTAAATCACTTTATATTCATTTTTGATGTAAATGTATTTTAATTTGAAGGCACGTTTAAATACAATTAAATTAAAATTATTAAATCAAAACAATCTAAAATATAAACAATCAACGTCCCCCCCACATCATCGGGCCGCGGTAAAATTATCAAGCGTTGACCGGTCCGCGGCAAAATTATCAAGCGTTGACCGGTCCGCGGCGATGAAAAGGTTGGGGACCACTGATCTAAATGGATGAGAGTTAATAGTTAAAGTTAATAGGAAGTTAATAGTTAAAGTTAATAGGAAGCTTAACATGCTTGGGGTATAATAGCAGTGTAATGGGTAAATGAGTGAGTTCTCATACCTTAGATCAGAAAAGTGTAACAATGGAATATATACTTGCTTGACTGTACGACCAATGAAAGAAATAGATAGGGTAAATCAAAGTAACCAACCTCAAGAAGCAGCAGTACATAATTGGTTGACCTTTTCAGGATAATAGGTCAAAGTCTTGCGTCTAACATTACGGAGGTCGATTTCTTATTTTAAAATTTGTAATAATGGTAATAGTGGGTGGATGGGGGCTCATTCATATAATTTAAAGGCGGATTGAATTACTCCTTCAGTAAGAAGTTCCACCTGTGGAAAATAAATTATGTGTCAGTAGAACGTCTGTCTATACACAATAGAGTTCAGAAATGCCAGGTGAACCGCCAAAGTGGACGAGTTGGATGTCTTAGTTGGGATTTATTAATAATATATAAATTAAGTTTTCCTGATTTGTTTTCTCTTTAGTAAGAAGTTTTCCACGTATGATAAGATTATGTGACTGTAAATGTTGTTTATGTTGTGGAAGAGAGAAAACATTTACAGCGCCAGCATATCCACTAGGTAAGAGACGAGTTGTGTGTTTTAGAGAATTATTAATAAAATAAATTAAGACTCTCATCACTTGTGAGTAGTTATAAAAAATTAAATAATAATAATAAAAATATTCGTTAACTAAGTGGCGTTGCTGTCACACAAACACTTTTATATATGTTTCTTATTGTGAATGCATTTAAATGTTATGAGTTTTCATTTTACAGGCGCATGCCAACATTCTGTTTCGTTATCAACACCTTTAGTTGTCTTATGTATTTAAGTAGATTGTATATTGTGTAATATATGTAAACTGTTTCGTTATCAACACCTTCAGTTGTCTTATGTGTTTAAGTAGATTGTATATTGTGTAATACATGTAAACTGCTTCGTTATCAACACATTCAGTTGTCTTATGTGTTTAAGTAGATTGTATATTGTGTAATACCTGTAAACTGCTTAAAGGAATTATGAGGATGTGTTTTTCAAATAATAATCATCACTTGTGTTCTGTCCGGTAAAGACTGCAACTTTGTTTTTCTAAAGAAGAATACGTTTGCAATATTTTCTTTAACACAATATTCACCTGTTTTTAAATGTAAACTGTCATGCATAAATCTCAGTCTGTCATTTCAGATCCACCTGAAGGGACATGCAGTATCATGGTTTCGAAAGACCTATCACCCTGGAATGTAACTGGGCACTGTAACATCACAAAGACATTATCGCTGTTAGGAAGGTACACATGTCAGTGGTACGAAGTACG
This sequence comes from Sinotaia quadrata, assembly GCA_028829895.1. Classification (NCBI taxonomy): domain Eukaryota; kingdom Metazoa; phylum Mollusca; class Gastropoda; order Architaenioglossa; family Viviparidae; genus Sinotaia; species Sinotaia quadrata. Next base: position 98,882,276 of record CM054180.1, read on the forward strand.
AGAAGTAAGTTTATTTGACAGTCTATGTGTAATCAGACTAGAAATTCCCGAAATAATTTTTTTTCAGAACACAAATAGAAATTTAAAACACATCTAGTGACCCTTTTTTCATATTGGAATATCAATAGGAAATTGCCAAGATACACACACTTGCTCAGTTTTCTTGCTAACCAGCAAATAATACATTTGCTAAATCTTTCACAGGAATCCCACGAATTACTTGTCCCTAGAAATGAAAATGTAATCGATACATATGATCGCTGCACAATTTACGTTACTGAAATTCACAGGAATCCCACGAATTACTTGTCCCTAGAAATGAAAATGTAATCGATATACATGATCGCTGCACAATTTACGTTACTGAAATTCACATTCAAGACAAGACTGATACCAACCATCATGGCCGACTTTGGAATTGAAACTAATACCCTACTTTGTAGGTGAAGCTTAAAGAGAAATTTCATTTCCTCCCAACATTGTTTAGTCACAAGATGCTTTGTGGATTATTTTGCACATCTCTGAGAATAACGACAAGCGAACATTTGAAATGAATTAGAGAGAAGAAATTCTCCCGTATTCACACCTGTCAACTCAAAACATTTGACACTTTAGTTCCAGTTGACAAGCTCAAGACTAAAACAATGCTGACATCTAAAATAGTGATATTTAGACTACAGGTTTTACTGACTTCTGAAATAGTGATATTTAGACTACAGGTTATGCTGACGTCTGAAATAGTGATATTTAGACTACAGGTTATGCTGACGTCTGAAATAGTGATATTTAGACTACAGGTTTTACTGACTTCTGAAATAGTGATATTTAGACTACAGTTTATGCTAGCTTCTTTGCATTAATCTTCGAAGACACATATCAATCCACTTTCGCATTACTGATAATATAGAGCTATTGTTAACGGTAATTATAGTGTCTCTCTTTGCATTATTGTTAGTGTGCTGTTAACTGTAATTATAGTGTTTCTCTTTACATTATTGTAAGTGTGCTGTTAACTGTAATGAGAGTGTTTCTTTTCACACTATTGTTACTGTACTGTAACCTGTAATTATTGCTTAGAGTCTGGAGGCAAATGTTTAGCATCATTACAACCTAATAGTCTGTATTGTTTATTTATGTCACAGTTTACTATGTGGTGATGTGATGAGTAAGTGAGATAATGATAACAAATACCAAACCGTCACACTAATAATAATTATAATCAGATCAATTACCTGTATTGACAGCTGTACATGGATTAGTATGTTAAGTGTGACACCATTGACATCTATAGATGGAGTAGTATGTTAAGTGTGACTCCGTTGACTTCTATTGATGGAGTAGTATGTTAAGTGTGACTCCGTTGACTTCTATTGATGGAGTAGTATGTTAAGTGTGACTCCATTGACATCTATCGATGGAGTAGTATGTTAAGTGTGACTCCATTGACATCTATCGATGGAGTAGTATGTTAAGTGTGACTCCATTGACATCTATCGATGGAGTAGTATGTTAAGTTTGACTTCATTGACATCTATAGATGGAGTAGTATGTTAAGTGTTACTGCAACTGAGCTACAAGTCGCTGCCAACACTTCCAGTCATTTCGATGCATACCTCCTTAAAGTGTTATCCAGCCAGCGATTAACAATTCAAAATTGAAATGAAGAAGAATAAAATAGGCCGTCAACACTAACTACTCCCTCTCAGGTAACACTCGCCAGCTCATACCTTCACTCCACTACCGAAGTACAATTTTCACTTGTATGCCAATATAGGCAACATAATTCTGAATAAGTTTCACGCCGTAAAAATCTTACATTTCAAGTTTCATACAACTTCCATGATTCAATCATAACTTCAATGTCAGGTGATAAAGACTCCATTAAAGCACTTTTGAAAAGTTGTTAGTATACCTTTGACTGAATCTAACTCTTCTTTCTTTGTGTTAATTAATAATTTCCCTGTATAAGTTAATACGTAGAGTGGTCCAGTTAAAGACAACGTTAGGTACTAAGTAGGTTTAGAGGAGTGAATGAAAGAAAATCTGAATATTTTGGACGATGGCACATTCTACCTAGGCTGTTAATTAGATTGTAGGAAACAGTTTTTGCTTTCGTTTAGACATGTCCTGGAAACAATGCAGGTAGTACTGTTGATAATTCTTCAAAGAAAGTAGCAATAATAAATATTGGTGGAGTTGATAATTTTGTATGTACTTAAATAAAATGCTGTGTTTCAGTGTTAACAGTGGTTTTAAGTAGAGTTATGAAAATAGTATTGAGTTGTAGTAAAAAAAAAAAAAAAAGAATGCTATGAGGATTAAGTGCGAGATAACAAAGTCCGCGTTCTTGACCATAGCGTTAAACTGGCTGACGAATGATTTGGACACTAACACAGCCATTGTAATGGTTTTGACAAGAAATCGTGACAGTTAATGTCCCTAAATGTCCGTCTGTGTGTGGGTTATTCAGTTTGCCATAACACCATATTATGTATGTAATTTTTATAATTATACAGGATTCAGTTTTGACCCTATCAGTGAGAAATGTTATTTAAGTTTTAGGTAATAATTTTTATTCACAATTATCTATATCTTTATGTTTGTTTACTATCTCTTTACAGTGTTAGATTATGTGTATGTGAGAAGATGTATACATTGCCTTAGTCATATTGATTATATTAATTTGATTATTTGCATTAATTCTAATAAGTAATACTATTTGTCACAGGAAATGAGGGACAGAAATTATATTTTATTTCATTTTTATAAAAAACCGCTAACAAAACTAGTTGAAGTAACCCGAGTTTTGTTATTTTTCATGTAACTCCAGTAACGGTCACCTAAGATCTCTTTAATAGACAGACGTTCGTGACACAGTGTGTGTTATTATATCATATTGAATATATATATTAGTTTGTGAAAGATATGTATATTGAACAATTGGGACAATGGCGCATTACTGGTCACATGTTGTTTACGAGAGAAACGGCCAGTGCGCATTAGAATTGACCACAGAAAAGCGTGCGACACGTTCAGCACTAAATATCCAAGGGAAAAATCGAGTCACAGGACATAGCTTCTGGAAGTTTTGGAAACCTTCAGTGGAAGCTATATAAGAGGCAAAAGGAAGATTTTACTCTCAATGTTGAAAACGTCAATTCGTCTGAAGCCAGTCTAACTTCACGTATGAATTATCTCATGTACAGAGATTTCATAAAGGAAAGCTGCAAAAATCTCTTTCCATCCGTTTTCCATCCGTCTGATGCCATATATTGAGTAACGAGGCAAAATTACTTCAGTATAATTTTTGGCAAAGTGGAAAGTTCACTGTCAAGAAAAAACCAATGTATGCAACGCTGGTTGTATGCAGTTAACGACACGAGGGACCAATTTTGCACCCCCCTGTCTGAGTTCGTTTGGCAGCTCTATTCCGCAATTGGGAGGCTAGCACCGAGATAGTCAGATATCCGGATTTCTACACTCAATGTAATGCGACGACACATCCCACTGGACGACTTCATCCGATAATGCTAAACGTCATTGGGGTGTCCGTTTCCACGACAACCAAGAAACAGCGACAGTTATCGAGGCTGACAACAGTCAGCTAAATTTCAGATTTCTCCCCAGTGATAATCTGAAAGTGGTGCCTAGATTCTGCAGAATCTTCACCTGTAACGCGCCGCCGCAATTGCGGTGGTCTTCGCTTTGAAGTGCCTCTTATAAGTGACGTGCGAGATTACGTCATCTCCTTGGAACTCTGACATTAATAGTGAGTAATAATTAGCACGGCTAACGCGCACATACTTAACTCTAGGACTCTAAGAAAATGAACACTATTATATCATTTGTGAAATACGAACTTTAATGTTACAATTAATGCTTGTTTTATATGTGAACTTTTGTTAAAGCGACCCCATTTGCCGCATAAGAATTGTATAATTAATCTTTATTTTATATTTTGAATTTCATCATTTTCATCCCCCCTTATATCCCACAGAGTGTATGACATTGGAAAGTTGAATGTATGATTAACCACTGTGCGAAAGAGTAGTGCCCCTTTTAAATCGGGAAATAAATAACCTGATTTAAACATCTTTCAACTCTCTTGTTATTCATAGTTTTTGAGAGGGACGAAAGAATTCATACTAGTGTTTTGCACCGTTCGTCTGTTCGTCCATTTATTCACATTCATGATACTCACTCACAACACACACCGCCAATAAAACGTTCCTTGGCATGACATAAATAAACTGGGCCCCACCCAAACATCAATGGTGTATGTCATGTGTGTCTATGTAACAACCTGACGCGACGTAGTACTGGCATATGTCATACGGGCTTTTCTTGGAGGTGCACCGGAGCAGTCCAAAAATAGACTTCACCCCTTGTATCTCTAACTTCAGCTCGGGTCGGCTTGTAATGAGCCTCCCAGTTTGTGACACTATTACACTTACCATTTTTAGGAATCTGAGGAGAAGCTTGGTTCTGTGGTCACCATGAAAACTTGGACAACACAATCGGGTGGAAAATATGTATCAGGATACTGTGAAATGCCAGAAAACATAAAATTCCCAACAACTACTGGACTAGTGACCTACAAAGTGGCTTTCACCCCAGGAGCAAATATCACAACAACAGTCAGTGGTATCAAAACAGTTGGTAAGTAAAATCTATAAATAGTTATGCTCATGTTTTAGTGAAAACTTGAAAGAAAAAGCTGCATATATTTTGTACGACAGTCTCTCAATGAGCGATGCATGCACAATAAACAAAAAAGTCATTTAAAGTTTAAAACATGAACCATTTACTCAATGAACCCGCCTGAATGCTGTCAGTATTTAAGGTAATGGTAATTATTCTACACTGATTGAAATCCCAATTCTGCTTTACAGTTTAGTATGAAGGTTAGTGAAGAGTTTGAATAATTTTGTTCATTTCACAAAGTAGAATATGTGACTAAGAGCCAGACATTTATATTATGAGTGTTAGACTTCTGTCTATAATTCCCTTCATTCTTTTCACTGTTACTGTTAAATTACTGTCTACAGCAGGCATGTCAAACTGAGGATCCCCCGAGGGCCACATGGGTCACATATGTGCTGTCATTAGGGCCACTCACGACAACTAAGTGCGCACATTACAACTAATTGAAATCATTTTTAATAAAATTTATTGCAGAATATTTTTGTTACTTAAATTTAGAAAAATACAATGTCATACAAATGTTTTGCAGCATTCATGAATACAAAGTAATGAAGTAGTTTGACAAAAAATATAATTTTAAACGGCAACATACGGATTTGTCTTCTCTTTACTAAGAAGTTTTCCACCCATGGAAAAATTATGTGACTGTAAATGTTGTTTATGTTGTGAAAGAGAGAAAACGTTTACAGCGCCAACATATCCGCCAGGTGAGAGACCAGTTGTGTCTTTTAGAGAATTATTAATAAAATAAATTAAGACTCTCATCACTTGTGAGTAGTTATAAAAAATTAAATAATAATAATAAAAATTTTCGTTAACTAAGTGGCGTTGCTGTCACACAAACACTTTTATATATGTTTCTTATTGTAAATGCATTTAAGTGTTATGAGTTTTCATTTTACAGGCGCATGCCAACATTCTGTTTCGTTATCAACACCTTTAGTTCTCTTATGTGTTTAAGTAGATTGTATATTGTGTAATACATGTAAACTATTTCGTTATCAACACCTTCAGTTGTCTTATGTGTTTAAGTAGATTGTATATTGTGTAATACATGTAAACTATTTCGTTATCAACACCTTCAGTTGTCTTATGTGTTTAAGTAGATTGTATATTGTGTAATACATGTAAACTGTTTCGTTGTCAACACCTTCAGTTGTCTTATGTGTTTAAGTAGTTTGTATATTGTGTAATACCTGTAAACTGCTTAAAGGAATTATGAGGATGTGTTTTTCAAGTAATAATCATCACTTGTGTTCTGTCCGGTAAAGACTGCAACTTTGTTTTTCTAAAGAAGAATACGTTTGCAATATTTTCTTTAACATAATATTCACCTGTTTATAAATGTAAACTGTCATGCGTAAATCTCAATCTGTCATTTCAGATCCACCTGAAGGGACATGCAGTGTCCAGGTTTCGAAAGACCTATCACCCTGGAATGTAACTGGGCACTGTAACATCACAAAGACATTATCGCTGTTAGGAAAGTACACATGTCAGTGGTACGAAGTACGAGAAGTAAGTTTATGTGACAGTCTATGTGTAATCAGACTAGAAATTCCCCAAATAATTTTTTTTCAGAACACAAATAGAAATTTAAAACACATCTAGTGACCCTTTTTTTCATATTGGAATATCAATAGGAAATTGCCAAGATACACACACTTGGTCAGTTTTCTGGCTAACCAGCAAATAATACATTTGCTAAATCTTTCACAGGAATTCCACGAATTGCTTGTCCCTAGAAATGAAAATGTAATCGATACATATGATCGCTGCACAATTTATGTTACTGAAATTCACAGGAATCCCACGAATTACTTGTCCCTAGAAATGAAAATGTATTCGATATACATGATCGCTGCACAATTTACGTTACTGAAATTCACAGTCAAGACAAGACTGATACCAACCATCATGACTGACTTTGGAATTGAAACTAATACCCTACTTTGTAGGTGAAGCTTAAAGAGAAATTTCATTTCCTCCCAACATTGTTTTGTCAAAGATGCTTTGTGGATTATTTTGAGCATAATGACAAGCGAACATTTGAAATGAATTAGAGAGAAGAAATTCTCCCATATTTGATACTTTAGTTCCAGTTGACAAGCTCAAGACTAAAACAATGCTGACGTCTGAAATAGTGATATTTAGACTATAGGTTATGCTAGCTTCTTTGCATTAATCTTCAAGACACCATTGACATCTATAGATGGAGTAGTATGTTAAGTGTGACTCCATTGACATCTATAGATGGAGTAGTATGTTAAGTGTTACTGCATCTAAGCTACAAATCTTTGATATATTTTACTAGTTCGCACTTTTAAATTATCACCTAGGATATATTGCAGCCAACAGTTACTTCCAGTCATTTGGATGCATACCTCCTTTAAGTGTTATCCAGCCAGCGATTAACAATTAAAAATTGAAATGAAGAAGAATAAAATAGGTATTACAAGAATTTAACATATTGTCTTCACAGATCAATGCTAACAATTGAATTGCCTTAATATTCCGATTACTAATTGTTCTCATTTCTCTACACTTGCAGCCTAGAATTGTAGAAAAATCACCCATTCAGGAAATTTCAATTTTTACACAGCTGAGACAACAATGTATGTATGTTGTGATGATCTGTTAGATTCGATACACATCATATGGAGCCTCATGCTAATTAGTCACTGGTCCAACTCACATACATATGTAGCCTCATGCTAATTAGTCACTGGTCCAACTCACATACATATGTAGCCTCATGCTAATTAGTCACTGGTCCAACTGACATACATAGTGATTGTTTCTATTCATGCTTCAATGTTCTTCTGATCTGACTGCCAACAATACGGCCAACAATACTAACTACTCCCTCTCAGGTAACACTCGCCAGCTCATACTTTCACTCCACTACCGAAGTACAATTTTCACTTGTATGCCAATATAGGCAACAGCATTCTGAATAAGTTTCACGCCGTAAAAATCTTACATTTAAAGTTTCATACAACTTTAATGATTCAATCATTTAAATAAAAATAAGATTTATTAACGCATTAAACTTTATAATTTAATTAAATGAAATCTGACAGGAGTAAAAAGATCTGTCTCTCACTCCTACACCCTCTTTTAGTAACCCAATGTAAGACCTGTTGCTAGATCCCAGATTTCTTGGATCTGTCTCTCGCTGCTACAACCTCTTTTAGTAACCCAATGTAAGACCTGTTGCTAGATCCCAGATCTCTTGGATCTCTGTCTCTGAGTAGGGACAAAATCTTCAATGTCAGGTGATAAAGACTCCATTAAAATCACTTTTGAAAAGTTGTTAATAATATACCTTTGACTGAATCTAGCTCTTCTTTCTTTGTGTTAATTAATAATTTCCCTGTATAAGTTAATACGTAGAGTGGTCCACTTAAAGACAACGTTAGGTACTAAGTAGGTTTAGAGGAGTGAATGAAAGAAAGACTGAATATTTTTGACGACGGCACATTCTACCTAGGCTGTTAATTAGATTGTAGGAAACAGTTTTTGCTTTCGTTTAGACATGTCCTGGAAACAATGCAGGTAGTACTGTTGATAATTCTTCAAAGAAAGTAGCAATGATAAATAATGGTGGAGTTGATAATTTTGTATGTACTTAAATAAAATGCTGTGTTTCAGTGTTAACAGTGGTTTTAAGTAGAGTTATGAAAATAGTATTGAGTTGTAGTAAAAAAACAAAGAGAATGCTATGAGGACTAAGTGCGAGAGATAACAGTGGTTTTAAGTAGAGTTATGAAAATAGTATTGAGTTGTAGTAAAAAAACAAAGAGAATGCTATGAGGACTAAGTGCGAGAGATAACAGTGGTTTTAAGTAGAGTTATGAAAATAGTATTGAGTTGTAGTGAAAAAAAAAAGAATGCTATGAGGATTAAGTGCGAGAGATAACAAAGTCCGAGTTCTTGACCATAGCGTTAAACTGGCTGACGAATGATTTGGACACTAACACAGCCATTGTAATGGTTTTGACAAGATATCGTGATAGTTAATGTCCCTAAATGTCCGTCTGTGTGTGGGTTATTCAGTTTGCCATTACACCATATTATGTATGTAATTTTTATAATTATACAGCTTCAGTTTTGACCCTATCAGTGAGAAATGTTATTTAAGTTTCAGGTAATAATTTTTATTCACAAATATCTATATATTTGTATACTATCTCTTTACAGTGTTAGATTATGTGTATGTGGGAAGATGTATACATTGCCTTAGTCATATTGATTATATTAATTTGATTATTTACATAAATTCTAATAAGTAAAATTACACTTACCATTTTTAGGAATCTGAGGAGAAGCTCGGTTCTATGGTCACCATGAAAACTTGGACAACACATTCGGGTGGAAAATATGTATCAGGATACTGTGAAATGCCAGAAAACATAAAATTCCCAACAACTACTGGACTAGTGACCGACAAAGTGGCTTTCACTCCAGGAACAAATATCACAACAACAGTCAGTGGTATCAAAACGGTTGGTAAGTAAAATCTATAAATAATTATGCTCATGTTTTAGTGAAAACTTGAAAGAAAAAGCTGCATATATTTTGTACGACAGTCTCTCAATGAGCGATGAATGTATAATAAACAAAAAGTCATTTCAAGTTTAAAACATGTACCTTTACTCAATGAACCCGCCTGAAAGCTGTCAGCATTTAAGGTAATGGTTATTATTCTACACTGATTGGAATCCCATTTCTGCTTTACAGTTTAGTACGAAGGTTAGTGAAGAGTTTGAATCATTTTGTTCATTTCACAAAGTAGAATATGTGACTAAGAGCCAGGCATTTATATTATTAGTGTTAGACTACTGTCTTAAATACTCTAATTCCCTTCATTCTTTTCAATGTTAAATTAGTGTTTACAGCAGGCATGTCAAACTGAGGATACTCCGACGCACGTTACAATTAATTGAAATCATTTTTAATAAAATTTATTGCAGAATATTTTTGTTAGTTATATTTAGAAAAATACAATGTCATACAAATGTTTTGCAGCATTCATGAATACAAAGTAATGAAGTAGTTTGACAAAAAATATAATTTTAAACGGCAACATATACTTGTAGTTTGTAACTGCAACAAATACATTGTACAAAAATTACAGCAGTTCAAAACTGAACATTTATTTGCTACTATTCAATCATTTTTAGTGTTTTGTCCTGAGGCTTGACAACCTCTTTTTGCTGACAATTTTTGGTATGTCTGGCTGAAATGTCTGGGCAGTCCCGACTTTGATCAGAGATGACAAGTGTTATCAGTCAGCCTTGTTCTCTGAAAAGTGTTTGTTGATTTCATAAAGGAAAATAACTGTTTACCCACATAGATAGAACCAAACATTTATGTGAGTTACAATAAATATAAATGTTTTTTTTTTATATTAGTGGAGATTGAATGAGCATTTCACTACATCCATTATCTGTTACACTAAATTAAAGGCTGTAATAAACATTTCACTACATCCATTATCTGTTACACCAAATTAAAGGCTATAATAAACATTTCACTACAATCATTATCTGTTACACTAAATTAGAGGCTATAATAAACACACAGCACGTGTTTGAGTTTAACATTACATATTTCGATTGCCACTGAACGTCATAAAAGAAATGGCGTTATTTCCATACAAAAGTCAATAAAGAATGTATAATTATCTCTACATATCCTTAATTCATCAAATATAAAATAGTCTGAGAATTCGATATGTTTTGCCTTTTCTGATGCAAGAGTCCTCATCCATTAATCTGTTCTACCTATGGTGTTATAGGTAGTGTTTGTAACTAAATTTACCTTTAAAAGTTTTCAGACTTTACCTTCAAATCTTGTGAGTTTCTCCGTGCTGGTCAGGACTTTTTCTCAAGTCATCTTCGCGCAAGATGAAGATAGTTGGGTCTTTCGGACCACAATGTCAGATTTGGGCTCCATCTACCCCTCATCTCTCTGGTCATCTAGCTCACTAACCAATTGAGTGTAGCAAACTTCACCCTTGCTTACTTCCAACTTGGAACAAGAGATGGACACGTATAGGCGCATGCACTTGTCTCCCTTTCGTTCTGTGATTGTTTCCTATTCACGCTTCACTGCTCTTCCGGCCCGTTAAGCGCCGTTACTAATGCTATTTTCAGTCAATATATGCCCACATATACTTTCATCCCACTCCAAAGTTTACATTTCCACTATGAACAACGAAGTACTAAACACATTGTACACTTAAATTTCAAGGTAATTTAACTCCACTGCTAACATTAAAAAAACATTTACTGAAATCCCCCTTTTTATGACAGAATGTAATTAATTCTTTAATTATAATATGAACACTTCAAGTATAATAGTGAACATTGTTGAGTAACAACAAAAAAAGCTATATATATCTGCCTCACAGTGCGACCAAGTCCGCCCACACTGCCAGTGTAGGATGTGAGTATTATTGTTGATCAGTACTGTAGTACTTTATATTTTCTTTTTCCCATTGTGTCAGTACTAGTTATCTTTTAAACATGTATTCATTGATGGTGTGTGTGTGTGTGTGTGTGTGTGTGTGTGTGTGTGTGTGTGTGTGTGTGTGTGTGTGTGCGCGCGTGCGTGCGTGTGTTTTGTATATTGAAATGCCTTTAGCTATTCGTCTCATTATCTTTAAAATACCTCTTCAAAATAAACACCTTAAGAAGGTAAACTGAATGACGTGGGATGGATAATCTGCTCTTTAATGTGGCAGAAACAAAAAATTATTATCTAGATATATGATGTTCTTGGGTTTCAGCTGCTGCGTATATAGATGAATTACAATTGAATTATACAAAGAATCTCTTTGTATAGTGTTTATTGGCTGATTTTAATTAGCAAATCAATTCAGTCCATACACATACCATTTAACAGTATCGCCTATCCTTGTTTGCTGCCTTATTCAATTTTTATTTATTCTTGACAACCTGCATATTTATTTTTGACAACATGCTTATTTATTCTTAACAACATGCATAGTTATTCTTGACAACCTGCATAATTATTCTTGACAACCTGCATATTTATTCTTGACAACCTGCATATTTATTCTTGACAACCTGCATAGTTATTCTTGACAACCTGCATATTTATTCTTGACAACCTGCCTAGTTATTCTTGACAACCTGCATATTTATTCTTGACAACCTGCATAGTTATTCTTGACAGCCTGCATAATTATTCTTGACAACCTGCATAATTATTCTTGACAACCTGCACATTTATTCTTGACAACCTGCATATTTATTCTTGACAACCTGCATAGTTATTCTTGACACAACCATGTTCTGGGTGTGACTTTGGCTGTAATCGGGGGACGGCGGGGATGCGTCACTTTGAACGTATTATAGTGAAATCACTCTACGACAAACTTGTCATTTAATACATCAATCATTAAAAGTCCCTTTAAATCTTATTTACTATTCACTCTACGACAAACTCGTCATTTAATACATCAATCATAGGATCTACATTGCTACTTGTGCAGACGAACGTTTGTCTAAGGTTCTAGTTTAGATCTGTCCATATCACACGTTTGTCTAAGGTTCTAGTTTAGATCTGTCCATATCACACGTTTGTCTAAGGTTCTAGTTTAGATCTATCCATATTTCAGGTTTGAGTGTGAGTGAAATCTATATTTTGAAAGACTGACATGTTTTTAAGGAGGTGCTCAGAATGATCTACCTTTGGACCAAGTGCTTTTGAGTGTGAGTGAAATCCATATTTTGAAAGACTGGCATGTTTTAAGGAGGTGCTCAGAATGATCTGACTTTGGACCAAGTGCTTTTGAGTGTGAGTGAAATCCATATTTTGAAAGACTGGATTGTTTTTAAGGAAGTGCTCAGAATGATCTGACTTTGGACAAAGTGCTTGCATTGTAGCATCAATCTAATTGATCTGTGACTGTGTGTCTTCTCATGATAACGGTCCTTGATGCAAGGCATCAAACTATTACCCACAAGAATGTAACATCAGGAGCAAAATTAAACATTTCAAAAGACAAAGAATAATTTTAATTTAGAAACTAAAATGGTATATTAACACCAACAACTGATTATTACTATTCATAAACAGTCTTACCTTGTATTTAGCTACGTGAATGAATTATTACTAAATTACTATTCATAAACAGTCTTACCTTGTATTTAACTACGTGAATGAATTATTACTAAAGAACTATTCATAAACAGTCTGACCTTGTATTTAGCTACGTGAATGAATTATTACTAAAGAACTATTCATAAACAGTCTGACCTTGTATTTAGCTACGTGAATGAATTATTACTAAAGAACTATTCATAAACAGTCTGACCTTGTATTTAGCTACGTGAATGAATTATTACTAAAGAACTATTCATAAACAGTCTGACCTTGTATTTAGCTACGTGAATGAATTATTACTAAAGAACTATTCATAAACAGTCTGACCTTGTATTTAGCTACGTGAATGAATTATTACTACAGAACTATTCATAAACAGTCTGACCTTGTATTTAGCTACGTGAATGAATTATTACTAAAGAACTATTCATAAACAGTCTGACCTTGTATTTAGCTACGTGAATGAATTATTACTAAAGAACTATTCATAAACAGTCTGACCTTGTATTTAGCTACGTGAATGAAAAATGAATTTTCCCAATGGAATATTAATTCCTTGACATCTACTTGTTTTGCAAGAATACTGTGTCAGTTATTTTGAACATGGAGAAGTGACATCTACTTGTTTTGCAAGAATACTGTGTCAGTTATTTTGAACATGGAGAAGTGACATCTACTTGTTTTGCAAGAATACTGTGTCAGTTATTTTGAACATGGAGAAGTGACATCTACTTGTTTTGCAAGAATACTGTGTCAGTTATTTTGAACATGGAGAAGTGACATCTACTTGTTTTGCAAGAATACTGTGTCAGTTATTTTGAACATGGAGAAGTGACATCTACTTGTTTTGCAAGAATACTGTGTCAGTTATTTTGAACATGGAAAAGTGACATCTACTTGTTTTGCAAGAATACTGTGTCAGTTATTTTGAACATGGAGAAGTGACATCTACTTGTTTTGCAAGAATACTGTGTCAGTTATTTTGAACATGGAGAAGTGACATCTACTTGTTTTGCAAGAATACTGTGTCAGTTATTTTGAACATGGAGAAGTGACATCTACTTGTTTTGCAAGAATACTGTGTCAGTTATTTTGAACATGGAGAAGTGACATCTACTTGTTTTGCAAGAATACTGTGTCAGTTATTTTGAACATGGAGAAGTGACATCTACTTGTTTTGCAAGAATACTGTGTCAGTTATTTTGAACATGGAGAAGTGACATCTACTTGTTTTGCAAGAATACTGTGTCAGTTATTTTGAACATGGAGAAGTGACTTCTACTTCATTTGCATGAATACTGTGTCAGTTATTTTGAACATGGAGAAGTGACTTCTAAATTTTGAAGATTATATTATTTTTCACCTATAATATAATGCACCTCTCAAATGCTGACATCGATCTGAGGAGTAGTCTCCACATACACCTACTTTTCCCAGTGTTAACCTTCATATGATAGGCATATAAAATTCTGCAGGTTAACTCACAATTGGCAACATGTTTGGAAGTGAAGCCTTTACTTTTGAGGTGAACGTTAATGGTGAGTGAAAAATACATTTACCATTTCCATTTAATCATTGCGAAATAATCAGTGTTTAGACAAAAGAGTATTTTATTAGTGGAAATATGTTATCTGCTGTGCCATTGATAGTGCTAAACGCGATTACGAAAGGTTGTGTTTAGCTCTCGTACCTCCCACCCCCTAATCCCAGACATACTCACAACTGTGCTCTGTATCATTATGTGAATGTATATGAAAATGTATCACTGCTTGCGTTTGTAAATTATTAAACGAAGTTAATTGATATACCGTATGAACCAATGAATGCACTTTATATTAAATCGTTTTGTAATAGAGTATAAATTGCAAATGAAATAGACACATCACTACCAAGGGAAAAATATTGCCTCATGTAGCAGAGGCTATGCACGTCAATAAAATCATACACTTTAGTCGTTTTCCTCCTTGCCAATTTACCCAGAGACATAGCAATGCAAAGTTCCTTCTCAAATGTCCATTAACTGTACAAGAGTGGTATAAATAGATTCACATCAACTACATATGCAAAGATCTACCATTCGTTTCGTATTTATGGATTAAGTCAGTTGGCAGTCCAGTGTCAACAGAATAATAATATTAATGAAATATAAGAGGTACCAATTCCATTCGTCAAAGATCACCTTCCCTTGCACAAAAGCAGTGAAATTATGCTGTTCTCTCCTCATTCTCTCGTCATAATAATATATTTTGTCCTTTTGGGAGCAGCAGTCTATATAGAGCTAGTCACCTCTTTAACTCAGTAAAATTAAATTAAATATTATATCTTCAGCATTCTAGAATAATTTATATTTAAAACTAATAATAATAATTTGAATACTTGATAGCCCGTCTCCCCATTGTATGTATGAATAATACTTATTATCATTTAGAGAATTTTTGATTTGTGTTGTTCAAAGGAGATTAACTAAAGTAGCAAACTAAATGATCATAGCCTGCGAGATGCTTAAACTTTTTCTTGGATAAATGTGTATTTAATATTGACAGTGCTGTATCGTCTTGCCATTATGTCTTTACTCTTCAGCAGGTATTACTACACAGATGGCTGGAAATGTTGCTGTCGGAGTAGCGGCTGCTATTTTATTTCTTCTTTTAATCATCATCATATCTGCTTTAAAGCAGAAAAATAAGAGAAAAGGTAATTTACCTTTAATGATGATCAATATTTGAATATATTATATTTAGTGCAAATGTAATAAGCATCTCTGTGATATTCTTGAAACACGTCAAACATCAGATGATTGGCTTAATTGGTTAAGTGGGAATGTGTGTGTGTGTGTGTGTGTGTGTGTGTGTGTGTGTGTGTGTGTGTGTGTGTGTGTGTGTGTGTGTGTGTGTGTGTGTGTGTGTGTGTGTGTAGCACCCGTGAGTTTACTGTATTATTTTGTACATGTTCACTGTGGCCTGTCAGCTCCATAGCCCATCTTTGAAATCTGACCACTGGCAGTTGCAACTAGATTTACAGCCTGGGGTCAGAGAGTTCACTATTCAGCCACGTGGTGCCCTGTGCATTGTGCCCTTTAGCTGACATATAGTGCGAGGATATACACTTTTATCATTATATTCTGTTTGATGTACTTGTTAACTGTGTTAGCAATTTGTATATTTAGAAATGATATTGTTTACACAATTTCTAATTGATATATTTTATTTGAATATTGTTATGGTATTCGCATATTTTTACAATTCAAATGTGTGAGAATGGTTTTCATACAGCCCATCAACTCAGATTTTATTTTAGATCTATTCCTTTAGATTATAATGTTAGGAAAGAGTTATGTACTGAAGCATAATTATGGTAGTTTCATTATATATTTGATTTGTTATATAGCCCTTAGGCATTTAACTGTAGTTGAAACAAATGAGGAAACACAAAGCTGATTTAAGAGGTCTTTTAGTCTGGATTGCCTCTCCTGCCTTTATGGGTTTTCGTGGACGGCCGCACTTTCAGAATATATATATATGCGCAAGGGAAAAGAGTGGGAGTGACAAAAAATTAAAAAATCATATATCAATCGAAATTCGAGAGTGACCAGTCAGCAAAAGCTCACCCTTCGGACTACCGGGACAGCAGCTATGAAGAAACAAAACAGAGCACCAGCTAGTGCCACACCTAAGCCCTTATTTGAGTTATTTGTGAAACCAGACTTACTGCCCACTCCTTCAGGGTAAGAAAATCAGGGTAGCTTACATCTTGCGGCACCCCAACGCCCTTATCAGGGCTAGAAAAAGAGGAAGGGGAAGTTTTAAATATAGAAGATTACACGGCGATCTATACGGATACAAGGAAACACGAGAAAAAAGCGTTAACTTCTGATGACTTCCAGATCAAAACTAAAAACTTCTACCTCACCGATAATTTCTCCAAACTAATGTAGATACTCTTCCACGGCGTGTCAGGAAAGGGAGATAAGCCACATATTGCAAAACACCATGACGCTCTGTGCCATGCCATTTACCTGTGGGAGCGTTTAAATGAACACCTCTCAACAGCTAAAAACATCCACAGACAATGAAGTGCAAACTAACATCCAGTAGAAATTACCACCAAAACCCAAAGCCAACTCAACACAGACTCTTACACAGGTCAGCAAAACCAACCAGGCTTTCTCCAAAACTATCATCACTGAGGAAAAGACGAGTCAGACAAAAACAACCAGGCTTTCTCCAAAACTATCATCACTGAGGAAAAGACGAGTCAGACAAAAACAACCAGGCTTTCTCCAAAACTATCATCACTGAGGAAAAGACGAGTCAGACAAAAACAACCAATACAGAGGAAAAAGAAGCTCAAACAACACCCACAACCAACAAACATGACAACAAGAAGAAAAACTTCAAAATTGCCAACACACAGACTACAACTACAACTACAGCAAGAAAAGAAAAAAACCCAAATAAGACGGCATCACAAAGAAGAAAGAACCACCTACAGAGATTGAGGATGAACTCAACGAATACACAAAATCTTTCGAGGCTTCTCCTCTCTCACCATTATCAGAGACCCCACCAAGAACAACAACAACAACAGTAACCACAGCAAACAGCCAAACAGTACAAGGACCCAAACACAAAAGACGTCACCCACCACAACACATCCGACAGCAACAGCGACAACAACAGTCAACAACAGTAGCCACAACAAAAAAGACAACAACATAACGCCAACGAAAGCACTGCCGTCAACAACGACAGCAATAGTGGCCCAGTGAGCCGCAGTTCCCGCAGTGGGGATACTATAATCACCCCATTGAAGACATGATTCAACTGCTGCTCGAACGTCTTTACTGGCCACCAGCTCCCGCCTTCATGCATCCTAAAGAACGCCGGGGATAGACACAACGACAGTGCCAACAACAACGACAACACCACCAGTGAGGAGGACAGGGGGTGAACATCCCGGAGCTCGTACATGCTTAGTAGAGACTTGGTGTGCCACTAGCCTAGGTTCTGTAAGACACCCCCTCCCATCCAACCTCAGGAACGTTAGCAACAACATTCACCACTTTAGCCCACTGATGACCGGAATAAAGTCCACCTTTGCCAGCCAGACTCATTATGCAATGGACGAGCGAGCAACAGCAATACACATAGATTCGTCACGAATATTCACAACCTTCATCAGCCATCGACACCACAACGCTCAACGGGAACAAAATATAACTTCAACGCCACAGACATAAGAAATTGCGGACACGTTACTCAACAGGTACACAACTCTATGACATAAATTTTTAAAAAATTGAACAACTGACGACAACACCAAGCAAGCACCAATACAAAACTTCAACAGCAACACTACCGCCAGTTCCCCCCCCCCCCGAATAGTCGTGAGGGGAGCATGTCCCACTGGAGCACTACAGATCAGAGAACGTCTTATGAGGAAATGATCCAGAAAGTTCCAGTGTAGACGTAAAATTGTTATTGTAACCACCACCACCACCGAAAGAGGGCGAGAGTATGGACAAAATCAGACAAGATAGGAGGATAGGTGTGTGGGGTAAACCTAAGACTCCTGGGCCATGGGGCCGATAGTTAGAGTGGATAGTTTAGGTTAAGTTGTGAGCAAACCTAGATCGTAAACAAACTTAGGGAAGTGTATTACCAGAAGCTGAAAGAGATATGCACAGAGTAGCTGAAAAACTTTTATTAACTAAAAGTTAGAGAAAGAGATGATAATTTTATTATACTAATGTAAATGATGGACTTGTGTACATTTGCCATTATAAAAAAGTATACATTCAATATAATGAGAATCATGCCATGGACATGTGAGCATGTGTAGCTGTGTTTGTTGATGCTATTTATCATTTAGTAGTTTGGCTGCTCTGGTCTCCGTTAGTTCAGAGACGGACGTTTTATAAAATTAAAACGATCGCTTTTGCCGTAACCAGCTAGCTACATCATTCCGTCATAAAGGTCTTAACCAGAGACAAAATGTAAACATATTCTCTTGAATCTAGCATGCCCATATATAATTAATAAATACATCCGGTGGCGATAACAAGAATTCATAACTCGGTTCTTTACCAAGACATGAAAATCAACAGTATTCCGGTACCATGTACACAGTATCGTTGGCATGAAATCAATTAATATTAGCTTATCAGCCACCAAAACAATTAAAGGTTGTTCATAAATTATTATTCCATTAGTTGTCACACTGAGACATCAAGTACATCAATATTTCAAGATAATTCAAATATAATCTATTATAACTCATAAATGGTTTCACTAATACTCTTAAAATTTCACTCGCAAGTGAAGAAGAAAACATATAACACTCACAATGTCTATCATACTCAGGACTTCACAATTATGTAAGAATAATGGTAGATTCAACATGTGCGCTTACAACATAATTCAGTAACAAAATTACTTGTTAATGCCACATATGCATCTCTGCTGCAAAAGAATATATCTTTCGCACATAATAAGTCATAAATTAAAAAGCAACAAATTCCCTAAACATTAATAAACAATAATAAAACATTCCTAATTCCACTCTCACACATTCAGTATGTACACACTTCGTAACTGGAGTCCACTCTCACAGTCACTATGTACATACTTCGTAACTGGAGTGCAACGGTTTCGATTTCATGATTCACTAGTTTCCCTCAACCTCACTTGGCGGCGTGGTGGAGTGAATGAAAATTCTTAGCGGTAAAATGAGCACGCCTAAGTTCTAGTAAAATTTTCACCTCTGGTTCCCAAATCTACGTCATACAACGGAACCACCCTCCTTATTCCTGTGATACGCGAGCGGTGATGTTATCAGAGCGCTCTGCACCGTGAGCTTCTGTCGAACATCAGATACGCGGATCGCCGTTATTAAATTTACACCCTTTTGTTCCTTTGTTCCCGACTGGACCAAAGTCGGCTGTCCAAAACGTCCTACGAATATTTATACGGCAAAGATTTCGAGTTAAACTTTGTCGAAATTAAAGAAGAATAAAATTCAAAATAATTAGAATTTATATTAAATTTAAGTTAATGTAGTAATCTGCATTTTCGCCTTTACATTGACCTAATAATACAAAATATAATATGTTTAGTGACTCAGCTAACTATATTGGTGATGTAATAATAGTTAATGTAATTTGTATGTTGCAGTTAGAGTCAACATTACTTTGGACAATTCAAGAACAATAAAATTGTAAAACCCAAGCCTGCTGAACAGCATCATCTTCAATCGATTTTAGACCCTATTTTCTCTTTTTACTGCCTACATAGTGCATTACCCATGAATAAGTGTTGCTAACCATATTGTCTCTTTTCACTGATTGTATAATGTTTTACCGATGAACAATTGTTGCTAACTATATCCTGTCTTCTCAATGCTTGCATAAGGTATTACCCATGAACAAGTGTTGCTAACTATATCCTGTCTTCTCAATGCTTGCATAAGGTATTACCCATGAACAGTTGTTGCTAACTATATTCTGTCTTCTCACTTCTTGCATAACGCATTGCTGATGAATAAGCGTTGCTAACCATATTCTGTCGTTACCTTGCTTTCATAACGTATTACCCATGGACTAAGTGTTGCTAACCATATTCTGTCGTTACCTTGCTTTTATAACGTATTACCCATGGACTAAGTGTTGCTAACCATATTCTGTCGTTACCTTGCTTTCATAACGTATTACCCATGGACTAAGTGTTGCTAACCATATTCTGTTGTACCTTGCTTTCATAACGTATTACCCATGGACTAAGTGTTGCTAACCATATTCTGTTGTACCTTGCTTTCATAACGTATTACTCATGGACTAAGTGTTGCTAACCATATTCTGTTGTACCTTGCTTTCATAACGTATTACTCATGGAGTAAGTGTTGCTAACCATATTCTGTTGTACCTTGCTTTCATAACGTATTACCCATGGAGTAAGTGTTGCTAACCATATTCTGTTGTACCTTGCTTTCATAACGTATTACCCATGGACTAAGTGTTGCTAACCTGTTGTACCTTGCTTTCATAACGTATTACCCATGGAGTAAGTTTTGCTAACCATATTCTGTTGTACCTTGCTTTCATAACGTATTACCCATGGAGTAAGTGTTGCTAACCATATTCTGTTGTACCTTGCTTTCATAACGTATTACCCATGGACTAAGTGTTGCTAACCATATTCTCTCTTTGTATTAGTAACCTCTACTGATCAGCTTGCCGCATATCGTAGGTCAGTAGGACATCGACATCTTCTGGTAATGAGCTGGCTTTATTTTGGATTAAATATTATTGCTTAAGAATTTTGCTATTATGCTGGCTTTGCTCTTGGATTATATATTATTGCTTAAGTATTTTGTTATTATGCTGGCTTTTCTTTTGGATTATTTATTATTGCTTAAGTATTCTGTTATAATGTTGGTTTTTCTTTTGGATTATATATTATTGCTTAAGTATTCTGTTATAATGTTGGTTTTTCTTTTGGATTATATATTATTGCTTAAGTATTCTGTTATAATGAATGCTTTTCTTTTGGATTATACATTATTGCTTAAGTATTCTGTTATTATGCTGGCTTTGCTCTTGGATTATATATTATTGCTTAAGTATTCTGTTTTAATGATGGCTTTTCTTTTGGATTATATATGTTGGTACCCCCGTAAATACGGGTATCTAGGACGGACAACAAGTTGAGGACGTCACTTCCGGTAACTCGTAATGAGCCCCCAGAGGAAACGATTCCTCACAGATAAGACGGACAGACAGATAAGACGAAAGACAGACTCAAGACAGACGTTAGACGGACGTGACGATAACAATTATAAAATCGTACTAGATAAGGATGACAATAAATTTGACAACACTAGTGAAAATTCAACAATAACTTTATATAACAATAAAAGGAAATAGAATAAGGAAAATAACAACAAAAGAAGAACAGTTAACAATGTTGGTCAAAATAATTACAAAAGTATAAGTCCTATAACTAATTCAGGGAAGATGCTAGCCCCCCTTATGAAGTGATTTTTAGTGTCCGTTTTCCCTTTCCCCAAATCGTTCCTTTTTCTGTATTTCAGTTCCAATACTCTATTATGCACTTCTGCTCAATGTTTATGTTTCTATACTTAGCTCAACAGCTGGAGCAAAGGTCAACACAGCGTCCCTCGTCGCGCAAGCGTTCTACAACGGCAGGCCCTTGAATAGCAAGCTGGCTCCGTCCCCTTCTCGCTCCGCGTGAACAGCTGGCCTGGCAGAATAATGTCGTCTGCTGTCTGGCTCTAGCTATTGTTTCCTCTTTGTTGATACTCTTTTTCTGATCACCGTTTCTCTGATTACTGTTTGGTTCTGAAATGTAATTAAGGCAGTATAAGTAACTGCTGGCTACAGAATAAAAGTATTTAGGTGCCAAGGGCTATTGTTTCCCTGAGTACATTGGCACTAATCTGAAAGAAAGGTGTAGTTAAAATACATAAATCATTCTCATGCATCCTACTATCATTTTGCTAAGTTTTTACAAAATTAAAATTAGCCACACATACCTTTCACGTTCCGAAACCGAATGAACCCAACGTCATCTGGTTGGAGTGTAATACACTCAAGGATTAGTCTTTCTGACTTAGAAATTTTCTCACTGTTTCCTTCTAAAATGTTACCAGATGAAATCTCTGGGACTGCTCCTGCGTGTTTTAAAACTCGGGTTGTTCTGAGCAAGTGAAGAGAATTGGTTCGGTCCGACTTATATAAAGACTTTCCATTATTCCTGGTATTTCTTTGATACTAACCCTTCCTTCTACTGTTAGCTAAGAGTGGCCCTTTGATCCCCCGACCGCTTCCTGTATTCTGGCCTATAGCTCAGTGTGAATCTATCCCCGTCCCTATCAGCTAGCTACAAGTGACCCCTTTGATCCCTAACCGTTTCCTGTGCCCTAGCCCTGGGTGGTCAGTTCTTGTATAACTCTAACATCCTGCTAATGTCTTGGAGTGGCTGGTCAGTCTTGTAATTAGCGTCTTGGTTAAGTGCCTTAAACGTATATTTTATGCTATGGTTCCTATACCTCTCATGTATCTATATTTTATTATTTTAATTTTTAAATGTTTATGGAGTGATGCCGGGCTAAGTTTGGCTTTCGCCTGACAATATATTATTGCTTAAGTATTCTGTTATAATGATGGCTTTTATTTTGGATTATATATTATTGCTTAAGTATTCTGTTATTATGATGGCTTTTATTTTGGATTATATATTATTGCTTAAGAATTTTGTTATTATGCTGGCTTTGCTCTTGGATTATATATTATTGCTTAACTATTTTGTTATAATGCTGGCTTTTCTTTTGGATTAAATATTATTGCTTAAGTATTCTGTTATAATGATGACTTTTCTTTGAGATTATATATTATTGCTTAAGTATTCTGTTATAATGGTGGCTTTTCTTTTGGATTATATATTATTGCTTAAGTATTTTGTTATTATGCTGGCTTTGCTCTTGGATTATATACATTATTGTTTAAGTATTCTGTTATAATGCTGGCTTTTCTCTTGGATTATACATTATTGCTTAAGTGTTCTGTTATAAAGCTGGTTTTTCTCTTGGATTAATTATTATTGCTTAACTATTCTGTTATAATGAAGAATTTTCTCTTGTATTATACATTATTGTTTAATCATTCTATTATAATGCTGGCTTTTCTCTTGGATTATACATTGTTGCTTAAGTATTCTTTAAACATCTGGTTTTTCTCTTGGATTATACATTATTGTTTAAGTATTCTATTATAATGCTGGTTTTTCTCTTGGATTATACATTATTGTTTAAGTATTCTATTATAATGCTGGCTTTTCTCTTGGATTATACATTATTGCTTAAGTATTCTTTTATAATGCTGGTTTTTCTCTTGGATTATACATTATTGCTTAAGTATTCTTTTATAATGCTGGTTTTTCTCTTGGATTATACATTATTGTTTAAGTATTCTATTATAATGCTGGCTTTTCTCTTGGATTATACATTATTGTTTAAGTATTCTATTATAATGCTGGCTTTTCTCTTGGATTATACATTATTGTTTAAGTATTCTATTATAATGCTGGCTTTTCTCTTGGATTATACATTATTGTTTAAGTATTCTTTTATAATGCTGGTTTTTCTCTTGGATTATATACATTATTGTTTAAGTATTCTATTATAATGCTGGTTTTCCTCTTGGATTATATACATTATTGTTTAAGTATTCTATTATTATGCTGGCTTTTCTCTTGGATTATATACATTATTGTTTAAGTATTCTATTATAATGCTGGTTTTTCTCTTGGATTATACATTATTGCTTAAGTATTCTTTTATAATGCTGGCTTTTCTCTTGGATTATACATTATTGTTTAAGTATTCTATTATAATGCTGGCTTTTCTCTTGGATTATACATTATTGCTTAAGTATTCTGCTTTATCAACTAAAGGTGAATAGATCTTTTGACTCCAGTCCTTAGAGGTTGCCCTACTTATGTTTCCAATCAAATAAAAACTTTTCTTTCCAGAAAGTCCGCTTCGTGTAGCCGTAGTTCTTGTGCTATGACATTGTTATCACACTGGATTAGTTGTTTATTATAGTTCCTGATAGATAGGCGGACAGGCAAGACAAACAGATAAACATCAAAGCAGAAGTTTTGTAATGCTGACAGTCAGATTAATGTGGAAATATTTTTATCAGCTCGTAAGCACTCTGTAAGTGTTCTTTTTAAAATGTATCATGAGAACCTCAGTAACAATAAATATTATTAGTTTTGTTAATCTGTGTAATTTGTTGAAAAGCATTACAAAAATTCTCAAAATATCACTCACAAATTATTCACTCTAAAATACACGCATATATTCTTTTTGCATCTATTCACTAACCGCTCTTTAAAACTCGTAATAATCACAGGTACACAATTAATTCCTTCTGTATCTTTATTTGGAATGACAACTGATAAACATACTAAACTTTCCTGTTGGTAAACTGCGTTTTAATATTTTTCATTTGTTTGTTGATTTTGTGATGATTTTTATATTATAAATAAAATTTCAACGAGCTGGCATTAGTTTTAATCGTTCTAGTTTAATTTCTATCTCACATTTTGTTTCGTACGAATGGAAAACTGGTTCTTTTGTTTAAGTTTGGCTAAACTAACTACGCACACTATTTTTAATTCCAAGACACATTTGTTTGGTTGCCCTCAATCTCAACCAATGTCCAAGTATCGTAGATCGCAGTAAGACATACACAAGTCAATGTGTTGACTAATGATTGTAAGGAAATTTTTCGAAATGAATTCTAATCTCGTCAAAAGTATTGTATTTTACTTACTCAATATTTTGATTTATGTGGAGACCATCCACTCGCTCTTTATAGTTAAAATCGCGTGCGTGCACACACAGATCTATCTATCTATCGGTCTGTCTGTCTGTGTGTCTGGGAAGATGTGTGTTTTTGTTGCGTTTACTTTTCTCCTGCCCGAGCATGCATTAGGCTTTACACCCTAGGACGTTCTCGCCTTAGGTGGCGCTTAGGCAGGGCTTCGCATTGGGTGGGTGTAGGCCGTCTTTACTGTCATCTGTCTTTTGGTCGTTTTATTGTGTATTTTTTAAAACTTTCTTTTTCAGTATTAATTGTTGATTGGTGGTTGTTTGCTTTGTTTATAAGGTTCTGCTGTCTGTTCAGTGTTTGTGTTTACTTAACTTCGGTCCGCCCTTTGTGGTTGGTGATCTTTTCGGAGGGGTTCCTTGCTTGGTGGTTGGGGACCACTCTCTTGCTTCGTGTATTTTTCGAATTCTGTTTTATGAGAAAATCAGGATCTCTTCAGAGTCATTCTTTTGTGTGTGTGGGTCTGTGTGTGTGTGTGTGTGTGTGTGTGTGTGTGTGTGTGCGTGCGTGCGTGTGTGTGTGTGTGTGTGTGTGTGTGTGTGTGTGTGTGTGTGTGTGTGTGTGTGTATTTAAATGTTTTTGTATCTTGTTTTGTTCTGCCCTTGCCTTTGTAGGTAATTTCATTGAGTTTTGTGTTTGTTTTCTATGTTTGCCTGTACACTCTGTGGGGAGTGTGTTGTTTGTGTGGTCAGTTTGGGTTCATGGTTGTCTGCCTTTTGGTTGATTTTTTTTTTGGGGGTGGGGGTTATTGGCTCTTCAAATATTTTTTATTAAACTATATAAATTGAAGGGTGTTTATGTCTGTTGGTAATTTTTCATTGCTTTGTGTACTGCTTTTGCGAATTTTGTGGGTCAGTATAGTAAGTAGTGTTTGTTTTATACTTTTTCTTTCTTCCAGGTATTGTATGCAGCTTGTGAGAAAGTGTGATACTGTGTTACAGTATGGGTATCGTTTTGCTTGAGAGTTGGGGGTAGGGAGGTTCCCTGGGAGGAAGAAGGGCTGGGATGGGGTTTGTCTGTGTAAAGTCTAGCTGGTGTATTTTTAAAGTAGATTTTTTATGAGTTGGTATGGGGGAATTCTTTTTTCTGTCCACCTGGTGCGTTTTTCATTTTGTTGGTGTATCCTGTCTGTTGTCCCATTTTGTTTTGTTCATGTATCCTTCTGTTGTCCCATTTTGTTTTGTTCATGTATCCTTCTGTTGTCCCATTTTGTTTTGCTGATGTACCCTGTCTGTTGTCCCATTTCGTTTTGTTGGTGTATCCTTCTGTTGTCCCATTTCGTTTTGCTGGTGTATCCTGCCTGTTGTCCCATTTCGTTTTGTTGGTGTATCCTCGCTGCTTTCCCATTTTGTTTTGTTGGTGCATCTTGTCTGTTGTCCCATTTTGTTGATGTGTCCTCATTTTGTAGTTGTGTGTCGTTCGGGTATGTTTCCGTGGTTTATTCCGGTGGCCCAGAGTCTGAGGATTTGCCTGTCTCGTCTTTCCATGAGGATGAGTTGCACTGTTTGTTTATAAAGTTCTGTCTGTGGTGTTGGGGAGTGCACTTGTGATGATCCTGAGTACTTTGTTTTGTATTGTCTTTAGTTTGTTGAGATGTGCGTTGTTTATGCATAGATTGTGATTCCGTAGTCTATAGTTGAGTATATTAATGCTGTTGTTGCTAGATGTAGTGTATGTGGGTCTACTTTCCGATGTTGAAGAGGGTGGGGGCTGAGTGAGCTGCCCTGGGGCTTGCCATGTGTGTTTGTGTGGGGTGTTGAGGGGCACTTGTTGATTAGGACTTGAAAGGATCGATCTGCTAGAAAGTTTTTGATGTATGGGTATGCGTTCTCTCTTATACTTGGGTGGCTTGCCTTGAATAATATTGTGGGGTGCCGTGTGTTGTCAAAAGCTTGTAAAATGACCAGAAATGTTGCTATGGGGTATTTCCATTGATTGGCGGAAAAAAAGTCACAGGAAAAAAAGTCTCGGGAAAAAAGTCACGTTTTGCTAGGAAAAAAAGTCACAGGAAAAAAGTCAAGAAAAAAAGTCACAAGAAAAAAGTCACAGAAGATAAATCACAGAAAAATGTGTATGAATCTGACAGGTTATCACTAAACAAGTACGCATTTATACATCTAAGCAAGTATGAGTATCGCATAAATAAATAAAATTTAAAAAATAATGTTGCGTTCTTTTCATATCACCAGAAAAATAACAAAATAAACTAAAATTAGTTTAAATGTTTACTACATGCAATAATTTTGGGAACTAAACTGAACATAAAATAAGACACCAATTCACTAATGAAGGTTATTTACATGAAACACTGTTGTAAATATTTTTGTATTGTATACTTATAAAGCGGTTTGAATTTTAATATTGCAATGGTTATCAAAGTAAGCAGTTTGAATTTTCAATTTATACTAGAGTTCAGAGTAATGTTTAAGCGATTATTAAAATATGTTTATTGCTTATGGGTACATTTTTACTATGATTTGCATTTGTGCTTTTATTTTTTTTAAATGGAGCATTGTATGAATCCATATACGTGTCTTTTCTCATATACATTTTTGGGATTTGCGACACAATGCCACCCTAGTTATAATTATTATTATTGTCACAGAATGGGGGGGGGGCTCATTAGAGCCGGGTACGAACTGATGTTTAGAGATGCAAGGAGTGAAGTTTGTTTTGGCCCACTCCGGTGCATAGTCCAACAAAAGCCCGTATGACATGTGCCAGTAAGACGTCGTGTCAGGTTGTTACATAGACACACATGACATACACCATTGATGTTTGGGTGGGGCCCAGTTTTATTATGTCATGCCAAGGAACGTTTTATTGGCTGTGTGTGTTGTAAGTGAGTATCATGAAGTGAATAAATTGACAAACAGACGAACGGTACCAAACAATACGAATACAAATTCTTTCGTCCCTCTCAAAGTCTAAGAATAACAAGAGAGTTGAAAGATGGTTAAATCAGGTTATTTATTTCCCGATTTAAAGGGGGCACTACTCTTTCGCACAGTGATTAGTCATACATTCAATTTTCCAATGTCATACACTCTGTGGGAAATAAGGGGAGATGTTCCAAAAATGTCAAATAAAAGTTAATCATATCGTATACAAAAATAGGCCTACATTAGCCATCATATTACATTGTATACAAATATCCAAAAATAGCAATAATAATAAATTCCTGATCGATCAAAAGGAGTACAATTTTTAAAGTTCTATTTCCTAACAGTGCGCTTTTGCCTTCTAATTTTATTAACTACTCACAGTACTGTCAAAGTTCGAAGATCACTAATAAGGGATGGTTTGAAGAGTTGACGTCATTCGTGATGTTTTGGAGAAAGGATGGTGCATCCTAGCCTGGCTCATATTCATAAGATGCTTCGAAGTGAAGATGACGTAATCTGTCGCGTCACTCACAAGGGATGCTTGAAAAGATAGTGAGGATAGATGGCGCCTCGTAGCGTCGTTCATAAGAATGCTCTGAAGACTTTCACTGTTGTGTCACTCAAAGGTGCTCCGAAGGGAAGATGACGCATCGCTGCACTTGGATGCTTAGTTGAGAAGATATAGACGCCTCGTAGCGTCTTGGTAGGTGAAGACTCTGCAGGAATCTAGGCACCACTCAGATTATCGCAATCTGATATTTAGCTGACTACTGTCAGCCGCGATAATTATCATTGTTTCCCGGTTGTCATGGCAACAGACATCCCAACGACGTTTGGCATTATCGGATGATGATTCGTCTAATGAGTTGTGTCATCGCATCCTATTGAGTGTAGTAATTCGGGTCGTTTCCACGAAAACTAGCCCCTCAACTGCGGGATAGAATATTCAGACGTAGCTCAGACAGGGGAGAACAAAAATGGCCTCTCGTATCATTAACGCATGCAACCGTTGCACACTTGAGCTGTCTAGAAAATTCAACTTACTCACTTGCCAGGTAGTCATTAAGCAAATTACATCAATGCTTAAAACAAGGCGGTAGACGCAATGAAAGATGGGTGGAGAGAGATATTTCCAGCTCTCCTCAGTAAATCTCCGTATACGTAATGAGACTTTACCACATCATTGAAGAGAACAGCTTCGAATATGTTTCCCATGTTCATCAAACAAATAGAGACTCTTCTTTCTTCCTTCTAGCAAAAAGACTGCATTCTTGGACAAAGTTGCTGTTACAAAAGCGTGAGAGAAATGCTTCTTTGTCCTATGGCCACACTGTTTGACATGAGGTCATAACAGCGGCCATGTTTCTCAAAGTGTTCCCATAGATGATGTTAAAACTCAGATGTTACTTTCTCTATGTTGATGGTATTCTCTCTCAGATTTCGCCTTCAGTCCTCCTTATTTATACAATTTTGAGAACTGTAGAACCTTCCAGAAGTTTCAGTCATGTGACGGGTTTGGTCTTTGAAAGTTTACTTATTTATCGTGCTGCATGCAAGAAGACCGTCACTTCTAATACACAGTGTCTTTCGTGGTCGTCAACAACATTGACCTTGGTCACTTAAATAACATGTGACTGGCACTTAATATGCGCACTAGTTTTCTACTTCATAAACAAGTATGCATGTACACACACACACACACACACACACACACACACACACACACACACACACACACACCCATATCTATAAATCTAAATACAACCTATTCATTTGCATATAAATCATTCTTAAACATATATATACATTTTCATAAAATAATATATACTTACTATCTGTCTTATCTAGACGATAGGCGTGGATGAACTAGTGTTTAGAAATTAAAAGTTATCTAAGCGTTAGGGTGTGAGGCATGACAAAATGTGCGCCCTTGACCGCGAATTACCTCCCTTACTTCACGTTTTGTTTACGTGGCACATACGCGATTTTAAGTGAAATAAAATATTAATTCTGAGTCCCCCCATCCCCGTGACAATTATTATTAATCAGCCATAACTATTTACAAATGATGAGAATCCTATGTCTTGTTATTAATAATTCTCCAGAAGATGTGGGTGCTGTACATGTTTTCTCTCTTCCACAATATTAAAGACAAACATTCAATGTCACAATATTTCTGTAGGTAGAAAACTTCTTACCAAAAGAGAAGATAAATCTGTCTTTAATCTATATTTAGCAAGCCCCCATTCATCCACTATCTCTCCAAAATATGGTTATCAATATATGTAAGAAGGTCAATAAATTTAATCAACAATTAAATATACATATAACAAATACAATGAAATAATTACTTGACATCAATATTTCCTTGACAGCACATTCAAACAATTTCAATGCTTATAAAGTCTTATATCCCAACACATAATTCAACAGATTATAGTGTCAATATAAATTACAGGATAATTCTTAACAGAGAGCAGAAATGGAGTTATTGAGAGATGAGTGATAATAGTTTGTACATTATGTCTTGTCAAGACAATGATGAAGAAGTCTTTAGTGTGCTTTCGTAACAAAATCAGAAATTTATTGTTCACAATAGCATTGTCAGTTCTTCACACGTTTTTTATACAAGCTGTAGATCACTGATGAGATGTTGTTCTCTCGAGATTAATCTGGATACTCCTTCATTGTATTACTTCTCTCAAGCAGAACAACAATGTAGCAATTTCCAGTAAATTCATTATACCAGAAATTCCACGTCGCAGTCGAGAATTCTTTGTCATGGTACAAGTAATAGAGTGCAGTGTATCCTTATACTTACACACTGTGAGAAGAGACTTCTCGAATCTACCAGTGTCATAGCAGTTTATAAATCAGTAAACTGGAAGATCTAAGTATTAAAAAAAGGCTGCTTCTTCTAAAATATCGTCAGGGAACAAACGCTAAGTTTCCAATTTATTCATTTCTAACTCCATTCTATTTAACATTCAAGTCTCAACTTAGTTTTCTGCAACAATATTTATAAGCCCAATACACACATACATCACAATAAATACAACATAACAGTTTTATGAATGTGTTCACTAGAAACAACGTCAAGTGTTTAGCATACTACATACAAGCATCATAGTTCACAATTTGTAGAAATAATAGTCTACTCACATAATACATCGCTACGTAAAACTATAACATATCAATAGCAAAATGCACAAAATATTTCTAAATTCATTCTCTCTCAATCAAACAATTAATTCACCATTAAACTAATAGCCGCCTTTCAAGACTGGACTTCCACACCAAATTCAAAGTGATTAAAAAATACAATTCTTTTCAACAGGTAAATTTTGATCTCAACCCATTGGTTGGTCTCATTCTTTGTAAATCTTAACCATTGGATAATAAAAACTACTCATCTACATAAGACCAGTTTAGATTACATCAGCAAGTTTCTAGCACATTCTCCACCTGAGTTGTTTACTCTAAAAATATCATCATAAGCAGTGCCCAAGGTCGGGTCATGTTAACATTGGCAACAAACATATAATTATTAAGTACAGAAATAGAGATAGGCAAATTTCATTGCATCATCATCATTATTATTATCTCCTGCTAGATGATCAAATTCACTCGTGTTCATTTTATTTAAGAAAATTATGGCACTTTGTATACAATTTAACAGAGTTGGTTAACTGCAATTTAAATTCCCTAAAGACACTTACCGGGATCAGGTTCATATTTCTAAGAAAACCTTGAATCCGTTCGAAGAAAAATTCAACTACACTTACTACATCACCATCTTTCATGCGATGTTTGCAAACTGGAGCGCATGTTGTGATCAGTTTAAAGTTAAACTGTAAGAAACGGGCGGTAGTGCTGGAGTGTAGGTCGCTTGCTTGCACAGTGAGAATATGTGGACTTTTATGTAGAGGTTTGTAGGTCGCTTGCTTGCACAGTGAGAATATGTGGACTTTTATGTAGAGGTTTGTAGGTCGCTTGCTTGCACAGTGAGAATATGTGGACTTTTATGTAGAGGTTTGTAGGTCGCTTGCTTGCACAGTGAGAATATGTGGACTTTTATGTAGAGGTTTGTAGGTCGCTTGCTTGCACAGTGAGAATATGTGGACTTTTATGTAGAGGTTTGTAGGTCGCTTGCTTGTACAGTGAGAATATGTGGACTTTTATGTAGAGGTTTGTAGGTCGCTTGCTTGCACAGTGAGAATATGTGGACTTTTATGTAGAGGTTTGTAGGTCGCTTGCTTGCACAGTGAGAATATGTGGACTTTTATGTAGAGGTTTGTAGGTCGCTTGCTTGCACAGTGAGAATATGTGGACTTTTATGTAGAGGTTTGTAGGTCGCTTGCTTGCACAGTGAGAATATGTGGACTTTTATGTAGAGGTTTGTAGGTCGCTTGCTTGCACAGTGAGAATATGTGGACTTTTATGTAGAGGTTTGTAGGTCGCTTGCTTGCACAGTGAGAATATGTGGACTTTTATGTAGAGGTTTGTAGGTCGCTTGCTTGTACAGTGAGAATATGTGGACTTTTATGTAGAGGTTTGTAGGTCGCTTGCTTGCACAGTGAGAATATGTGGACTTTTATGTAGAGGTTTGTAGGTCGCTTGCTTGCACAGTGAGAATATGTGGACTTTTATGTAGAGGTTTGTAGGTCGCTTGCTTGCACAGTGAGAATATGTGGGCTTTTATGTAGAGGTTTGTAGGTCGCTTGCTTGCACAGTGAGAATATGTGGACTTTTATGTAGAGGTTTGTAGGTCGCTTGCTTGCACAGTGAGAATATGTGGATGTCACAAAATAATGTCGACTGTTAAGCCGACCCGAGCTGAAGTCAGAGATGCAAGGGGCTTGCTCCGGTACACCTCCAAAAAAGCCCGTATGACATATGCCAGTAAAACGTCGTGTCAGGTTGTTACATAGACACACATGACATACACCATTGATGTTTGGGTGGGGCTCAGTTTTATTATGTCATGCCATGGAACGTTTTATTGGCGGTGTGTGTTGTGAGTGAGTATCATGAAAGTGAATAAATGGATGAACAGACGAACGATACAAAGCAATACTATTACAAATTCTTTCGTCCCTCTCAAAAGCTATGAATAACAAGAGAGTTGAAAAATGGTTAAATCAGGTTATTTATTTCCCGATTTAAAAGGGGCACTACTCTTTCGCACAGTGATTAATCATACATTCAACTTTCCAATGTCATACGCTCTGTGGGAAATAAGGGGGAATGAAAATGATGAAATTCAAAATATAAAATAAAGATTTATTATACAATTCTCAGGCAGCAAATGGGCCGCTTCAACAATAATTCACATATAACATAAGCATTAATTAATTAAAGTTCGTATTTCATAAATGATATAATAGTATTCATATTCTTTAGAGTCAGTATGTGCGCGTTAGCCGTGCTAATTATTACTCACTATTAATGTCAGAGTTCCAAGGAGATGACATAAGCTCACACGTCACTTATAAGAGGTACTTCAAAGCGAAGACACGACGCAATTGCGTCGTCGTATTACAGGTGAAGATTCTGCAGAATCTAGGCACCACTGTCAGATTATCACTTGGAGAAATCTGATATTTAGCTGACTGATGTCAGCCTCGATAATTGTCATTGTTTCTTGGCTGTCGTGGAAACGGACACCCCAACGACGTTTAGCATTATCGGATGAAGACGTCCAGTGGGATGTGTCGTCGCATTACATTGAGTGTAGAAATCCGGATATCTGTAAGACTATCTCGGTGCTAGCCCCTCAACTGCGGTATAGACTGTCAAACAAACTCAGACAGGGGGGAGAACAAAATTGGTCCCTCGTGTCATTAACTGCATACAACCAGCGTCACATACATCGGTTTTTCTTGACAGTGAACTCCCCACTTTGCCAAAAATTATACTGAAGTAATTTGCCTCGTTACTCAATATATGGCATCAGACAGATGGAAAACGGATGGAAAGATATTTTTGCAGCTTTCCTTTATGAAATCTCTGTACATGAGATAATTCATACGTGAAGTTAGACTGGCTTCAGACGAATCAACGTTTACAACATTGAGAGTAAAGTCTTCCTTTGCCTGAAGGTTTTCAAAAACTTCCAGAAGCCATGCCTTGTGACTCGATTTACCCTTGGATAATTTAATTCTAATCGTGCTGCATGCTTTCTGTGGTCACTTCTAATGCACACTGGCTTTCTTCTACGTAAACAACATTTGACCGTTCACTTCTACTACGCACTGGCTTTCTCTCTCGTAAACATCATGTGACCAATCATGCACAATTTCCCCAATTGTTCAATATACATATCCCTCACAAAATAATATATATATTCAACATGATATAATAACACACACTGTGTCACGAATGTCTGTCTAACTAAAGAGATCTTAGGTGACCGTTACTGAAGATTACATGATACATATGTCAACTAGTTTTGTTAGCTTTTTATAAAATTGAAATAAAATATAATTTCTGTCCCTCGTTTCCTGTGACAGTGGACTTTTATGTAGAGGTTTGTAGGTCGCCTGCTTGCACAGTGAGAATATGTGGACTTTTATGTAGAGGTTTGTAGGTGTCGATTGAATGTTCAGTGAGAATATGTGGACTTTAAGTGGGGGATTTTAGGTCGATTGTTTATACAGTGAGATATAGTGCAGACCTGCATATAGGATATGCGAACCTTCATGTAGGCCTCCTGCTCGTACAGAGAGATAATGCAAACCTTCCTGCTATGTTGCCTGCTTGTACAGTGAGATTAGGCGGGCCTTCGTGTACAGTGAGAAGAGTACCTTAGTGCTCAGACACTCCTGCTCCTGGTTTTAGAAATTCGACACCATGGCCGTCGGTCTGCAGAGCACGTTCGCCTCTCTCGCGCGCTGCTTTCGGGATGGAGAAGGGTGGCCCTGCATACATCATGATTATGAGCCATACGGCTGCTGCTGCTTAGTTGCGCCGACATTCTGAGTGGACCGGACGTGTGTGTCGACTGAACTGACTGAACGCCATCGTTCAACATGAGAGAAATTGTCCACATCCAGGCCGGTCAGTGTGGCAATCAGATTGGCGCAAAGGTAAGATAACTCGTCATTGGCTTTAGGTCTTTGTCTTTGTCACAGTCTGATAAAAATGTCATGACTTCTTGACCCACTTGCTGTTTTCAAATATCAAAATTTGAAATTCCTTTGTTAAAGTTCTCCCATGATACACCAGTATCGAGAAGCTTCTAGCAAAGAGGTCAGGAACGTTATGTAACTTTAGGCCATTGTCTAGATTCTCGAACCAACTACATACCACGTGACCCGTCACGTGATACGCTCTATGCATTTTGATAAATACGGTAAAACGCGGTCGAATAGCCACTCCGAAATCCAGAAGCACCGACGTCGTACCGACATCTTGTACCATCGCTTATTCGTGAGTCATAGAGGAACAACCGACGCGATTGCTGAGATAACACTTCAACTTCTCGCAAAGGTACTACATTTATTAATTGTGTTTTGCATTTTGGACCATGTATGTAACCTTGTGCTATGCATTGCTACTGTAGTTTAAGCACGGTTCGTTGATAAATGACCAAAACCTATAAGTTATTGTATATAAATCATTGTAACTCTTTTTCATTGTAACTTTAATTTATATAACTTTAAATTCACTAGAGCCAGGAGCGCCTGTGCCCGACATGAATTTCCTATGTAATTCAAATTATTGCGTGTAATTTTAATGTAAATTGTAAAGCGCTTTGCTTGATTTGAATTGTCCTTTTGTATGAACTCTAAATTTTAATGTTGTAAATATTTGGTAATTCATACGTCATGCTTGTTAAATGTAACATGCGTGAGATTATATTCTCTAATCTAAATTGTAAACGACGCCAGTCGAATTTCTAACTCGAGCATTTAAATCGAATCATGCTTAGTTTGGCGAACATTAAACGCAGAACGATTACGAAGACGTTCTTGTTTTCAGGTCGGTCCTTGGTTCCTTTCTTGGTTCCTAGTCAATGCCCGGTTCTGAACTCTTTGAGTCGAGTTCGATTTCCAATCATAGTCCTACTACCATTGTTGAGGCAGCGCCGACGAGCAGGTCTGCATGTCTTGTCTACACTTACAGTTACGTCCAGCGTGTTAACTGAGAGACAGTTTCCATTGTTATGCTGTGTGCACTTTGCTGACGAACGACAAGTGAGGTAGACCAGTTTGGACTGGATCACGAACCCACGCGGCATCCTTCAAAAGCTAAGTTATAGCTCTGATGATCAAAAATCACAAGGAACATTTCTCATGGCATATTTCTCATGAACAATAAGCACATTACTTGCCGAGTAGAATTAGACTTCGTGCTCATATATTGATTATTTGTTAAATTGTTAAATCTTATTTTAATTGTTAAACCCTCTTTGTAGTACATTCTTATGCATGATAGACCTAATGTTAACTCATGGTTTGGATGGGGGCGATTGAGCTGAATGACGTAACGAATGCATATTAATTTAGAGGAATTTAACGACTCCAAGCCAGCTTTTGTACGCAATTTGTCAGTTCGTAAATCTGTTGTCTGCACTACGAGACACATTTTTAAACTAGTGGAATGATAAGTTGGGCAACCAGTCTGTGTAGGATAGAGAGAAGGAATTAATTTAATTTATCATTTTTAAAGTCCTTAAAAATCCTAGGCAGGGTCTATAAAGAAATACTGGAAACGTAACAGTCTTCTTAGCACTGACACGTGACGAGAGTGGGGTAGAGTGTGAGTGTGTAAATTATTGGCCGTGTTCAGGTGCAGCTCTTCCCGTCTGTGGTCTGTGTCGTGCAGGAAAAGCTGCCTGCAGAGCCAGACTCAGTGGTTATGCTAGGAGCTCATTAGGTAGGTTTCACATGCGCTCATGTATCATTTCTGATTAAAATTCATAGTGGGAATGTTACTAGTTTTAGTTATGTCAGTTTCGCGATCTTAATTCTTATTCAAATCTACAAAATTCTTAGTTCATGTCAGTTAATTTGAATAAAAGCTATGTCTAGTTCGTTTATTTCTTACTGACGCAACATCGACAGTCACCTTGGCTAAATTGTGTAAGACCCTGTATTAAGATTCCTTATATATGTTTAAAAAATATGAGAGTGGGGCTAGGAATCGAAAATCTTATGATCATCTACTTAGAAGATTGGTTTAGTCTTCTCTTGAAACCCTGTCCCTTTTTCTTTCTTTTTAAAATGGATAGGGGGGATAGACGGATGTGACAGTTGTACATCTGCCAAGAATGGTTGACAATTAACTGTGGTCGAGCCAGATCCATTAGTTTTAAAAATTAAATTATTAATATCATTATAGAACGGCCTCACGTTAGGTTTGGAATTTGTTGCTGGACTGAATATCTTTGGGCGTTTTCAAAAACTTTAAGACAGACACTGAGAAGTTCGGATCATGCGTGAGAGAATCTGGAACACAAGGTCAAGATATTCATGTGTGTCTACTACAATTGCAGACGTCACAACCAATCAAAGCTGTCGTCGAAAGTGAATAATTATCCACATGTGACGTCAGTTCCTGCATTTATGTCTAACACACCCACGCACGTACACGCTCTCTCTC
Source organism: Sinotaia quadrata (assembly GCA_028829895.1). Taxonomy (NCBI): domain Eukaryota; kingdom Metazoa; phylum Mollusca; class Gastropoda; order Architaenioglossa; family Viviparidae; genus Sinotaia; species Sinotaia quadrata. Next base: position 98,920,022 of record CM054180.1, read on the forward strand.
TCTCTCACATATATCTTGGACCAAATATTTTGGTTTTTGTACATCAATAAATGCCCACAAAACAGTGAGTGCCCCTCTCATGAGTCCTAGCCAGCAATGCGAATTTAAGCTCTGGAAATGTAATGACAACATGACTGATTCCCAAACCCTGTCAAGTCTCCTAGCTCCATTGATTATATCAGTAGCATTGATAGATGAACAATGAATTGAAAGCCTATTCATGCAACAAATGGTATTTAATCATATAAAATCTTTATATATAGTTTTCTAGTTCTCTAAATGTATAATGCTAAAGCATCCTTGACCTTCAAGCACGTGGGATTTTTTTTGAGCGGCCCTAAAGCATCCTTGACCTTTGAACATGTGGGATATGTTTTTTTTTTACATGGCTAACTTTATGTCGCATGATCATAATCAAAGTACTCATAAAATAAACCAATGTGACATAATCAAATACGTGCAATTTTTTTTAGCCATAAGGCCATCTTTATGTTGCATTGTCACCTTCATGAGAAGGAAGAGAGGGGGAGGGAAGAAGAAAGCTTTTATCTACAGTTTTTTTTGTGTATAATGCTGGTGTCCTTGTCTTTCAAGCACATGGGAGGTTTTATGTTGCATTGTCGCATTCAAAGTACTCATAAAAAATAAAGATTACAGTCATTGCTTGAATTTTCACTCGCAATGTGACTTATAATCAAACATATGAGAGTTTTGTTTTTTTTAGCTACATGGCCAGATTTATGTTGCATTGTCATATTCATGGGCAGGAAGTTTTCTCATGGCTAGGAAGGGAGGAAGGGGAAGAAGGAAGGAAGTTTTCACATGGCCAACTTTATGTTGCATTGTCATATTCATGGGAAGGAAGGAAGGAAGTTTTCTCATGGCTAGGAAGGAAGGGGAAGAAGGAAGTAAGTTTTCATATGACCAACTTTATGTTGCATTGTTGCCTTCAGAGACAACATCAAAGTACTCATGAAAAAAAACAAACAAAAACAATGGTCAATATATATTAACAAACCTCTGCACACATGCAAACATACCCATACTTTTATAAATATGTACCATTTACAGATGTATAATGCCTCCCTTGTTTGCATGAAAATGCAAACATGCCACAATAATATAATTGGTTAAGAAACAACAATAACTAAAATCTCTCTTTTTGCATGTGTGTTCATATAATTGAGGTGGGTGGTTCATCACAAAATGTTTGATAATCTGGATCCAGACCAAATTCAGATTTAATGGCCTTATCTCCAGTCCAAGATTAACAAGAAACAAAAGTTTTAGCTCTATCCCCCTCCAGCAACCATATAATATATTGTACATTTTTGGTCTGCACATTTTTTACCCTCTCAAATTGTTTAGTACTTGATGTGGACATAACATGTGTTGCTATTCGCCTGACATGCTTCAGTTTTGCAATGTCGAAAGCATCATAAAGCTAATTATTGGGATGTATGCAGATAAAAGTGAAAACTGACATCTGGCTTTTATAAACCCCTTTAATATCTGTAAGAAAATAAGAAATGCTGCCTCTTTAACAACTATTAAAAAAAACAACAAACTTTTATATACTCTTGAAGAGTATTATTAAAATAGCATGCAGATTCCAGATGTTTGAATTGTGACATTTTATAATCATATAATCTTATGTTCTTGTTACAGGAAGAAGCCCTTCAAATCCAAAATGGCATTTTTGAGAATGACGAAATTCAGACCATTTTTGATGTGGTTGATGGTGACTTGTACCTTAGGATATCTGCCCAGATCTATAACACCTTGGATGATTTTCACAGACTTGTTCCAGTCTTGAGGAGACTGTTGAACACACACACAGATAACTGCCAGTGAAATTTATAATATTAAACACTGACATGACATTTATAACATTCTTTTTTAGCATATTTCATTAAATGCAGTTTTTTAAAAAGTGGTCTATATTATATATAATTTTAGAAGATATTCTATATTTTTATCAGAGAATCAATTTTATTATGTTTTCTTTTTACCTGTGCACAATATTGTTTGCTTTGTCAAGCTGCTATTCAGCAGTTTATGGTAAACTCCCAAATTGGATGGGATATGCCCTTTTATTTTATGGAATATGCATATTTATTTAATGGTTTATGCTCTTTTATTTTATGGAAAATGCACATTTGTTTTATGGGATAATGCACATTTATTTTATGAGATAATGTACATTTGTTTTATGGGATAATGCACTTTTATTTTATGTTCTTCATAAAGGCATCATTCCTTTATGGAAGTATCATGTTGATGATTACAATTTACAGGATCCTTTGACTTACTTTACTAATTTTACTTTTGCTAATAATGTAATATTACTGCACAAATCAAAATATTCATATACTGATTGTCAGACTTCTTTCTCCAAATTATTAAACAAACATATACAGAAAAGGAGATACCCAGAACCCAGACATTTTTAATTTCAGTCAATGTTTACATAAGAACTAGACATTTATTATTTAATATCACACATGTGTTTATATGGAATAGATTCAGAACTAGACGCTTTAATTTCAGTCTGATGTTACATAGAAGCCATCCAGAACTAGTATTGAATTCCAAACTGATGTTTACAAAGAATAGATTCAGAATTAGACACTTTAGTTTCAGTCTGACATTTACTTAGATGACATCCAGACTAGACATTTTAATTTCAGTCTGACTTTTACATAAAAAGACATAAAAAACTAGATAATTTTAATTTCAGCCTGATGTTTACACAGATGATATCCAGACTAGACACTTTAATTTCAGTCTGATGTTAACATAGAAGACATAAACTAGACATTTAATTTCTGTCTGACGTTTAAATAGAAGACATCCAGATATTGGCAATTTAATTTCAGTCCAACGTTTACATAGAAGATATCCAGGTCTGGGCACTTTAATTTCAGTATGACATTTACATAGAAGACATAAAAAACTAGACATTTAATTTCAGTCTGATGTTTACATAGAAGACATCCAAATGTGGGCACTTTAATTTCAATTTTAATTTTAATTTTTAATTTCAGTCTGATGTTTACATAAAAGGCATCCATTACCAGACACACAGAGAATAGATTCAGAATGAACATTTTAGTTTCAATTAACTGGTAATCTTACAATAGCTCATTGTGTGTCGCAGTGTATTGTTTTCATAAAACAATGCCAGCATTTGAAGATATATTCAAAATGTAGGATCATTCCTGTTTTTGAGGCACTCTGTTTTTTAATCTGGGCCTGAAGACATTGTCTAGAATTAATTATTGTGTTAATCCACTTATCACATTAATCTATTTTTGTCATTTATTAAATGTCTGGCAACATGATTCTCATTAAACAGTTGCTTACTGAATGTATTACTTTTGTGTGTTTGCATGGCTGTGTTGAAATCAATAAGTTCTATGAATCGTATTCTTACAAAGAATACCTGGGTCTCTCATGAAATGCTTACTCATTCAGTAACATGTAACTAAGTCTGTATACAAAGTGCATATGCTCCCTTTCTACTAAAAGAATAGAATATATAATGAATATTGTTAATCATACAATCTTCCACTGAGTGTGAATAAGAATCATAGCTAAACATTGTTCCACTGAATATGAGTATAACCATACACTATTCCATGGAATACGAGTAAGAATTATGACCATACAATGTTCGACAGAATGCAAGTAAGAATATTTACCAGTCTTTTAAAACTGTTTTTCTTTATGGATTGAAACATTAAGGCAGCAAAAACAAATATAGATAATATTTGATGGCTCAGAAATTTCAAAGTCAACCTGTAAAAAGTGGGTGGCAAGTACAACACTTACACACACACACACACACACACTCCAGCAAATAATTCAAATAATTTTATATTTAGAGCATAGTCAAGATGTAGGAAGTCTGATAGATTTACAGCTACGTTAGGGATTTAAAAAAATTTATTTATGATAGTAGTTGACAGTAGTTTAAATGACTTGTACAATAGTTTTACAGAAGTAAGAGAAGTTTGGATGGGACATCAAGTGAGCTCAATTTTCTAAGTGTAGTCACTCATCTTGTGTTGATTGTTGGTGTGTTTTGGGTGAATGCAAATTTGGAGTTCATTTCTAGATGCACACACACACACACACACACACACACACACACACACACATATTATATATACATCTACTTTATGAGCATCTATGGGTTTCTGCGATTGTTAAAGATATTTTCTAGGTTATAGAGAATGCTATAGTTAAATGTGGGTTTGTATATGTCCCTGTTAGTATATCAATCACTAAAGTTATTGATTTAGGTTAGTAATATTACCAACAGTCCCACAGCGTAGTCTGCTAATCCAGTCATTATATTAACACTGCATTGAGTCCATGGGAAAGTACTCAGCTTAACATAGTGACAAGCAAATTAGTTACCATTGCCTCTAGGACTGGTGACATTATTCATCCCTCTTAGGGGAGGTTTTGAGTGTGAAAATTATAAGATTTTTTTTTGTGGTGTGTTTTTCGTTCTTCGTGTTATTTATTGTTCACTTTAATCATTCGACTTTCACTTCCCACATTCACATTTTCGTAGCTGTTAATAAAAAGCCCTTTAATTTAAGTTTTAATTGAGTAGGTATGCATAAACTAAAGTGCAGTTACAGCTAATTATATATGCATAAAGTTTCAAAGGTCATATCTCGTCTTCTACGTAATATAATATTACATATACCAAAAGAACCAGAAAAGCCAGCTTTAGCTTCCCATTTCCATGTCCAATAGCCACCATAACATGCATTTTCATTGGTTTCTTGTTAAATGAATATAGCAAAGGGTCTAAAATAAGCCAATCAGCGATTAGCTTTCAAGAGCGAGTCGGACTTCACTTAGCAAACTGACATGGCGTCTTTCGCAGCTTCGATCTCATGAAAGTTACAATCTACGTTCAGTTTGAGTTCTATTTGAGGCTAGAGTACTGTAAAACTAAAATGGGGAAAAGAAAACAATCATACTCTTCCAGAAATAAAAGATTCCAGGGAAACAGACATACTAAAGGACTGATTACAGTAAATAATTATATGCTGAACACAGTGTTGTACAGTATACACAATGAGCGATGCCGTGTCACAAATACATCGTCTGCTACTGTCTCTGCCTCATGCAAAACTTGAAGGTAAAGTTTGTGAAATGGAAGTTGACAGTGATAATGAACAACTAACAGGCTTTCGTTTCGTAGACTGTGAACACCTTTTGAACTTTTAAAACTTTAATTCTCTAGAGAATTTTATGCCCACATTGCCAGAAACCTCTAGGGGATAGTGACAAACTACCATCAGTACACTAGACAAGATACGACTTAGCCTCTCAGTTTATTTTTCACTGTGATTGTACCAATGAGGTTAGTTTCACAAAGATTTGTACAATTGTTTACAATGAAGAGGAGTCTGGCAGGATAGGCATATTTGCTAGATTAGGATTTGATTCTGGTGTGTGGCCAAGAAGTATTTATAGAGCTAGACAGAAAGAGAATAACAGCCGGACAGAAACACTCAGACGCAACAAAATGTAAGCGTCAAAATTGTTAGTTCAAAATGCATCTAATGTTGCAAACATTCAGCAGTTTTATCTTGCTGGTGCTCATGAATAAGTTGGTGATATTACTGTCTTTAAAATATAATTAATATTTGGTTATAAAATAAAAAGATTCATCTATTTAACTTATATTTATTATCTAAACACATAACTTTAGTAAAGAAAAACTTTGCGACGCATTTTCTCAGAATCAGTTTTTTATGCACTGCCAGTATGGTTTTATAGATATCTCAGAAACTATTTATCAGAATGCCATGAAATTTTGAACATAGTTCCAGCACACATATGGCTACATTCTGAACTAGAAAGAAGCAAGTGTGTAAAATAGAAGACTTCTTTTAACTATGTCAACACCTCTTCAATATATATTTCAACAACAACAAAAATTTCATGGTAGACTTTTCATGCTAGTTCACATTGTACTACAACATACCTGAAGTATACCAAATTTCACATAAAATAATGTATAGTGTACTTGTAATCAGTTGAACGGCGGAATGTAGTTTTGCGTCGACACAAAAACACATGTGTCATTATAATCCATTTAACTCAACATTAAAACAGATGATAAATTGTTTTATTGCTTTGTGTGTTAGCAATAGGTGTGATTAACTGCATACAAAAAATTATGGCAATAACTGAATAAGTTAATAAATACAGGAATTATGATTGCTTGATTTTTATGCAAGTTCTTTTCCATTTTCACCCTCAAACCTACCCTTAATTAATTAAAAACACATCAAATCTGTGTGCCCCCCCCCCCCAATCCTAATCACTGGTCATCCTAAGAAATTAAGATACGATGGAAATAATAAGTGAGCGCTGAATGTGTCTCTTGGGAGAATTATTTAATAAACATAAATTAAGATTTCTCCATCACCTGCAATTACTGAATTAGTTATGGATGATTAATCATAACCATTAACAAAGGGGTGCATGTCACCAAAAAAAAAATCATATTCATATTGCTAACTGTGACACTGCTGGGGACCATTCACTTGTTATGATTATTATTTATTAATTAATAACACATAACTAATTACAATTGAATATTGATCAAGAATCTTAATTTATAGTTATTATTAATAATTCTCCCACATGACCAACACTTGGTGGATTATAAGGGTGTCAAAAACTCTACTCTTTACACAGTAATAAGATAGATGTTTTACTGTCACATAATTTTTCTATAGGAGGAAATTTCTTACTAAAGGAGTAATAAAAATGTCCTGGCTTGTTGCAAGTATAATACACCCCAGTTTGGTGCTGTTATCTGCCATCTTGTGGCTTATTTTTCTTTCCCCAAACCTACTGCTTTAAAATTTCCCTTTATTTTCACCAATGCCCTTCTCTATCTTGCTATTTTATGTATGGTATTTCACTGGGTTCACTGATTTGTGGTTGGTATATGCTTTATCATAGCAGTCAGTTCATGTGGCTGTATCATCTAAAGTCTAAACCTTTGTGGTCCATCTTGGCAAAAAATATGACTAAGCCTGGCCTATAGCTTTCCATCACTTAGTTTAATGCACAGCTCTCTAAGTTTAGTGTAACTTTTTTCTATTTCTGAAATCACAACCCATTTCTTGAATATCTGCCCCTTAGTGTGATACTGATACAGTGATAGTGTGTGTTGCAGTTTCTTTTCTGCATGCCTCTAAGCAGTTTGTAGTACTGCTTGGCTGAAATTCTAAATCTTACATGCAACGCTTTCTTGAGGGCTTGGTAATCATTCATTTAATTTTCTGACAGTGTATGGTACACGTCACATGACTGTCCAGTGAGGAAAACAAACAAGTTTATTTATTGCCAAATGTTTTTTGTTTTTATATATTTTAGTGGGCTTGGGCCAAACATTCAAACTGCATTAAATGCTCGTCTAGGTTTCACTTTTATCATAAAAATTTTGGAAAATGATTTATACAATATGTCTGTCACATCTTGGTGTGAAAAGGCTCTATGAGACATCTGTGTTATCTTCACTCTTAAAATCTGTAGTGACTGAACTCTTCCTATACTTTGCTTGAAGTTTGTGTAGTCTGATTTCTTTTTCCGTATTCATTCAAGCTAATTCAACTTTTTTTTTCTCTTTTCTCTCCCACCAAAATACCCCTTTTCTATCCACATATTTCTTAATCTGTTCCCCTTTGTAACCTCTATCCTCTGTAGCCTCCTTTCTCCATTCTATCTTTAAATCTTAGAGAACCATTTCATCCACCATTTTAAATGAACTCTCTTTTTAACACAATAACAGGTTAGTAGAATATTTGCTTTACAGGTTTCATCACTATCAAATGTAATACAAATAAATAAAACACTTTCACACTCAAATGTATAAATAAAAATGCAGCTCTCTTTCAAGCATAATTTATTCTGTAATGATATGATGCAATATCCTATTTCCACATAACATACTCTTAAATTTAATACTCTTTTCTCTAAGCTGTATTCTCATACATGTCCACAACTTAACCACTCTTTTAATTATAGCGTAACTACTGGGCTCAATGATTTAGTGATTGTGAATTCCATTGACAATCTACTATATTCTGTAGCAGTACATGTATACACATTAACAATTCTGTCTCCTTATGTTATAGAATGTGCCCATACAAAATATATTCTCTAAGTACGTATAAACACTAATGCATCATATCAAACACAGGACAAATATACTTTTGCTATTAATAGCAAATCATGAATCAACAAAATCAATGCATCCATCAAGAGACAACATATACCAAAAACATTTCAAGAACAAAATTCTTTACACCTCAGTCTTAGGAGTGTGTTGTTTCTTTATGGTTTAAAAATGCTAAATTGACTCTGTTCTAGGGGTTTCTAATTGTTAATAACTAGCAGCTGTTCCACTTTACAATTACAAATATGTTTCTCCCTGGTTTACTAACTGTTCATATCAGTGACTGCCACTAATTTGGCCTGTTATAAATTTTGTCACAACTGAACAATGTCTACAACTTGTCAGTTCTTACAGTTGCAAAATTTGTTCATACCTGGATGATGCACACAAATTATTGGTTGCGGTAAATTAATTAAAATCTAGGACAACATAATTATGACTGACACACCCTTCCAGTTGATAATTCGAGCCCTCAAGCAGAGTGGTCTCTCACTAATATATAACAATAACAAAAATGATACACACATTACAAGAAGAATTTGACAAAAAGTAAGAATGACACGTAAAGTGAATAAAAATTAATTAAAAAGATTTATAAAAGAAAAATAAAGTTAATCAAAACACACAACAATTACAATTCAAATATTCAACCTAATTAACACAGAAGAATTTAGCCTGTCTCATAAAGTCTGTTTATTATTCACTAATTATTTTGATGAAGATCTTTCTCTTTTTTCTACAAACTTTCTCAAAATAACAGTTCCCTTAGTACTAAAAAGTAAAATTTCAGGTGAAACAACAGGCTTCTCAACACTAATATTCAGGGGAAAACTTACCTTATACACATATGTGAGCTATACGTAGTATTGCTGAATCCAGCATGCTGTCTTTAGCTTTTATTCTTTTGTCAATGTGCTTGGGATTTTTTTGTATTTCATGTTCATTCACAAAAAAAGACTTAACTAGGTCTATCAGGACAAGTTTTGCAATTTGCCCTTATTTATTATAGGTGTAACAGTTTTTAATCACGCCTGTGTTACTCATTTTTTTCTTTCATTCTTCCCTTCGTTCAGTCCATTTTTATTAGCACATTCCTTCACCTCAACATTCTTAATCTGTTATGGCTGATTTCTCCCTTCACCTCTGTGTTTGTCAAACTTATGCTCATGCAATAATGGGTGTGCCTTCCTCATCATATGCTTAGTTAATCTTTACAAGAAATGTCAATAAGATAGTTTGGTAACTCACCATCACATATTCGTGTAACACAAATGTAGATGTTGTACTATTAACAGTAATTTGGTTTTGTAATTATTAAGTTAGATTGATTACACATGTGAGTTAGATGGTATTACATTCTTGAAAATATAAGGGCTATTGTAACAGAACTTTGAATCTTAAAGAAATTGATCAAACCAAATCTGATGCATTAAAAAGAAAGTGGTATGATGAAGTGAGTTACTTGTTTAAGCTTAAGGATAAAGATATTTAAACAAGAAAGAAATTATCTAGATAGAATTGAGCATGAAGCAGAATGGCAGGCTGAATGCAAGCATGAGAGAGTGAGTGATCTTTTCAATCAGAGAAATTAAGTCCAACAGCATACAAAATGCATTCTTAATACATTTTTTGTAAAGTTCATCATTCAAACATTAAAGGCTGGCTAGTGATTTTAATTTAGCAACAAAGTTCATTTTGCACTCTGTCATTCCACATTAAAGACTTGAAAACACTTGGCAACAACATAGCAACACTGGCACCAACACCCAAAGCCAATGGAATTAAAGGACAGAAATATAAATATGACATGGTATATGTAATTGTGGATCCTAAATACACTACAAGTTACTACTTAAATAAATACTAATTTAGACCTGGGTCTCTGCAACAAAATAGAATTAGACATGTTTATAATATCATAACACTTCCTCATTATAATATAAATCTTAACCATTCACACAAGTACAGAAATGTTTTTACCTTTATCTAGCCAAGGTCTGCCTTTTAGTTCCTTTAAGAATTTAGCGTTACAATCTGTATCTAGCCAAGGGTCTGCCTTTTAGTTCCTTTAAGAATTTAGCGTTACAATTTGTATCTAGCGAAGGGTCTGTGTTTTAGTTCCTTTAAGAAATTTAGCATTACAACCTGTATTTAGCCAAGGGTCTGTCTTTTAGTTCCTTTAAGAATTTAGCATTACAATCTGTATCTAGACAAGGGTCTGTCTTGTAGTTCCTTTAAGAATTTAGCGTTACAATCTTTATCTAGCCAAGGGTCTGTCTTTTAGTTCCTTTAAGAATTTAGCATTACAATCTGTATCTAGACAATGGTCTGTCTTTTAGTTCCTTTAAGAATTTAGCGTTACAATCTTTATCTAGCCAAGGGTCTGTCTTTTAGTTCCTTTAAGAATTTAGCATTACAATCTGTATCTAGACAATGGTCTGTCTTTTAGTTCCTTTAAGAATTTAGTGTTACAATCTGTATCTAGCCAAGGGTCTATCTTTTAGTTCCTTTAAGAATTTAGCGTTACAACCCGTATTTAGCCAAGGGTCTGTCTTTTAGTTCCTTTAAGAATTTAGCGTTACAATATGTATCTAGACAATGGTCTGTCTTTTAGTTCCTTTAAGAATTTAGCATTACAACCTGTAACAAGAGGGACAATATACAGGGCACCTCACCCAAATTGTATATTTGCAAAAGAGTCAAATCTTGGGGCACTGCTTCCGAGTTTTCTAACCATAGAGACTACCCACCTCCACCGTTACTAACTTTTACTAATCAAACGAATTCAAGAATACACCTAGAACTAATTAATATTTATAACTTTATCACATTTTCTTCACCAACATTCTGTCAACACATATATCACATAACCATAAACTAGTTCACACTTACACCAGCCTTTAGATCAGTGGTCCCCAACCCCCCGGTCCGTGGACCAATGGTACCGGGCCGCCCAATTTTATTTACTGTGGTGTATTTCTGTCGGGTTTGTGCGACTTTCCATGGACGAGATTGAGTCTGAGCATTCATTCTCCCAGCTGGTGCACGATCATCTAACTTTGCTTTAAAGAATTCGAGCTCTACTTCCCAACCACACCAACACACTTCGCTTCGGACCACCGACGAACGCACTCCATCCATTGGACCGCTAGGAGGAGAGTCATGTCAAAGCGCCACACCAGACAAGCCAGCACCAAGCCTCAGCCCTTTTCAGGGCTGGCAAAAATGCCACTACTGCCCACTCCACCAAGTGACATTTTACGCGATTCTGAAGAAGATGCGGACGGCCCTTTCTGTTTCACAAACGAGCGCATAGCCCAGCTGAGACAGATATGGCAAAAGAGGCCTGAAGAGGTGCAAACATTAAGAAGTACAAAGGAGAAGATTGGACAAAATACTGCTGTGTAATCAGCAAACCAACCGAAAATGGGGGCATACGAAAAGTTACCCCCTTCACCTTCACACTAGAAACTAAAAACGTTGAACTAAAAAATGCGTTCACTAATTTGCTGTTGACCATCTTCCACACAAAAACGGAAGATGAACTTACACTAGACAGCAAGCCATCTTAACCGCAATTAGTTTCCACAAGATTTTAAACAAGCACCTGACAAGACAACCAGAAAAAAAACTACATCAACAGACTGTGAAATACACAGACATCATCTAAAAAATAACGCCGACAACAAAAACACGCTCTTCACAAACGGAAAAGAAGGAAACAACGCGAAAACCCACAAAGGAAGACGGCACAACTCAAACAGTCTTTGAAGGAAAAAGCCACGTTTCCACCCAAACTCTACAAGCCACTACAAGAGAAAGTGGAATAAACACCAACATCATCTGGAAAAGTCCACATACGGCCAAAGTGAATTCAATTCAAACAGCAAAACAAGAAATCAGACAGGCATTCTCGCAAACTCCAAAACCCACAACAGATAATAAGGAAACTCAGACTACAAGCTCCATCAGCAAAGAAACAGAAATTAAAACAACTACCACCGAAAACAAGAAGAAACGCCAAAAAATCTCTAGCACACAAATGGTACATATCAAGACGCAAGAAAGTAAAATACAAACAGAAAAAGAAGTGAAGACAACTGACGCACAGACCGAAACAGAAGTCGACAACGCTCCAACTACACCACAAGAAACAACAACAACGACTAAGCCAACTGCCACCAATCCACAGCCAGAGTCACCACCAGGGACTGCAACAAAGACAACCACAACAGACACACAAGGAAAAACTACAGAACGGAGCCCCAAATCAAAAAGAAGGCGACCGCCACAACACATCAGACGACAACAACAGTATCATCTACTACAGCCACAACAACAATGGCAGCGCTGCGACAACAACAACAACAACGGTGGCAGCACAGGGAGCAACATCACATGCAGTGGGGATATATGTGGATCTAATTCAACTAATGCTTGACCACCTATACTGGCCGCCAACACCCACCTACATACAGCCCAACGGATACCGGGGACATCAACAACAACAGTGCCAATGACAACAACAACAACAACACTGGTGAACATCCTAGGCGCACATACACACTAAGTACAGACGATGTGGTTTTAGCCTGGGCTCTGTAAACCCCCCTCACCCGCCAATACAACAACGGCCACCACAGCACTTAAATCCCTATTGCCATTTCCGACATCCTATCTGTGTGAAGCGGGGTTTTCTGCAGTGACAGCAACCGAAACAAAACAACGGAATAAACTGGACATAACCAACACACTTCGGATGTAATTGTCTCCTATTACCACCAGATGGAACCGTCTCGTTGCAAAGAAAAAAGCTCAGGGTTCTCATTGATTTAGCGTGCTCGTGAGTTAAAATGTTAAATGTTATTAATTTTTTTGGTGTAACTGTATTTTAATTGAAGGCACGTTTAAATACAATTAAATTAATTATTAAATCAAAACTATCTAAACTATAAACAATCAACTCCCCCCCCCCCACATCATCGGGCCGCGGTAAAATTATCAAATTTTGCTTTAGAATACCACATAATGAGATCTTGATTAAAAACTAAATATGAATTTAATCTGTTTATTCTACTGTCACTTTACTGCGCACCCATGTAGATGCCATCTTGCTAGTGGTCTCGCACAACAACTGTTATAATCCTACTTACTGCTAACCATTCAATGCACATACACTCAATCAAAACAAACAACTTATCTCCCCTTCTATATCTCCCCAACTTTCATTTTACAAATAAACTTTTTCATAACATTCTGAGTTATTAGAATGATAATTAGTGTATCGTCTTAAATGATAGATTAAAATTTAAAATATGTGGGGGGAAATTCCCATCATACAATTTTATGGAAGAAATAAAAATGAATTTTAGGTATCAGAGAGAGAGAGAGAGAGAGAGAGAGAGAATGGTGTAATAAAAACCAAAGGATAAGTATTTAAACACATACTAATAGATAGCACACAGCATTTTGCTCCTTAGTCGAAAAAGTAAATAATCAATATGAAACAAACGTGCTTTCCTAAGTATTGAGTTGCATCAAGCGATGGTTTGTGTTGTCTGACAACAATTTGCTATCTGTTAAGGATAAGAATTAGTGCACCGGATACACTAATCAACACCCCTAAGTGTAGAAGAGGATGGGCGATAAGTAATGATGATGACAGTGATGATTGGTGATGGTGACGATGATGGTGATGATGATGATGACGATGACCATAATGATGTGCTATGCATATTTTCCTGTGTATTTAGTGTTCTGATCTGTATCTGTAAACTGGTGTATTTATTTACGCCAACTGGATTGCAAAAGATGATAAAAAGAACCTAAGCTGATGATGTTGCGTCCAAACACAGCTAGAATTGTTCGTAATGCACCGTCTTCAAAGTCAGTCACAACGGTTTGCACGTTAATAGTATAGGTGAGGTTTGCAGTTATCAACTATTGCCTGAAACAATTCTTTATAAGGCTTGTTAATAGTATAGTTGAAGTTTGCACAGTTATCAACTATTGCTTGAAACAATTCTTTATAAGGCTTGTTAATAGTATAGCTGAAGTTTGCACAGTTATCAACTATTGCTTGAAACAATTCTTTATAAGTCTTGTTAATAGTATAGCTGAAGTTTGCACAGTTATCAACTATTGCTTGAAACAATTCTTTATAAGGCTTGTTAATAGTATAGTTGAAGTTTGCACAGTTATCAACTATTGCTTGAAACAATTCTTTATAAGTCTTGTTAATAGTATAGTTGAAGTTTGCACAGTTATCAACTATTGCTTGAAACAATTCTTTATAAGGCTTGTTAATAGTATAGTTGAAGTTTGCACAGTTATCAACTATTGCTTGAAACAATTCTTTATAAGTCTTGTTAATAGTATAGTTGAAGTTTGCACAGTTATCAACTATTGCTTGAAACAATTCTCTATAAGGCTTGTTAATAGTATAGTTGAAGTTTGCACAGTTATAACTATTGTTTGAAACAATTCTTTATAAGGCTTGTTAATACTATAGTTGACGTTTGCAGTTATCAGCTATTGCTTGAAACAATTCTTTATAAGGCTTGTTAATAGTATAGTTGAAGTTTGCAGAGTTATCAACTAGAAGTTCAACTAGATCTTGTAGTAGAAGCAATACATTCAGAGTACGCTTACTGACGTCAGCAAAAGTATAAGTGCATGAACATTATCATCACAGTGGCTAACACCATGAGCATGGATCTGAACTGGTTTGTCTTTAGTGCTTGCAGCATGGTTTTTCATTGCATTGCGCACTTTGGCAAGGCGAACTTGGGTCTCAAAGCATAAATGTGAGATTAGCCTACCTCAAGAAATTCTTTCTCAAGGTTTGTCGTCAAACTGCTTCGACAATGACCACTTGATCATTGTACACATTTCCACCAGAGTTTGGTTTTGCGAGCTGCACATAAATATATTGAAGCACAGTTTTGAACTGCACTTATTACTGTCAGTAAAATGGTTCTGTATCCTTTACAAAACTCACATATATAGAACTGGTTCCACAGTAGTACGGTCGTGGTCCCACAGTTCAAATGAATTACACCGTTTTCTTCCTCTACTTATCAAGTCATTGTCCCGCCTAAGATGGTCACTCACCCGAACTGCTCATATGAGTTGGGGCTGGGAGTTATAGAACAATAGACGTCAGACTGAAATTTCTATAAAAAAAAATAAACCAAGAAGATAATGCTGCTGGTCTGCAACGGCTATTGTAATTGACCTCATTGATGCTTTGTCTGAATAGTGTTATCACTAAGCTAGTACCACAATGCATTGCAATTGCTTTCCTTTGAATCAACATTATTTTAGCATAGTTCTTTGGCATTCCTTTGAATTACACTTGTAGTATTGGATCACACGTAGCTATAGTTTAAATCTTATTTACTGTGTGAGTTGTGTCGGAGATTGTGGCAGATTCTTTTTAATTACAATAACACACACACACACACACACACTCACCCACACTCACAAACAAAATAAAAACATTTTACTCCGAGCGATAATCACACCACGATCCTCTTTAGCGAGAGGCAATCAATTATTTCCATTTACTGTTATTCAATCTATAATGTACGTGTTTATGGACACAAGCATAGCAACATAACTAAGTATGAATAAATCATATAATTAAATGTGTGAATTATAATATGAATTATTATATGCATTCGATATACAAGTCACGCGCGCACGCGCGCACACACACACATATTTAACCCCGAACGAAAATCGAACCACGTTCCTAATGAGCTATCGCTTACTTCCATGTTTCCATAATACGGATGTATTATTTTATTCACAAAGCCGGTTATACAACTGATTTATAAGTAAATGTGTATGTGTGTTGGGGAGGAATGCTGTGTGTTTGGAAAGTTGTATTCGATTTATAATTCATTAGGCCGATGCATTGATGGGTTTGTGGCCGAATTTCTTTTCACAAATTAAGAAAACTTTTATTGTTCAATTTAAGTGAGCACAGCTTTAATAATGGGCCACGTTTCCAGCGCTGTACAAATAAGTGTATGTTAATGTGATTGCTAACAGGAGTTTTGTTTTTTTGTTGTTGTAAAAAGTAAATCATTGATTTCTCAGATGCGGTGTCCCTTGATGGCTCAGTGGATAATGTGACCGTCAAGAGCTCAGTGTCATCAAAACAGCAATAGTCTTAGGCTGGAAGTGCTCCCCATAAATGAGGTCATCAAAGAATGTCACGTCGGGTCTACAAAAAATGCCGCCGCCACCCCATCACCATAATTTACCAACATGCACTAAGTTCGCTTCAGAAAGCCTAGCGAGCACAGACAAAATAAATGCGCCAAGTGACTCAACATCACGCTTGTGAACTAGACCTGCTTATTAAATGCTTGCACCCGGAACTGGGCGAAACTGTTTGTTTACCTGTCTCTGCTCGTTTGCAGGCAGGCAATCAGCAACAATCTCAGTTAATGTGTATAACAGTTTCTAACCCATTTGTTGTGCATAACAGTTGTAACTAATCCAGGCACATTTTATTATATAAATCGATATTATTATTTTAGTTATTTGTATTGCATTGAAAGCGAGAAATACACTAGTGCCAGAGAATAAATAAGATACATCATCATTGGTAGTGTAAGAATTAGTATGTATGCCACATAGTGTAATAAACAATCATTTATTTCACCATTTAATAATTAACCGAGGTAGGTTGAGTATTAGCATATTCACATCTACTTATCAATACTTATCAAATGGAGACCACATATATTCTGCTGGGGGCTGGCGAGTCAATTAAATAGATCAGACCGTCGCCCTTTAATAAGTCTTGTTTGTATCGGTATTGGGTTAGTGCGCCAGCTAAAATAGATTAGAACTAATCAGCATTAATACAAGTCACCCCAAGCAGCGTACAACTCACGCCAGCACTCAGTTCACCTTGCATGTCATTATTATACGATCTACTCTCGGTGAAGTAGATCTATATCTGTGACCTACACTTGATAAAACAGATCAATAGCCTATACTTGATAAAGCATATTTATATTTGTGGCCTACACTTGATAAAGCATATTTATATTTGTGGCCTACACTTGATAAAGCAGATCTATATTTGTGGCCTACACTTGATAAAGCATATTTATATTTGTGGCCTACACTTGATAAAGCAGATCTATATCTGTGGCCTACACCTGATAAAGCAGATCTATATCTGTGGCCTACACTTGATAAATCAGATCTATATCTGTGGCCTACACTACACTTGATAAAGCAGACCTATATTTGTGGCCTTCCCTTGATAAAGCATAATTATATGTGGCCTAAAGTCGTTGCAGAATATTTATATGAGGCTCTCACTTGATATAGTACACGTATATGTGGCCTACAGTTGGTGAAGTAGATCTATATGTGGCCAGCGTTCATTGAAAGTAGATTTATATGTGGCCTGCGGTCATTGAAAATAGATCTATATGTCACCAAAAGCAGCAAACGACAAATGTCACGGATCTGAATACTTCCGGGATATTTCTAGACTAGTTGTTAGCGCGAGATATAAAAAGATTTTTGAATCTAACTTTTAGCGCTAATTGTGTAAAGGAAGACAAGCAAGCAAACTCTCGTGTTTATGTTTGATGCATTGATTGATGTATATTGCTTATATTATTGCATAATAACATGTGCATGTTAATAGTTAGCAATATTTATTTATGCTTCTGTGAATGATTTATATGCTTGTGCATTCATCAGTAAGAGTACTGTGAGTGTGAGAACAAGCTTGAAAATTATAGTATCCTAGTTAAATAAATTAACTGAGTATATATTGATTGTGATATGCTTTTAGAAGGGGTTAATAGTGTATATTGATTGTGATGTGCTATTAGAAGGATTTAATAGTATATTTTGATTGTGCTAATATTTAGTGAAAGAGTCTAGTACTGCACAGGTGTGAAAGAAATATTTGTGAACGGTGGTTTTGTTTACCTTCAAGGGAAGGGAGATAAGAAGTCCAAACCCGCAAAGATGGAAAACATTACGTTAGATGAGTTAAAGGGGAAACGGCACACAGAGGCAGTTGAAATGTATCGGTTAAGAGGGAAAGATGCTTATAAGCATGTAAGAGAGCAAAAAAGAGAGAAACTTGACCGATTAGAAAGGGAAGCGAGAGAGTGGCGGAGAAAGAGAGTTCAGTTAGAAAATCTAAAGATTGAGGCAAAACTTAGAACAAACGAAAGTAAGTAGCCCTCGTGATAGTTTGACCATCGCAGTAGGGATAAAAGAATCGTACCGATCACACTATATCCATTTAACAACAAGGCAAAACAACTCGATGAATTTTTGCGGCAGTTTGAAAGGCTGGCCACCGCTCATGAGATCCCAAATAAATATTGGGCATTAAATTTGTCATGTTTCCTTCACGGTGAATCGCTAGAATGCTTCCACACGTTATCAGAGGCAGACGCAGATAATTATGGGGCATTGAAAGAAAGTCTTTTGCGCCGATACCATATTACCTCGGAAAGGTACCGCAAACTTTTTAGGGAGGCTCATGTAGAAACATGTAGAAAGCCATCATGAATTTCTCTATAGAATATGTATATTGTTTGACCGTTGGTTTGGAAGGGCAGGTGTAAAGCATACTTTTTAGAGCGCCAGAGATGAAATTATTCGGGAGCGCATTATGGAATGTTACCGCCCGGGGTTAGTTACATTTCTAGCAGAGAGAAAGCTGAAAGATCTGAATGAAATAGTCAAAATGGCAGAAGCCTATGAAGAAGTGCACCCAATCTTGCGGGAAAACAAAATTGAGAGACAGAGAGTAGAATTTAATGACCATAAAGCATCACCGAGTAGTGAAAATGATAAGCAGAGTGAAAACGCTAATAAAGTTCAGAGTGACAGAAGAACAAATGAATCTATGCCAAACCAAAGGAGCGTTTAGGTGTAGACAAGATATGTTATAACTGTAAAGGTATGGGACATGTGTCAAAAGTATGTCCTAGTCAGCCAACAGATTTTTGCAGTGTGGGAAGTATGCCGAGGTGCTGACTCATCGACAAAGTGGTTGCAAAAATTAATGACACAATCACTCGTGTTTTGCTGGACACCGCGTGTACGTATCCAGCAGTTGTATCTAGTAACTTAGTGCAGGTAGAGGATATGACACACGACCGCGTTTGTGTTGTCTTTGCTAATGGAAAGCGACAAAATTTACCCCGTAGCGCATGTAGACATTGCCTGTGACTATGTGACAGGTAGAATTACTGCCGCAGTAATTAAGAACGCGCCGTTTAGTGCATTACTCGGGAGTGTATATGTAAATCCTCATCCGAAACCCGCTGGAAACACAGTAGCAGATGAGCAAGTAAAGAGGGTAGAAGCGCAAGGCACTATTAAATTAACAGTGAAAAGAAACCGTTATGCCCCGTGATCAACCGGGTAGAAAGCATGCCGTCGTGCGAACTGAGCTACTCCAAAGTAAAGATGAAACGTTAAGAAAGTTGTATTAGGGTACAAGATACAAGTGGAACAGAGAGGAGTCTAGACTTGTTCAGTATTCGTACCGGAAATCAGTCTTGTTTAGAGAAACGAAACAAAACAAAGAGTGCCGAAGACAGTTGGTAGTACCGAAGTGCAAACGCACTGATGTAATGCGACTTATGCATACCAATTTAGCAAACGGACATTTGAGTAGGGCCGTAACAGATAGAATGTGGAGAGATTTCTATTGGCCAGGAATGTTCACAGAGATCAACAGATTCTGTGATACATAGAGAGGATGTAGGCCTACAGAGATGCAAGCAAGCGAACGCTAAGTTGATTTTAAACAAACGAGGAATTGTGGTCACGTCTTCCAAAAGTCTTCTTTAGTTTTCCTAGATCTTCCTAGATCAAAGTGTAAACAATTAACAATAAAACTTTAATTAAAGAAAAGAATAATTATAAGTCATAAAATTATCAACAAGTGTTTTTCCTAACGATAGCTACAATCTTTCTTCATGGATGATTTGTCCAAATCATCTCTAGTAAATTGTTCAAAATCATATTCAGTTATTCTGGTGGGGGCTGGCGTCAATTAAATAGATCAGACCATCTCCCCGTAATAAGTCTTGTTTGTATCATGGGTTAGCGTGCCAGCTGAAATAGATTTGAACTAATCAGCATTAATAACAGTCCCCCAAGCAGCACACGACAGCGTGCAATTAATTTCCTACAGCACATTTTACGACCAAATGTTAGGTACAAAGCTCATTCTCTTTCTTTCTTTCTCGTTTGCACACCGTCTCTGGCTCTCTCTATTTCTTTCTTGTTTGCTCACCGTCTCTGGCTCTATTTCTTTCTTGTTTGCTCACCATCTGTGGCTCTCTCTATTTCTTTCTTGTTTGCTCACCGTCTCTGGCTCTATTTCTTTCTTGTTTGCACACCGTCTCTGGCTCTCTCTATTTCTTTCTTGTTTGCTCACCGTCTCTGGCTCTATTTCTTTCTCGTTTGCACACCGTCTCTGGCTCTCTCTATTTCTTTCTTGTTTGCTCACCGTCTCTGGCTCTATTTCTTTCTCGTTTGCACACCGTCTCTGGCTCTCTCTATTTCTTTCTTGTTTGCTCACCTTCTTTCTCTCTATTTCTTTCTTGTTTGCTCACCTTCTCTCTCTCTATTTCTTTCTTGTTTGCTCACCTTCTCTCTCTCTATTTCTTTCTTGTTTGCTCACCTTCTCTCTCTATTTCTTTCTTGTTTGCTCACCTTCTCTCTCTCTCTATTTCTTTCTTGTTTGCTCACCGTCTCTGGCTCTATTTCTTTCTTGTTTGCTCACCGTCTCTGGCTCTATTTCTTTCTTGTTTGCTCACCATCTCTGGCTCTCTCTATTTCTTTCTTGTTTGCTCACCTTCTCTCTATTTCTTTCTTGTTTGCTCACCTTCTCTGGCTCTCTCTATTTCTTTCTTGTTTGCACACCTTCTCTGGCTCTCTATATTTCTTTCTTGTTTGCTCCCCTTCTCTGGCTCTCTCTATTTCTTTCTTGTTTGCTCACCGTCTCTGGCTCTATTTCTTTCTTGTTTCTCACCATCTCTGCCTCTCTCTATTTCTTTCTTGTTTGCTCACCTTCTCTCTCTATTTCTTGTTTGCTCACCGTCTCTGGCTCTATTTCTTTCTCGTTTGCTCACCATCTCTGGCTCTCTCTATTTCTTTCTTGTTTGCTCACCTTCTCTGGCTCTCTCTATTTCTTTCTTGTTTGCTCACCTTCTCTGGCTCTATTTCTTTCTTGTTTGCTCACCGTCTCTGGCTCTATTTCTTTCTTGTTTGCTCACCATCTCTGACTCTCTCTATTTCTTGTTTGCACACCTTCTCTGGCTCTCTCTATTTCTTTCTTGTTTGCTCACCTTCTCTGGCTCTCTCTATTTCTTTCTTGTTTGCTCACCTTCTCTGGCTCTCTCTATTTCTTTCTTGTTTGCTCACCTTCTCTGGCTCTCTCTATTTCTTTCTTGTTTGCTCACCTTCTCTGGCTCTCTCTATTTCTTTCTTGTTTGCTCACCTTCTCTGGCTCTCTCTATTTCTTTCTCGTTTGCTCACATTCTCTGGCTCTCTTTCTCGTTTGCACACCGTCTCTGGCTCTCTCTATTTTTTTCTCGTTTGCTCACATTCTCTCCCTTTCTCTCAAGTCATCTATCCAATTTTTTTAACCCTTTAATTTTGTAGTGACGGTGATGATTACCACGACATGATGAATAAACAATACCTAAAGATGATGAATATTTTCTTTTCAATAGCGATGGTTTATTTTTAGATTATAAACGCCGTCTATGCACTGACGGGACCAGGGCGGCAAAAATGTAAACAGCAAATTTCAAAGTTCGTGGCACCATACACATTAATAAAATGTACACAGGTCATTCACTTTAACCAACACAATGCTAATACTTCTTACATCTGTTCCAAATACTTCACACTTTTCTCTATTTCTTTCTTTCTGCCTAACGACTCTCTAAGTCCCTGTCAATCATAATCTAATGTGCTTTATGGCCTTTCTTCTTTTGTAGGAGACGCTTCCGGCTTTCGCGCTGGGTGACGGGGGTTGTGGGGGGAAGGTGAGAGGGGTGGTTTGGCCTTCTGGCTATGTCATTCTGTTCATTGATGTAGGTATTGCCAGATTGCGCTGTTGTTATGCTTGTCTCTCTCTCGTTGTTTGCTTCATGTCTGGCTGGTTGGTTAAGCCTGTGTTGGTATTTCTTTGGTAGCTCTGAGCTCCTGTTGATTTGGGTCCCACCCCCACCCACCCCCCGTTTAATAATTCTTTTATATATATTATTTTAAGTTTTCTGTTTATTATTATGTTTGGTTGATTATAATAATACAGGTGGGGAAAAATTATGTGACACATTTCTAGGTTTAATAAAAGCAAAACAGAATTAATTTTTTTTTTTAAAGTGAAAATTGTACATATAATGCCATTTTGTTTCATTTTGTTTAAAAATTACATCAGTTAAATGGGAGCCATTATTGTCCACACATTGTCGAAGGCGTTTGCGAAAGTTGTCCATAACTCGACGGGTCATTTCATGTGGAATGGCATCGCTTTCTTGACGAATGGCATCTTTTAATTGTTCAAGAGATCGAGGACGACGTGTATATTTTTTTAATTTCAAATAGACGATAGAAACAATGTTTGGTTTCAACAAGATGGGGCAACAGCCCACACTTCTAGACGTTTGATGGAGATTTTGAAGGAGATGTTCCCAGGTCATTTGATCTCATTGTGCGGTGATATCAGTTGGCCCGTCCGATCATCTGATTTGAACCCGTGCGATTTTTTTTCTGTGGGGATATCAAAAGTATACACTGTGTATGTGTTATACTATTTACTAACTGTAAACGAAGCAGGAAATGGCACGGAGGTTAATTGCTTGCTTGCATGTGCTTGGCTCAAATCCCGTTCGGAGTGAAAAACGCTACTAATGAATGCGTGCTTGTGTCCTTGGAGTGCACGAGCGTGTATTTTATATTTTTTCTAGGTCTTGGCTCCACCATGGTGTAAGTATGGGGCGTTTTGTTGGGTGGGTGGGGGGGGGAACGGTTATTGGTGTGTCTGTACTCGTTCGTGTTTCTAGCAGACATAGGACGTCTGGATCAGTGTCCGTTATTAGTTTACGCAGTATTGGAATTTTGGAGTGTAGACCATTTAAGTTCGAGGATATTATTTTTGATGGGTGTTTTTCCCGATTTTAATGATTACTTATAGTAACCATAATGATGGTATTGCTTGAAATTTGTAGTTGGTTGCGAAAATTGGTGTAGGAGACGGGTGGGAGGGGCTTGGTGGCCATGTTGTCGGTAGGATTTGGAATTTGTAGTGGGGTAATAGGGTGGGGGTGGGTGGGGAGTAAGATGGTTTTGACTCGGCATTGGGGGTAGTAGCTGGGTGGTGGGCTGTTATGTTTTAGTATAAAGTTTTTTTGTTGTTGGTTCATAGGCCTAAACGGTGGTGCATGTGGATTTAGGTTCGTTATTTGGTCTGGGTAGGGTCTGGGTAGGTGGGGAAGAGGGGTCTGGTTGTTGTTTTCCCCCTTGGTGGGTCGCTGTCCCATTGCCTGTCTGTGTCTGTGGTGATGGGGGTGGGGGTGGGTTGAGCGTGTTGGTAGTTTGTGGGTGGGGGTATAACTGCTGTTCACAGTTGTTAGCTGGGGAGGGGTGGGGGTGTTTTGTGTTGGATTATTGGGGGGGGGGATAGTCTGGGGGGTTCTCTGAGTTAGAGACTGGTTCAGTCAGTTTTGCTGCCGTTGTTGTTTTTGGTGGGCGGGGTATTATGTGGAGGGTACTAATGTGGCTATCTGCCTGTTGGGGGTTAATGATATTTGGGTAGGGTGTTTGGGTGTGGTTTTCCATGGGGAAGTGTGTGTTTAGCGGACGACTCGACACTATACAACGCAAATAAAGATGAAACAATTTTTTAAAAAGAGCTAAAAAAAACAAACTCTTGGATACTTAGAAATATGGATGGAAACCTGGGGACTAGACTTCATGCCAGACAAGACAAAAGCACTGGATTTTTCAACAAGGGAAAAAAAATAAAACCGACACTCAAAATTAAAAATATTATAATCCAATACACTGAAACCACCAAATTTCTTGGAATAACGTTTGACGAAAACGTCACATTTGCGGAACATATTAAAAACACTGAAATCAAAGCAAACAAAATGCTAAACGCATTAAAAATGACAAAGGGCAAAGACTGGGGAGAAGACCCTCGTACACACTATAGATGGCGGCAACAGCGCTAAAATACTCAACTATTGACTCTGGAATTACGACGTACTCAGCCACAGACAACGCACAAATCAACAAAGTGCAAGCAATACCAAACAAAGCACTTAGAGTAATCACAAGTGCACTCTCCAACACCAGACTGACAGAACTATATAAACAAACAGGTCAACTTAAACTCAGAGAAAGTCGTGACAGACAAATTCTGCGCCTATGGGCCAACCGAATCAACCACGGCGACACACCCAAACAACACACTCCTCCAACTAAAAGAATGGGACAAGAAAGGATACACATTCCGAACGAAAAGAGTAAAACAAACGAAATGGACAGAAAAAAGACTAACTCCCTACCAGCTCATCAAAAAAT
Source organism: Sinotaia quadrata (assembly GCA_028829895.1). Lineage (NCBI taxonomy): Eukaryota > Metazoa > Mollusca > Gastropoda > Architaenioglossa > Viviparidae > Sinotaia > Sinotaia quadrata. Next base: position 98,944,860 of record CM054180.1, read on the forward strand.
TATTAAAACAACACAGACTTCCCCCCCCCCCAACCGTTCTCCCCCCCCCCCCCGAACGCACCCGCCCCACTAATCGACACGACGTTAACAGAGAGCGCAAACTACGCCCACCCCACAGAGAAGAAACAAATGGGTACTAAATCACCTGTCGAACAATACCAAGACCATCAAAAAATATATACTGACGGTTCCAAAACCAACAAAGGTACAGGCCAGCGGTACTAACACTTCACTGCCTCTACAAACTACACAACACCGTACAGGCCAGCGGTACTAACACCTCACTGCCTCTACAGTCTACACGTACGAACTACACAACGCACACTCCACAATGACCGCCGAAACTGTAGCGATACAAATGGCGCTACAAGAAGCTCTATACAATCCCCACATACCCCCAAAACTCCTAATAATCAACGTCTAACTCTCTGCACCAAAGCCCCTTAACAACCCATATAACACACTGAGAGTGTTTAATATGAACAACATCAGACAGCTCATCTTAAAACTACAAAACAAACAAACAACAAGCTTCCTATGGATCCCCAGCCACATCGGAATAACTGGAAATGACAGCAGACAAAGGGGCAAAGAGCGGCACTACAAAGGGAAAACCCATCACAATGCCATTACATACGTCAGAAATACAAGCAGTGATAAGATTTAAAAAAAACAACCCAACCCACCCCTCCCAAGGCAAAAAAAAAATAAGCTGGCATACAAAGCCATCAACAGACTCAGACTAAAGGCTGCCCTATACAGAACACACGATCCTGTATCCACCACCAAAAAACAATATACAAAGCACATGAAAATGTTTTAACAGACACAACTACCATAAGTTTATATTTTAAAAAAAAAATACATCAGTGCGGGTACCCTGACACCAATTACTACACTGATCAGTAACAGGGTTGCTGGGGGTCGACTACGTAATGTCCGTGTGAGAAACCATTGTAGTGGACGTTGGAGCTTGGAATTGAGGAACGTCAGGCAGAATTTCTTTAGAAGTTTGGATAGCGTGCAAGAGGCGCACGTTAGCCACCATCCAAACAATGCTTGTGGCGAAATGTGAGCGTGAGGGTTTGCAGGCAACGCTTGCCGCGAGCGCGCTACTGACGGAGTACAGCGAAACAGGTCACGAAATTAACTGTTGGCTTTTCTATACTCCTCCTACTTCTGATTCAATGATGAAAATAGCAGAGACTAGTCATTGGAAACTTATTGTTAGTGTAGGGTGGAAGACACTTTCTCTGAACCTTATTCTTAAATAGCATACATGACTGTTGATTATTTAACTGTATTTGTAAATTCTTATTGTTGATAAATAAATTTGTTGTTAACTTTCTCATAAGTTGTTCTTAATTAATAATTAATATTAACACACCAGACGGGTCACACAGTGAAAGTACTATAATTATACTTTAATATACAAATTTTTTTACATATATAATCTGAAGAATTAAACCTCTAATAAAATAAAATCTGTTGGCGGGCTTTAGGAAAAGCATTCATACACACATAAATTACAAAATACATAAATACAATAACATTATTCATCACATAAAAATATATCAGTTAAAAATATAAACTATCTCCTTTCTAAATATATAAATATCAACTTCAATTACTTGTGGGGATGCGGCTGTATACATACACACACGATGATACACACACAAACACACAAAAATACCAAAACTAACAGTGGCTACATATAGATTGAATAACAGTAAATGGAAGTTAGAGATTGTTCCGATATTAGTCTATCGCCCAAAAGAATCGTGGTGTGATTCTCGCTGGAGTAAAAGATGTTTTTATTTGTGTGTGTGTATGTGTGTGTGTGTGTTGTGTGTGTGTGTGTGTGTGTGTGTGTGTGTGTGTGTGTGTGTGTGATTGTAATTTAAAAAAAGAATCTGCCTCTTTTTGATACAACTCACATAGTAAAATAGATTTAAACATTAGCTACGTGTGACCCAATAATATAAGTGTAATTGAAAGGAACGCCAAAGAACCACGCTAAAATAATTTTGAAATCAAAAGAAAGCAAGGCGCATTGCATTGTGGTACTAGTTTAGTGATCAGTCTTCAGACAAAGCATCAATGCGGTCAATTACAATAGCTGTTGCAGACCAGCAGCGTTGAGTCCTTGTTCTTTTTTTTTTTTTTTTTTTTTTAAAGAAACTTCACTCTGTCTGTTCCACAACTTCCAGCCCCCAAATCATATGAGTATTTCAGGTGAGTGACCATCTTTTGGGGGACAATGACTTGATAAGTAGAGGAAGATAACAGTGTAGTTCGTTTGAACTGTTGGAGCATCAATGTACCACTGTGGAACATCAATTCTATATGTGTGATTTTTCTAAACGAAACAGAAACATTTTAGTCGTGGATATTATTGATAGTAATAAGCGTGGTTTAAAACTGTGCTTCAATGGATTTATGTATACCAAGCATGCAGCTCTCGCAAAACACAAGTTGTGGTGGAAATGTGTACAAAGATCAAGTGGTCATTGTTGAGGCAGTTTGACGACAAACCTTGAGAAAGAAATTCACGAGGTATGCCAATCTCACAATCATGCTTCAAATGAGATTCAAATTCGCGTTGCCTAAGTCCGCAATGCAATGAAAGACCATACTGCAAGCATTCAAGACAGACCAGTTCAGATCCATATTCATGGTGTTAGCCACTGTGATGAAGATGTTCGTGCACTTATACCTTCTGCTGATACCTGTAAGCATACTCTGCGTAACCAACGGCCTACTCCACATGTACCACGTCTACTTCAAGATCTAGGTTAACTTCCTATCGAGTTCACCCAGACCATTTCTTGAAGAGTTTCTACTGTACGATAACGGGCTAAACTGTAGCAACAGAATTTTAGATTTTGGTTCCAGTCAAGGCCAAAAATGTTTGACGATTCAGAAACAGTATTCATGGACGGCAACTTTGCTACGGCTCCGAATAAGTTCAAACAACTGTACGCCATTCATGTACCTGTATGCTTTTCTTCCAAACAAGACCCATGCCACTTACGAAGCAATAGTTAATAAGCGTGCAAACTTGAACTTTACTATTAACAAGACCCATGCCACTTATGAAGAATTGTTTCAAGCAATAGATGATAACTGTGCCAACTTCAACTATACTATTAACAAGCCTTATAAAGAATTGTTTCAAGCAATAGCTGATAACTGCAAACTTGAACTATACTATTAACAAGCCTTATAAAGAATTGTTTCAAGCAATAGTTGATAACTGTGCAAACTTCAACTATACTATTAACAAGCCTTATAAAGAATTGTTTCAAGCAATAGTTGATAACTGCAAACGTCAACTATACTATTAACAAGCCTTATAAAGAATTGTTTCAAGCAATAGCTGATAACTGCAAACTTGAACTATACTATTAACAAGCCTTATAAAGAATTGTTTCAAGCAATAGTTGATAACTGCAAACTTGAACTATACTATTAACAAGCCTTATAAACAATTGTTTCAAGCAATAGTTGATAACTGTGCAAACTTGAACTATACTATTAACAAGCCTTATAAAGAATTGTTTCAAGCAATAGTTGATAACTGTGCTAACTTCAACTATACTATTAACAAGCCTTATAAAGAATTGTTTCAAGCAATAGTTGATAACTGCAAACCTCACCTATACTATTAACGTGCAAACCGTTGTGATTGACTTTGAAGACGGTGTATTACGGGCAATTCTAGCTGAGTTTGGAAGGACATCATCAGCTTAGGTTGTTTTTATCATCTTACGCAATCCACTTGGCCTAAAGTCCAAGAGTTGGGCTTAACCCATTATAGTGATAATGCTGACTTTCGCTTGTTTAGTGGCATGATTGACACACTAGCCTTTTGCCCCTTGATGAAGTTGATGAAGGTATGAGATACCTTAAAATTGTCATTCCAAATGATGTACCTGAATCCGAGAAGTTACTAATGTACTTCGATCGCACTTATGTAAGTGGCTCCTTTCGACACATTCAGCAGTTTGATGCAAATGATCATCTGATAATGCCTTTGAGAATACACCAACTTCCACCTATGTTCGCCCTTCACCTCTGGAATGTGCACCTTGTCACCTTAAACAACAATCCTAGTACAAATAACATAGGCGAAGGATGGAATAATAAATTCTACAATCTCGTCGGGCATTATCTCCCTTTATCTGGCGTGTAATTCAATGGTCGCAGCATGAAGAAGCTACAGTCAGAACTATTACTTTGTACAATGCTGTCGGCAGACGACCACAGACAAAGATATGTAGGTGCTACGTCCAAATACAACGTTTTCAAAATTTTTGTGTAGCCCGACAAGAAAACCACAATACAGTGCCAGACTTTCTTTTAAAAATGGTGTCGGTTGGAACATTCGCCTTAATCATGAATATTAAATCAGAAACAAAATATCAAAACGCTAAAATCATTCATAAATCATACTATCAAACGCATAATAGTAACCATAAGTAAATGAAAAAAGCTTTAAATCTTAGAAAATTCTGGTATCTTCAATAGCACATAATTATGCCGATATAGAAACCTCATAAGTTAACCTGGTATTATTTTTAATGTAGTTGTGTGTTTTTAATACTGTACTATTTTCTCTGTTTTATTTTATGTTTTAAACACGACAGTAATTGTCGGTTTTGTTTGCTTTACTTATTTTAAAAGTACTTTCTTGTTTAAGACCTAACGATTAGTAATTATAGAATAAAATGTTCTTAAAAATCACTTAGCATACATTACCAAGAAATGTTTAGTTTTATGTGACTGCATAAAACATGATTTCATTGATGACTTTTCGTTTAGTTTCATTTTATGTCAATGCATTGGTTCCTTTCACTTCTGGAAATTATTTCCTGATTGGGATTAAAAATTGTATTACTCTAATATTAATAGTGTTCTATTGTTCTCGTACTAGTCGGCTATTATAAAGTTTAAGTGATAAAAACGGTCGGCATATTTGAGAATTCTAATAAACTATAAATTTGAATGGTGGCATGCAATATTAATAAAACTCATCCATCATACAACTATCTAAAAATGATGCATAGGTGTCTTATTGTATATTTCGTTTAGTTCCCCAAATTATTGCATGTATTAAAATAAACATTTAAACTAAATCAAATATATTATGTGATTTTTCTCGTAAAATAAAAAGAACTATAATTTATTTATGTGATACCCATACTCGCATGTATGTGTAAATGCTTACTAGTTTTACGTCAGATGCATACAATTTGTTCCCTTAATTTCTTTTCTGTGACTTTTTCTCTCAGAAAGACTTGTGACGTTTTCCCCGTGACTTTTTGCCGCTCACAACGTTTTTAATGTGTGTATGCATGGCCTGTAATTTCCAGGCATATTGCTGTTGATTTTGTTCCAGAGTTGTTTTTTTTGTTTTTGTTGGGGTGGGTGGGTGTTTTGTTTAGAGCATTGCAGTTTTTGTGCGATAGTGATGTGTTAATTTTGTTTATATTCATTTAGCTGGTTGTAGGATTGCTCTGAGGATTTTGAGCTTTTTTCTTTTGTTTTCTTGTTTTAGTAATTCTAGGGTTTGGTTCCACAATGGTGTGAGTGGGGGTGGGGGTTGAGGGAGAGGGCATTGTTGGCAGCGTTTATTATGGCTTCTGTTAGCTGGTATGCCCAGATGTGTGAGAGTATTACGAGTCTGATAAAATCTATGTCATGACTTCTTGACCCACTTGCTGTTTTCAAATATCAAAATTTGAAAACTCCTTTGTTAAAGTTCTCCCATGATACATCAGTATCGAGAAGCTTCTAGCAAAGAGGTCAGGACGTTATGTAACTTTAGGCCATTGTCTAGATTCTCGAACCAACTACATACCACGTGACCCGTCACGTGACGCGCTCTATGTATTTTGATAAATGCGGTAACACGCGCCCTAATTGTCACTCTGAAATCCAGAAACAGTGACCGTCGTACGACAGCCTGTACCGTCGCATATTCGTGAGTCGATAGAAGAACCGACGCTATTGCTCTGAAGATAACACTTCAACTTCTCGCAAAGGTACTGCATTTATTAATTGTATTTTGCATTTTTGAACCATGTATGTAATTTTGTGCTATGCATTGCTACTGTAGCTTAAGCACGGTTCGCTTGTAAATGACAAAACCTATAAGTTATTGTATATAAATCATTGTAACTTTAATTTTATATAACTTTAAATTCACTAGTGCCAGGAGCGCCTGTGTCTGACATGAATTTCCTATATAATTCAAATTATTGCGTGTAATTTTAATGTTAAATTGTGAAGCGCTTTGCTTGATTTGAATTGTCCCTTTGTATGAACTCTAAATTTTAACGTTGTAAATATTTGGTAATTCATACGTCATGTATTGTTAAATGTAACATGCGTGAGATCTTCTAATCTAAATTGTAAACGACGCGCTAGTCGAATTTCTAACTCAATGCATTTAAATACGAATCGTGCTTAGGTAGGGCAAACATTAAACGCAGAACGATTATGAAAACATTCTTGTTTTCAGGTCGGTCTTTGGTTCCTAGTTCGATGCCCGGTTCTGAACTCTTTGAGTCGAGTTCTATTCCAATTACATTCCTACTGCCATTGTTGGGAGGGTGCCGATGAGCAGATCTGCACGTCCTTTGTCTACACTCACAGTCTTCGCCCGGCGTGTTAACTGAGAGACAGTTTCCATTTTATGCTGTGTGCATTTGCTGGCGGACGATCAAGTGAGGTAGACCGGTTTTGACTGGATCAAGAACCATGCGGCATAAATCAAAAGCTAAGTCATAGCTTGCCGATCAAAAATCACAAGGAACATTTCTCATGGCATATTTCTCACGAACAATGATAAGCGTATACATTTAATTGCTGAGTGGAATTAGACTTTGCGTTCGTATATTGATTATCTTGTTAATTGTTAAATCTTATTAAATCTTATTTTAATTGTTAAACCCTCTTTGTAGTACATTTTGTTGCATTATAGACCTAATGTTAACACATGGTTTGGATGGGGGCGATTGAGCAAATGACGTAATGAATGCATATTAATTTAGAGCAATTTAACGACTCCAAGCCAGCTTTTGTACGCAAATTGTCAGTTTGTAAATCTGTTGTCTGCACTACAAGACGCATTTTTAAGTTAGTCAAATGATAATTTGGGCAACCAGTCTGTGTAGGATAGAGAGAAGGAAATAATTTAATCTATCATTTTTAAAGTCCTTAAAAATCCTAGGCAGGGTCTATAAAGAAATACTGGAAACGTAACAGAGAGCTGTTTTAGGGATTCTGGTGTTTACTGCATCTGAAGGTTTCCCTTTGGACAGTTACCAGGTGTGTGTGTGTAAGATATAGGAGTATCGAAATTTTGTGTGTTGTTGTATGAGTATAATTGGATGGTGACCGCTGGTGTAATTGTCTTCGTCCGTCTGCATTGTCAAGGATTAGTTTGTAAGTGGTGGTTGCAAGGTCGGTAGGGGTGGTGTCTGGTGGGGAGTAGGGGATCAAGGTAGGTGAGGTAGTTTTTTTGTATCCGGTCAAGTCGTATGTCTCCTGTTTGTTTGCAGTGCTTTTGCTCCAGAGTGGGTTGTGGGCTTTGAAATCTCCCAATTATGTGGTTGTTTTTAAGATTTATGAGTTATTGCTTTTAGGTCTGTTTTGGGGGGATAACTGTTAATGATGTGGAAGGGTTTGGTCATAGATACGAAGGAGATGGTTTTGGTGAGTGTTTAAGCTTTCTGTCTTTTATTAGGATTACTAGTTCTATTATGTTAGGGTTTTTTCTTATGGCTACTCTGTATGGAGTTGTAGTGATGGGGGATGTCACGTGTCTGGTTAGATTTAATGACTCTGTCCTACTTTACATTCCCAGGTATCAATATTAGTTTATTGATTAATCTCTAACAATAGTGACAGCTGGACGGCCTGACCTATCTTTTACAAGTATGCCAAAGATTCCGGCTATTATGCAATGACACACCGCCATATAAATCAGTTGACTTGTCCAATCTAGCAACGTTATCTCCCCCTTTATTTATTTATTAAGAATTATGATTCCTTTCGTCTGGCTCAGCCCCCAGCTAGCTTATCGTCGGTTATAAACAATTATGTAACAATGAAATGAAATTTAATAACAATTATAATAAAAAGAACATTGGTTGTGCATGGAAAATCAGAGTTTATCTATCCCGCTTAGCCTGATTGCTATATTCGAAGGTCCGTTCAGTTCAATTCATTGTTTGTTTCGAGTACACTTAACTAGAGTCTTTGAAGAGTTGAAGAGCTACCATCATCTACTTGACTACACAGTCATGACGTCACACAGCAGTTGTCTTTTGTCAGTCTCTCCCAACATCGGATACGAACTCTGGTGTAGTCCTCAGAAGATCTCTGCTCCTTTATGGTGAATCCCAAGAGTTGTCATAGGCTTGGGGTGATTCCCGAGACCAGTTCTAATGAATAACATCATTTCAAAAGTATCCTATTACAGTGAGCAATCATATGGGCTTTTGTGGCAGCAGCAATAGATTTACTCTTTACAAATCTCTACTAGTTAGTCAAACACTACCTTACAATTCCAGTCAATAAAAATACTTTAATGAATAAAATGATTTCACTTTACAATTGTATAGTTTCTCAAGATAATATATATTATTTAACAAGTGGTTCACAGCGATGCTTATCAACAATCATCTATTTCACTGTTATCACTTACTGGCTACATACAATTTTAACAATCATGAACATAGCAATACACGTGCTTATTTAATCTTGATCATTTCTACAAAATGTATCAATCCCTAATGCCACAGAGCTTCTATGAGAAAAATACATTAATCACATAAATATTTTACATAGCATTCTTACAAATAAGAATTACAAAAATTTAGAGACAGTCAACTATATCTACCACTTTGTAATATTCGTGCACGGTCAGCATGGACGTGATTATCTGCCCCTACTCGCGGGTACTATGAAAAAAACGTGTGCGTCTGAGGAATTTAGTTCATTTACGCGTATATATGAATGACTCTAGGTCAGCTGGCAGATTAGCACTACGTCACGATACAGAACGCAAGTGACCAAATATGGGCATCTCATATCCGGTTAATGGTCTTTCCTTCACCTCTAGAGTGACCTACATACTCCTTACTCGTAAACAACTATTGCACCAAGCGCAAGTCTACTAGCGGAAATACCTTCTCATAAATTAAATAAGATATTAATGAAACAATTAATACAATAAAATGAAAATAATGTTTCATAACTTGGCATAATTTGCCTAGACTTCCTTACAAAGTGTATGGAATTTTTTGGGTCATTTGGGGTGAGAATTTCTTGGATGCACATGATATTAGGGTTGTTGATAGTGATTATTTTGTGATTGTAGCCTATTGATGTTCCAAGATATTATTTTGAGTGAGTGGCATTTTGGAGGGAGAGCCATGTTGATGGTAATATTAGGAAAATGTAGCATGTGGAGGTAGGTTGGACGTTGCCTGGTTTGAAAATACCAGTGGAAGGAGGGTGCGTCTATGTGGGAGATAGGTAGGAGGGAGTCTTTCCAAGTGCCTTGTTTGTTGGGGAGAGGGATGGGTGTCTTATTATTTTGAGCGGTTTGACTGAAAGGATTTTGTGTACTGGTTTAGTTAGTTGGGCTTCCTCTGGGAGGAAGGGGGTTGCCAGTGGGCACAGTGCAAAGGTGCCGCGTGACTGAAAAGCGAAGTCTCCAACCCCAAGCTGTAAATCTGGTCGCTGGTATCAGAGGTCAGAAAAGCTAAACCCTGACCCCAAGCTGTAAATCTAATCGCAAGTGTCAGAGATCAGAAAAGCTAACTTCCCGACCCCAATCTGTAAATCTAATCGCAAGTATCAGAAGTAAGGTTTCAGGGATGGCTATGCTGGCAGGTGGTGAATGCACACAAAATAACACTCACTGCTGCCACATTTTCATTATGAAATTGTACAATCCAAACTCCCCCCACCCCCTTAATTAAAATGTATTTTGAATAATCAGAACACCACAAGCTTGGAACAGTATTATTCAAAGACCCATCCTTGTGTCTGCAAACCTAGAAATGTATTTTTCATTATGCATAAATAATCATGACATTTAGCATTAAACAGTACTTATTTATAATTCACTATTTATCGATGACTCATAGATTTTCTACTTTTCCTTGTTTTTATTAATAATTATAATCAGCAAAGAGCTTGAGCAGATTCTTTCACAGCACGCTTTCTTTGGCTGATATTGTTGATAGTGCTATATATAGCTGCAACCTTTATAGTCTGTGATGCCATACTTTATGGAAATTAATGTTCTTTATGCATATCATTTAATGTGATGACAGTGTCATTATCATCATAATGAGTTGATAAATTATTTTTCCAGGACTAGATAAAGTGTTTATGCCCGAGCATCTGTAGAGAAAATAAATGGGAATGTCACTTCCATATTTTAATGTCTTTCTTCTTACTTTTTCTCATGAGAGCTAGCTATAATTAATCAATCATAAGTATAAGAATAGTTACAATCAGTCATTGAAGGCACAGAAGACACCATACAGACAGAACTCATCTGTCCGAGTTCATCGAATGATTATTTATTAGTATCCAGAACGAACTGTCAACATAAGCCAGAAATTGAAGAAGCGAAAACACTACAGCACTATCAGCTGACCCTAAGGTGTAGATCTTTAGACACGCAGACCAAGATTTGAATGAAGTCGCAAAAGAGCTTGCTGCCACCATTAAAAAAACCAAGTAGTCAGATAATGAGGAAGTCATCTGATGCATGGTCGTTTCTAAAATCAAGAATAAAAATTAAATCACAGTTAGGAGCACCTTGATGTGATAAGCCATCGTGAAGGAATATCCACGAGAAGACAACATAAGTCTTGTGTGAATGCAAGCCAAAATTGACTTGGAAAACAAAAAATAGATTGAAAGATTAGAAGGATCCCGTGCCTTCAACTGAGAAATTTTTGTGCGATTTCTTCATCTGATATGAAAGATTGCTGTTTTAAAAAATGAATTTTTAATTTAAGATTTTATATATAGAATTGTGAAGAGCAATAATGAAAACCCATTAAAACTTTGTATTTAAGTGAGAGAACAGAAGTTTTAATAATATTAGAAAATAAAGTTGTAAACAGAATCCAGATGTCTAGAAGTTAAGTAAATTTATAAATAAAAATTCAAACTGAATACTAATTAAACTGAATAAATAATAGTGTATTACCATATGTAGATCCAAATTTCTTTTTACTCTCTTGTTTCTTATTTGTTTCTCTCTTCAAAACAGAAATTAACTATCAGTAGTCACACAGGCTACTGTGCATGCTGATGTGCTAGTTACATGCTTCCTTTAGTAGATGCATGTCACAAACTGTTTTATACATGGATATGCAAATTATAATATAGAGTTGAATTTATTTGAATGCATGCATATGAAGCACTTAAAATCCTCTTATTAATGGAAAAATGTGAAGTCTTAGCCAAAGGAGATGAAAACATACTGGCAATATTACTGAAAAACTCAAAAGGCACAAACCATAAAAAATTTTATTATTAATTATAAACAACAATGTAACAATAACAAATAACAGTTATAAAACACATTTTACTGCTTACAAGTGAATTACAAAAATAAACAAAACTGTTCAAACTATAACAACTGTTTAAATTAATAGTATTAATTATATAAAAACAAAACTACAAAACAATACTGAAGAACACTAATATTTTCAATTCAAACTTTTGGTTAAAAGTGAATTACCATTAGAATTAAAGAAACTGTATAACCTGTAACATTTTAATTCATATTATTAATTATATATATAAAAGCAAAACAATACCAAAGAATACTAATAATAATCAAATTTTAACTCAACCATTTAATGATTACAAATGAATTATAATTAGAAATATAGTACAAACAATAACAACTTGTAAAATTCATATTACACTGGGCAACAACAAATTTGCTAAGATATTTTAATGGATTTATGACAGTTTTATTGAGCTGGATCCAAAAATGACATCGGTTTTGTTCAACCAGGTCAACTTATTGATCTATTTTCGATCAACGTTTTCATCTATTGCGACATTATTTTTTTGTTGGTTTTTTTTTTTACATATAAGGTTATTTTCTATTTATATGATGTATTTTTTAAATAAACAAATTATAGTTTGTTTTATATAATTATGAAAGGTTACATAAGCGAATTTTTGAATAATTGATATAAATGATATTTTTCTTCTTTAGGTAATGAAATGCAATCGGCCAGAAGACATTGCAAAAATAAACCCGATGTATTTTACTACATCTGCGGCGAATACACCATTGTTCCTAACCGGAATACAGCAAACAGGTTTTATAAAGCGTGCTTACCATGCTTATTTTGGTATAAAACTTGGTGATCAGGATAAAGTTTGGGCGCCACACATGGTATGCAAGACATGCACCGAGAATCTGCATCGTTGGACCAAGGGTAAGAAGAGTTGTCTGAAGTTTGGAATTCCTATGGTTTGGAGAGAACCGACAAACCATGTCACTGAATGCTACTTCTGTGCTATTGATGTGACTGGCATTAACAGAAAAAACCGGAGCAGCCTTAAGTATCCCGATCTTGAATTAGCACGTCGTCCAGTAGCTCATTGTGATGAAATTCCAGTACCTGTCCCTGAAGAACTTACCGACATTAGTGAAGAAGATATCTCTAGAGTTGAAGAATATGAAGATAAAGAATTAGTGATTCTTGATGATGATGTTCCAAATCCTTTTTTTTGCAAAAGGAGCTAAATGATCTAGTTCATGATCTCAGCTTGTCAAAGTCATCTGCTGAACTGTTGGCATCCAGATTGAGGGAAAAAACGTCCTTTCTGACAGTGTTCGCATCACCTTCTACAGCAACAGACATCAAGAGTATCTCAGTTTTTTCTCTACAGAGAAGGACCTGGTGTACTGTACAGATATTGCGCAGCTTCTGCACAAGCTTGGAGTGCCACAGTATAAACCTGAAGACTGGAGATTGTTCTTGGCAACAATAAGGCCAGGAACTATGTAGAGCTTGTTGCCAATATGCTGACTGCTTTCAAAAACCTTGGATGCAACATGAACATCAAAATGCATTACTTATTCTCACATATGGAACAGTTTCCTGAAAATCTGGGATCAATGAGTGACGAGAAAGAGGAGAGATTTCATCAGGATATGAAAGAGATGGAAACCAGGTATCAGGGACGCTGGGATGCAGTCATGATGGCTGATTACTGTTGGACTCTAAAGAGAGACATTCCTACTGCTGAACATTCTAGAAGTTCGAAGAGACGGAAGTTCATGCTCTGAAGTTTGAACAATGATGACCTAATATTGAAGTTATATGTACTTACCGTTATCAATGTCTACTATTCAATGTACACTAATCAACGTTTGTAACATTTAATAAATGAATTGTGTAAGAAAACGAATTTTTAAAATTTAAATTATTTTTTTTAATTTAAAAACCTATTTTGGAAGAGAAATATTAACAAAAATTGCCTAATAATGTTACAAGAAATTTAATCGATTTAGCTATAAGATCGGAATTTTTAAAAATCGAATTATATCAAAAACTTGACCTGATCAAAAGAAACGGGTGTCATTTTCAAATTTAGCAGTGCAAAATTATCCTGAATCAGTTGAAAAATCTTAGACAACTTACAAAAAAATTTATGAAGTATTTTAGGCCAGGGTTGTTGAACAATACACTCTGAGAATAAAGTATATCAATTAAAAGGCCAAGATTGTTGTACAATTCACAATTGAGATAATGCTTTATGAAAAAACATAAATTTTGTAGTAATATGTATGCCAAACTCCCATGCTACTTTTGAAGAAATAAATTAAGTCAAAATTTCAAAAGACTGTCTTATCTCATAATATCTAAAGAAAGAAAGCACACTTATTAAACTTCAAAAAGATGATGCATTTGTCATATAGACATTGTGAAAAAAACAACACATAGTGATGTTAAATCTAAAGAAAGAAAGCAAACTTACTTCAAAAAGATGATGCATTTGTCATATAGACATTGTGAAAAAAACAACACATAGTGATATTAAATCTAAAGAAAGAAAGCACACTTATATTAAACTTCAAAAAGATGATGCATTTGTCATATAGATATTGTGAAAAAAACAACACGGAGTGATGTTAAATCTAAAGAAAGAAAGCACACATATTAAACTTCAAAAAGATGATGCATTTGTCATATAGACCAGTGGTCCCCAACCCCCGGTCCGTGGACCAAATGGTACCGGGCCGCCCAATTTTATTTTTACTCTGGTGTATTTCTGGTGTATTTCTCTCGGGTTTGTGCGACTTTCCATGGACGAGATTGAGTCTAAGCATTCATTCTCCCAGTTGGTGCACGATCATCTGTCTTTGCTTTTAAAGAATTCGAGCGCTACTTTCCAACCACACCAACACACTTCGCTTCGGTGCAACAAAGACAATCACAGACACACCGACGAACGCACTCCATCCATTGGACCGCCGGGAGGAGAGTCATGTCAAAGCGCCACACCAGACAAACCAGCATTAAGACTCAGCCCTTTTCAGGGCTGGCAAAAATGCCACTACTGCCCACTCCACCAAGTGACATTTTACGCGATTCTGAGTCAGTCACAGAAGATGCGGACGGCCCTTTCTGTTTCACAAACGAGCGCATAGCCCAGCTGAGACAGATACGGCAAAAGAGGCTTGAAGAGATGCAAACATTAAGAAGTACAAAGGAGAAGATTGGACAAAATACTGCTGTGAAATCAGCAAACCAACCGAAAATGGGGGCATACGAAAAGTTACCCCCTTCACCTTCACACTAGAAACTAAAAACATTGAACTAAAAAATGCGTTCACTAATTTGCTGTTGACCCTCTTCCACACAAAAACAGAAGATGAACTTACACTAGACAACAAGCCATCTTAACTGCAATTGGTCTCCATAAGATTTTAAACAAGCACCTGACAAGACAACCCGAAAAAAAAACTACATCAACAGACTGTGAAACACAGACAGACATCTTCTGGAAAATAACGCCGACAACAAAACCACGCTCTTCACAAACGGAAAAGGAGGAAACAACGCGAAAACCCACACAGGAAGACGGCACAACTCAAACAGTCAAAGGAAAAAGCCACGTTTCCACCCATACTCTACTAGCCACTATTAGAGAAAGTGGATTAAACACCAACATCATCTGGAAAATTTCACCTACGGCCAAAGTGAATTCAACTCAAACAGCAAAACAAGAAATCAGCCAGGCATTCTCGTAAACTCCAAAACCCACAACAGATAATAAGGAAACTCAGACTACAAGCTCTATCAGCAAAGAAAAAAAATTGAAACAACTACCACCGAAAATAAGAAGAAACGCCAAAAAATCTCCAGCACACAAACGGTACATATCAAGACGCAAGAAAGAAAAATACAAACAGAAAAAGAAGTGAAGACAGCTGACGCACAGATCGAAACAGAAGTCGACAACGCTCCAACTACACCACAAGAAACAACAACAACGACTAAACCAACTGCCCCCAATCCACAGCCAGAGTCACCACCAGGGATTGAAACAAAGACAATCACAGACACACGAGGAAACACTACAGAACGGAGCCCCAAATCAAAAAGAAGGCGCCCGCCACAACACATCAGACGACAACAACAGTATCATCTACTACAGCCACAACAACAGAATCCACAACAACAACGGCAGCGCTGCGACAACAACCACCGCCGACAACAACAACAACAACGGTGGCAGCACAGGGAGCAACATCACATGCAGTGGGGATATTATAACCACCCCATTGCGGATCTAATTCAATTAATGCTTGCCGCCAACACCCACATACATACAGCCCAACCGATACCGGGGACATCAACAACAACAGTGCCAACGACAACAACAACAACACCACTGGTGAACATTACAGGGTGGGGAGTGAACATCCTGGGCGCACATACACACTAAGTACAGACGATGTGGTATTATCCTGGGCTCTGTAAACCCCCCTCACCTGCCAATACAACAACGGCCACTACAGCACTTAAATCCCTATTGCCATTTCCGAATCCTATTTGTGTAAAGCGGGGTTTTCTGCAGTGACAGCAAACTAAAACAAAACAATGGATGGACATAAGCAACTAACTTCGGGTGTAATTGTCTCCTATTACCCCCAGATGGAACCGTCTCGTTGCAAAGAAACAAGCTCAGGGTTCTCGCTGATTTAGCGTTCTAGTAAGTTAAAATGTTAAATCACTTTGTATTCATTTTATGGTGTAACTGTATTTAAATTGAAGGCACGTTTAAATACAATTAAATTAAAATTATTAAATCAAAACAATCTAAAATATAAACAATCAACGTCCCCCCACATCATCGGGCTGCGGTAAAATTATCAAGCGTTGACCGGTCCGCGGCAAAATTATCAAGCGTTGACCGGTCCGCGGCGATGAAAAGGTTGGGGACCACTGATATAGACATTGTGAAAAAAACAACACATAGTGATGTTAAATCTAAAGAAAGAAAGCAAACTTATATTAAACTTCAAAAAGATGATGCATTTGTCATATAGATATTGTGAAAAAACAACACAGAGTGATGTTAAATCAAAATAGAGAAACCAGGGAAATAAGCAAGACAATGAGAAGCCCCAATTTAGTTAAATGCTACATATCCACAGCATTTTTTTAAAAAAGGCTTTTAAATAGCCTTATGAAAAAGTGTCTTGAAAATAATACTGTGCTTAAAAAAGAAATGATTTTTGTAGGTAAGATTAATACCTCCTTCCAAAGTCAAACGATACATCTGAAAATTTTTCTTCATCACAGTGATAATGACAATGTTTCTCAATAAATTGCAAAGGATGGATTACTGAATAAATCTAGTGAAAGACTTTGCTCAAAAAGGATAAAGAACATACCTGTATGTTATAGGCAAAATGAGAGTACTGGGCAGAGAGTTATAACAGTAAGAGATGAAGAGAACAGAATGATGATGATAATGATGAGACAGATTCAGTTCTGACTAACCCACATGAAATAATCATAAATGTTGCTAAGGACTCACATAGCAATGCAGTAACACTAATGCTTATAGCACACAAAAGGAAAAGTCCTAACAATGCCAACAGCAAACAGAAATGCGAGTAGAAAAAAATTATCTCCTTATCACCAAGGACATTGATAGGAAAAAAAAAATGTCTTTTTATTCTTTTCTTTTTCTTATAGTAGAAAAAGCAAACTCATAATACAGTCAGTGCTGAAATAAAGACTATTTCAGAATATTTTATTTTAAAAACACACTGATCAGTAATCTGACCTGGAACTGTTCAGTTGACAGTTATGGTTCTAAATCGTAACCAAAAACGCCAAACTTGAAAACTCTCTTCATTTTATTTTGAGATATTTTTGCCTCTTTTTGGCATTGACATTGTAATCATATGATTGTAACAATAATTAAAAATGGCACTATTTCTTCTTTAAATTTACACAATTTGCAGGCATGTCTATACTTCTTTTAGTGAAAGTTGATTTCATGTGTCCTCTAATAATGCTAAGATAGTGCTGCACTTTACTTGAATCAGATGTTAGGTTGGTTAAGATCAAGGTCCCTTATTGTCTAATTGTGGTTATTTTGTATTCATTGTACCATAGGTTCTGTAACAGAAAAAATGCAAATGTACACACCTAATTATAATTAAAAATATATTTTTTCTAAATATTTTTATATTAATTCTTATTTAAGCCAAAATTCATTTTAATTTTAAATATTAAATTCTCGTAAATAATTGTGAACAAAAACCACCTGTGCTGAGTTGGTGATTATATAATTTTGGAATGCCAACCTCACACCTTAACCTTCTACAATAATAGACTAATTGTCAATGGGAAGTGATATTATTGCATAAGCGGGATTAAAACCCCTCCCTTAGCTGACCTGACCTTTCCTGAATTACAGGAAACGTTATTGACTGTGTCTAATGAAACCATTGTTGGCTAACAAAAGACTCAAATTTATTTTGTCACATGAGTTCTACAACTTGAGTTAGAATAGAGTTCATTTCCCAACTCCAAAATCTCTAGCAGAAGAACTGGCATACTTGCTGTATGTTTGACTTGTATGCTGTATGTTTGAGTGTTTGCTGTATTCATTAACATAATATGTTACGGTTAGTTGTATTATGCATATAACTATATCTAAACATTAAATAAACTATACTGCTACATTGGTTCAGGTACCATAAGTTTATCTGAATAAGGACTTACTATTAATCTTCTCTGATTGGTGCAAAGAACTGGTATTATCTGCACCCTCTATCTTGTGCAAGACACTATTGATTTTTTATGAAGTTGTAAAAATAACTTGACAAGTTGACAAAAGAACTGACTGTGAACAGTTCAATGCTTTAGTCTGTAAATAAAATATCTAAAACTGGTACATACAAATATGATGTATAATAATAGAATTGCCTTTTATATCTACATGTATTTATAAAATATATTTTTGTGAAGAATATTTTGCTGCTACTGAAAATATGATAAAACTATGGGTGGTTTACAAAAATATGTATGCATGGGAGAGGAGTTGGAAAATAAGTATATCATGCAACTAGGGGGAATCACAACCCAATGTGCTTTAGCAAACAGTGTATAAACAATATAACGTATCATAAAGATGTGTTGCAGCGTATCAAAAAGATGTGTTGCAGTTAGCATAATTCTTTTGTTTACCTGTGATGGAATAATCTTAGCAATACTTGATCTCACCTACCAGTTTGTTCAAATTAAAGAACTATTTATTCAACAGGCTTCCTCAGTTCCTGTTCACGTCAGTTTTAATCTATTCCAACATGACCGGGCTACTGTTAGTCTGGAGTGCGACCAATGTCCTTGAGTATGATTCTGGCTGGTCTAAGCTACAAGAGGGTGGGTTCATAGAGTACATGACATATTTATTGCCTGCCAAATTCAACTACCAATATCAGAAGAACAAATCTTAACACTAACATTAATCAGATTTATTAATAACATATACTTACAATCCCAAACATAACAGAAAATCAGAATGATGACAATAATGACAAAATAGTGTTGATGAAAATAATAATTGTCCTCCAAGTGGACAATTCTGGTCCTGTGAAAATAAAAATTTCATTAATTTACAAGAACACAAACAGTCAATTAAAAGATATACTGATAAACCACACATTATGTAAAGAAATATATGAGAAACATGTTAATATTTGAATTATTGAATGAAAAAATACATATAAGGTGATTTTAAGATACATGTATTTTCAAACCCTTTTCTTTTAGCCCAAACTTGACACTAAAATTATCTGCTTCTAATTTTTAATAAATAAGAAAATACATAATAAAAAATAAAAAGGTTAGAGAATAGTGTTATAATAGTGTTATAAGTAATAATAATAACCAAATAATAATGAAAGTTCAGTTTCCTTCATCTTATTACCCCCAAGCAACAGACCTAGATTATTCAAGCATATATTGTTCATAATACATATGAATATAATTGATAAACACAACAATTTAGATTTCCGAAAACCTACAACATTAACTGATGTTTAAAATACATTAAAAAAAAATTTACTTGAAGTTAACAGCATTTTAAATGTTCATTTTGTTAATAAAGGAGAAAAAATATAAGTATAGTATTACAAATAACTCCTTGCATGTCGCACCCTCGCTTTAGAACACTGATATTTGTACACGTGTGTAGTGCTAGAATACACATACCAAATTTGAAAATGAAATAGGTGTCTTAAATATTCAAATAAATTCAGGAAAGAATTCATAGTTTAGATAATGTGATATGTATATTAATTTAACTGTTGAAAATTACATTTAAAGGTTATATAGATAAATTATATTAAAATATGAAAAATATTTTTGTGAAGTGGATGTGCCTATAAATAACTTCATTATTAGATTTATTACATATATTAGATGCACATAATTTTATAATTTATACATTTGTGAATACTGAAAGTGTACAAAGATTGGACATTATAATAATCAGAATGACTGCATTCATATGTGAGTTCCAATTCTGCATACAATATAGTGGAATGGTCAACAATGTGTAAAACTATATAAATTATTACTATCAGCTAACAGGGAGCATCTATTCAAGCAGTGTTGAAATCTATATGTTTAATGTCACAGGACACAAGACTAACCTCTAGTAATAATCCATTTAAATTCCTTAACAATATTACTTAAATGTTTTAATACATTTTACTGTCGTGAAACGAGATTTCATTTGGGCTAAAACTCAAAATTAACTCAAATTAAAGATTTTAATATGTAATGATAAATAGCTAGTGTGAATGTGTACATAGTCAGAAGTTCAGATTTCTGGGAGAATGGTGGTGGGGAGGAGAATTGAGAGTAATGGAGGTTGCATCTCTTGTGTGGGCATATAAACATAGAGTGGAGAGCATGCCTTTATGTTGACCATTGTGTGCCAGGCTGTCATAAATGATGCTTCATGGGAAGGAGAAATTTCTAAAAATATAGTGGGGAGTGCATATAAAAACCTTTAACAATGTTGATTCAGTACACTCACGAGCAGAGATGGTGACCCTGGAGCAACCAGGTGAAAAAGTCCAAATTTTAAGAAACCTTAATTAAGAAAGTAAATAGTGACTCTGAACGAAAGGAAGTAGAATTTAAAATGTATTCTTATGAATTTCGTAGTGTTTACAACAATGAATTTATTCAGATAGGTAAGCATAATTAAGACTAACCTAAACAGTTAAAGAAGAAACTTATTATATATTTCTGGGTTTCTGATTTACAACAGACATACATGCTTGTGTGGTTCTGCAGAAAGAATCAAAAATGAAGCGTGCATTTTGTGTGGGCTAGAGCTTCAATACGACCTAACAAGACAAAAGTTGAGTCAATTGTTAGATGAGAAAGTTGTGGCCCTTGTCTTCCTAAGAAAGATTTGTTTATGAACATTTAATTTGGAAAGACAGATTATTCCGAAGTTTGGAAGTATAAATATTGAAGCAGATAAATCTGATCATTGAAGAAACAACCACCATGATATCACTTAAATCCTATATTATTATATTATCTCTTTTAAAATGATTTTTATAATTAAATTTTATTGTGTTAATTGTTCATTCTTATGTGTCTTTGTTAATGTAACTGTTAAATGTAAGTGTAACTCTGCATCATAATTGTAGTGTAGTGTCTCTTGTAATCTTAGTGTTGTAATTTGCATATTTTTATATTTTATATATAGTTATCTGTTGGGAGCTGGTGAGTCAGGAATAACAATACCCGATTAAAAATATGTAAGGCCATTGCCCCATAAATCCACGTCTTATTACTTGTATCAACATTGTATTTGACTTAGCAAACAGGCTGAAATGCATTTGAATTAATTGCATAAATACAAGTCACCTCAAATAGTATACAATTAATTAAGTCACCTCAAATAGAATATAATTACAACAGTAGGGCTGTCAATTTTTTTCTGAAAAAGCTGCCCGGGTACCTGTCTAGATTTTGAATGGTGTGAATCTAGTGACTTACTATTAGTTATGATCTTTATATGTACAACACAAACATATTTTCAATATGATCAATCATTACATAAACTAAACTTCACTGCATCATTGTCCAATCGCTTGGTGTGACTCCACCAGACAATGTCTTACCCATATTAAAAATATTACAACATTATTATTTAATTTATTGACGTCAAAATACTGACAAGTTTGTTTACTGAAGTCTTATTAACATGCTGTTACTGCTCAGTGTGTGAGCCTACCCACGGCCGGTGTCATCAAATAAAGTATCCCCCATAATGAAGTCTCCTAGGGAGGTTTTATTTTAAAACAAATTCTCCGACGGATATTTTGTTTTAAAATAAAAGCTCCTAATTAAAATAACCCCCCCCCCACTTAATTGTATTAACAATGCACTGCATAAGGCAACAGGGCTCTGCAGTATGACGTCGCGAAACTGGATGACGTAGCCACTATCTGGCTCTCTGCTGATGGGGCGAGGTTTAGATGCAAGTTTAACTACACATAAAATAATTCTCAAACTGTTAGATTTTTATAAACAACTCAATGGAAGCAACCTCGAACAAAGAATTATGGAATAACTCAGCCTATAAAACTGAAGCTCCAATGTAAATTTAATTCATTAAAGTCTGAATCTCCCACCACCACCACAGGTGATTTTATTTTGGGGTGGATTTATTTTACATTCATGGGTGATTTTATTTTAATCTGAGAGAATCCATTTTCTCTTCTCAGAGATTTTATTTTAAAATGAATCCATCATAGGGAGACTGTTTTGGGGAGGAATTATTTTCCAACACCGGCACAATTTAGAAGGCCAAAATCTACACACATAAGGGTAATGCGAGTATGACCAGAGGAGTGTACTGAGCCACCAGTGTCAGTTCTCTCATCTAAAGCGTGATGACTTGCTCTCCCTCTGTCAGTTTTCTTTGCACCCCTTTGCATTATCTATTTTTGTGCCTTATCCTCAGCTGTGCAGTGCCCTAGAATGGCCTAGATGGTGTATAGACATATCAGACACATCACGGGTACCCGTTCACAATTTTACTACCTGGGTATTAGCTCAGCACTATACAACAGTTAATATGCGGAATATGCTAAAAAAATATCCACTAGTAAAAGATTGCTTAAAAATACCTCTACAACAGCATTTCAAATGTTTTAGTCTCTGTTGGATATGCCTTGACAAAAGACTAACTTCTAGTAAGATTTTTTTAAATGCCTCAATAGCAGTATTTAAAATGTTTTAATTTCTGTTAGATATGCCAATATGATTGCACATCATTTAACATAAGCCTATCTTCTACTAAGATATTGTTTAAAAAATAGTATTTAAAATGTTTTATAATAGCAATTTATTCATTAAAACTATGTTTCATGAACAACAGCATCAACACTGAGCAAATATATAACTCATAAGTAAACTACACTAATTATAATTATCAAATCAAGAGAGCCTTAATTAATATTTTAATCTGTAAAGCCCTTTATCTAAATACTACTTAGGTAAATCACCAATCAAATGAGTAGTAATATGATTCAAACATCAGTGCCTTGCCCAGCTGTTAGTGCACAACACTGATCATACTACAGTGCTTTAAGCTTTCATCTAAAGTAGCTTTATATATTACATAGACTCCATACTTTCACACTGGACCTGTCATTTTAATACATGAAGAAAAATTGTAAATGTGATCAGTGTAGCAGCTATCTGCATTGATCCAGCCATTACATATATCAATAAAATTAATTCCTGGTAATGAAATATATGTGTGGCAGAGTAAATGTGCCTAACTCTATTTCTAGACTTAATTGTTATATAAAATGTTCAAGTGACACAACCTTATAAATGGTATTTTTGTAGGTAAACTCAGGTTGATTCTCTACATTGTGCTTGGAGAGAGCATTGAAGATTCTGGAACAGTTGTGTAACATGCCTCAAATGGAACATGTGAGACTTCGCCTAAATATGAAAGGCAGGGACTTGTTGCAAACCACTGACTGAAACATGTCCGCAACATTCTCCATCTTTGAATAGGTTATGTGCATTGACTTTAATTATTTCTCTGAAACTCCACTCTCATTTTAATGATATCCATAAATTTGATTATGTTTTTATGTTAATCGACTGCTTATGTCTATGCTCTTTGATCATTATGTATGTTATATATTTGATTATTGATTTAATAAATTTATTGACCTTCTTACACTGATAACCTTATGTTGGAAAGAATGGGTGAATGGATGCTCACTAAGCATAGATTAAAAGATGGAATTGTCTTCTCCTTTAGTAAGAAGTTTTCCCTATATGGAAATGTTGTGTGATGGTAAATGTTTTTCTTTAATGTTGTGGAAGAGAGAAAACATTTACATCGCCCACATATCTGCCAAGTGAGAGAGACGAGTGGTGTCTTCTGGAGAATTATTAATAACATAAAGTAAGATTCTCATTACTTGTAATTAGTTATGGATGATTAATTAATAATATTAACTAGGTGGTGTTAGCATCACATAAAGTGGGTGGGCTCTGTCCAGGGATGAGCTGAAATTTGTTAAAAATTCTTAAACTAATTGTCATTGTGTTGACATTAGTAAATATGGAAAACAATTGTTGAAAAATCTGTTGAGCTTAGAACCTAACAGGGAAACACTCAGCTAAAAACAAAGCTAGAAGAGATACATTTGACTAGGGTAATAGACATTTAGAAAGCATTCTTATCTCACTTATTTTTATAACACTATCTAGAACTGTCTTACTTTGTCTATCCTTTTTTCTCTTTTAAAAAATATTGATCAACTTTTTGTTGATTGCATATTGTATTGACACCTGTATTACAATAGTTTCCATCACTGATGTGTGGAGATTATACTGTTTATAGTGATTGTGAATTTTAAGTAACTAGACTTAAAGTTTACTCGTTGTGTGTGGAGATACTTTTGTAAAATCAGTCAGCTCATCAATATGCTAGCTGTCACAAAACTGTAATGGAGTCAAGGACAAATTATACTTGACCTCCTAACCCATAATTAGTCTGCATTGTTAGGTTTAGCCTTTTGTGGACAGTGTCCTATTCATAACTGATATTTTTGGATACATGTTTCGCGAGAGTGATGTAATCACCACACTCTGGTGTGTGCGCTGTATTGAAGAAGAAAGCTCACTCCTATTATGTAATATCTCGAACAATAGCCGATTGTAGGTCATATCCAAGCCTGACGCTTGATTGATAGATTTCCCACCATAAATTCATATGCACCTTTATATACCATGAACCGATGCATTCATGAGGGAGGACCTGAAACACTTATCATCTAGGCATTGTATTGTTCCGTGAATCGTCTACAAACCTGTTGTGCTAAGGAGAGGTACCATGGTACTAGGCAAGGTAATAACACATCGATTTCTTCAAATATTGTTTGTATTTTATTAAGATATCATTGTGTGAATTTGTGTATCTATCATTGTTGAAATTTATATTTATTGCTATTTCTCCAGACATGTGGCTTGATGATTGTCACCACCCACCCTCCCTTCTCCGGCCGGAGGGGAGGGATGGTGGCTTTATCGACGCCACGTAGGACTTGCATAGATTGAATTGCAAAATCCGCACACAGAATACCAAGATGGTTGTTTGGCTCGAATTTAATTCTGCGTGTAGGTTACGTATTGCCGACGTGTTTGCATGTGTGCTTGCATACGGGTAGGGGTGAAGTGTAGACGGCACAGACAACACAACGTATAGCAACAACAGCATCCACTCTTTCGAAACCATAGACAGGAGAAAGGCCCAATGTCAGAGTATATATCAAATTTATTGGTCTATGGGTTTCCTCTCACACGTTGGTTAGTCAGTCAGCCATCCACACTCGCACCCATGGGAAAGGGGGAAGAAAGAAGAAAGAAAAATGATAAATGATGAATTAAAATCAAAGAAATACAAAATTCAGTTTCTTCATGCAGTACTACTTCTAGGAACATTTAAGTATTATTCATCATAAAATAGAAATAATTATTTCAGAGTTCGGGCGCCGCTACTTATATCAAAGTTCAATAATAAACAAAGTTCGATACAAATAAACAAATGTCATTTAACTTGCAAGTCTTTTTCAATGGTTCCATCAATATCTCTTTCTATCAAGGTTTACTTCTAATTTTAGTTTTAATGCTTAATTAAGATTCTAGTTTTAGTTTTAGGTTCTAGTTTATATTTATGTGCTCTGAGATTTCTACCCTAATTAGAATTTACTTTTACTCACATAGGTATTGTCACTTTCTTCTTGTTCTCTGTTCACATAGTTCGTTACTTTCTCTTGTTCTCTGCTCATATAATCAATGTTACTTTCTCTTGTGCTGGGCTCACATAGTTATCTTCACTTCCTTCTGGTGCTGGGGTGGGTTTTGATGATACAAAAAAAAAACATCGTCGACATCTCGACACGGCCGTCCCCACTGCTACGACGGCTGCTACCGCTTCACGCTCCCGTGCACTTCTCTCGTTAGGCCTAATTTCTCAACTCTCATTGCGTTCTCTCTTCCCTCTTCTTCTCTTCAATTTCTGCTCATTTCATCTCATCTCTTAACTTCGTTTCTCATCTCTTCTCTTCATCATAACTTCGTTTCTCATCTTCTCTTATTCACAACGGCCAACCTTTGCCGTTCTCGGCGGTATGCCTCATGCCTGACCGCTACTGCTTCATCTGCACCATTTCCCGTGCGCAACAACGTTAGACTTCCACCAGGAATATATCTCTGCCTGGAAAATAACCGATTGTCCGCGGTCTTTGCACAGAGTACCCAAGGTGGCTATCCTATTGATTGGCTCACTAAAACTGGGCGGCCATTACGGCGCGCTTTTTCATACACAGCTGGGTGATGTCTGGCACACTGATGCAGTGTCCAAGAATCCTCCTCCTGTTTTGCCATCACAGAATCGTAGAGTCTTCTTGGTACATATAAGCAGGGAGAAACTCTAACAGAGGTGTCCTTCACCCCTGTACAACATGCTACATTTTCCACGTTTCTCTTCCACGTTTCTCATCCGCTCCTGGCTCCATCTCCTCTTTTATACACGAAGTTCTTGCACGTCCCTTTCTCTGAGCTGACTGGTACACACCCTCCTTCCAGCACACACGCTATCCCCCTTCCAGCACTGCCCATTTACAACCAGCACTGTACTTGCTTAGGAATATTCTCTGCCCATCCTGGCCACCTCTGGCGTCCAGTTCTATCAGTGCCAAAGTATCAAGTTCCCAGTTGACACTGTGATTTACTTATCCATTTGGCCTATCTTAACTAACTCAGAGCACACACTAAAATCCCAGAGCAAGCTGTCCTACTCCTATTTTATTTTAAAAACTACAGTTACTGGCAGCTCATGGCCACCTGGCAAGCAGTACATTAACTCACAGCAAGACATGGTTGTACACACAGACCAACCTTTTTAACTTAGTAATACAATTATTAACTTTCCAATAACTCAACTTCTATTTCACTAGTACTTTCACAAAACAATAGTAATTTCACAATAACAATATCAACTTAACTACCAAACATTTTTATAGTAGTGATTCTTAAAATGTTGTTTACATTTCAAAAACTCAGTCTGCCTCCGTCACGGACATAATTGGCGTCCCAGCGCTCGCTCACGAATTCCGAATTCCATACGCTGGCCCTACGCTGACATATATTTATGGGCGTGATGTCCTGACCGCAGAGGGTCAAGCCAGCATTCTCTTGCAAGCTAATTATATCTTTTCCATTCCCCGACACGAACTTAAAGCTAATGTTTAGACAAAGTGGTCATTTTCACCCTGTCCCTCTTTTAATTAACTTAGCGGTTTCGTTCATAGTTTAATTAGAAAATACTTAGAGGGAGAGAAAAAAAATGTATTAATATTTCCTTGATTTTCGTGACAATGATAGTGTGGCTAAAGTAGAAATATTTGCATTTCTATTTGATTGTTGAATTGTGGAGTGATAAATTCATAAAGGTTGAGAAACGCTGAATCTTATTCTTTTTGTAAAGCTAAAATAACCGAGTTGTAACTGCAAAATGCTTGTGCGTGTTCATGTAAATTTTGCGTAACAATTTAATCCACTTCTGTGTGTAACGTTTTGTCCATAATTGTAACAAGCATGTGTGTGATTTTGAATTGTATTATTTCTTTGCATCTTTACATCTTTACATTATATAATTGTCTACATTGGAATGATTAATCTCTTGCATGTATCATGTTGTATTTTAATTGTAACACGCATGAGCGTGACTTGAATTATATTTTTCATTATTGTATTTATTTACTAAATGTAAAGATACAGAAGGTTGATTGTGAATAGGCTACACTATTGTCTATGCCACATGTATGGATTGTAAACCCGTAGGGATTGTCGCTCATGAGAATTATTATATTTTCAGAGTGGGTTCCTGTTCCTGGTTCTGTTTCTGTTTCCATTTCTACATATTTTGGGCGTATGTTGTTCTTTGATTTATTCCTTGAACTGGTCTGGAGTTCTACCTGAGCTTTGAAGAGATTCTACAGAGTTTACTGGACACTGATCTTACAACTGCAGGTTGGAGATCGATGATTATGTTTACGTGACTGTTGCCAATATCCAACTACGTACCATTGGGGATGTGCGACGCTGCCATAATTGACGGAAGAGAAAACAGCTATCCAGTATCCTATGGACACTGGAACTATTAACTGACTTTTTGTGATTCATGTGATTGTGATTCATAGACTTTGCTTTTGTGATTCATAGACACCAGGTAGTCCTAAAGACCATGTATCAAAATTTGATCTTTGGAATTACTTTGTTACTTGTTAATTTTTATTAAATCTTTTTATTGTTATTCAATTGCAGTAGTTGACTAATTATTGCGAGAAAGACCAATTAGGACCGGGTGGGGGCTAGAGTTAACAATGAAATGTTTGAATGCATAATTAGTTGTAACTGGATAACTTTTCCCAGTTTGTGCATTATTACACAGGTTTACCTGTCACTAAATTTGTTGTCTGAAACTACGAGAATTAAATTTAACTAGACTGAATGGTGAATCTGGGCAACCAGTCTGTTGTCAGCGTAGGTGAGCGTGGAAATTCATTACTCTAAATCCTCATACTGAGACAGGGTCTATAAATAAATACTAAAATGTAACAATGACCATGGTAGAGTTATTTTGCAATTTAAAAATGGAATTAGATTCACACAAGAAAAGGCAGCGATACTTACCAAAAGAATAATTTCTCTACACTTTAGTAGCCATTTGGGTTCACAAAATAGTTAAAACAAAGTTGAGGGCAGACTGTCAAAAATGTATACAACATTCTATACTAGTTAATGATAAATTTAATTATTGCAACAGCACAAATTTGAGAGCCAATATGTCTATGACTATGAGTCAGCTATTTTGTCAAGCTTAACTTTTAATTTTTCAATCACTTTTAGCAGTTCATCTTCTTTGCTTTTGGCTGACTTTTGCAGAGCATTAGACTTGCTTGTGAAGAAATAGTGTGAGGTAACAACTTTTAATATCCACAGAATTTCTGCTATTAACACATCATCTCTTCACATGTATGATGAAACTGAACAATAACAAACAGGTGAATCACGACTTTCGCTGTCTAAAGCTAAACCACTGGCACTGGTTACACTGCATGCACTGGTATTAGAATTTGTCGTTTGAGATTCAGTAGTCGAAATGGTATCATCAGAACTAAGCATAGTTTACAAAATTATGATATTGGAAGGTGATTTAGAGTCAATTTCCTAGCCCTTAGTAGGCTTACGTGTTTTGTTCCTTTCATGTGATTTCTGAATGCAACTTCATCCATGTTTGGCACATTCCAACGATTTTACACACACTGTGCAAGTAGCCATGGTTCAGATTTGGATTTTCTGATATCCAGTCTTTGTAGTCGTCTTCTGACAGCCACATTTTGCTAAAGTGGCACTTTCCAGGCTTATTTTAGGAAAATAAAATCACTCAAAAACCCAAGGTGCATGCAAAAATGGTGGTACAAAATAAGAACTAAGTTGATTTTGTAACCAATCAGAGCACAAGACAGTAAGTATTAAGAAAAAGACATACAATTAGACCTGTCATAAGATAATAGAAGTCAAACTTTGATAAGCAATGCAAACTATGCTTTCTGATTATCTCTCTTTTGTTATTTTAAAATTCTATGACTTTCCAAAACCCAATTTTTTCAATTTCATTTCTAAATCCAATCACTTTTCCAGGATTTCATGGCCCTGTATGGACTCTGAGAAAGGGTTATTTTTAGAAACAGTTAATATTTCTGCTATTTAATCATCTAAAATAAGAACTGATTTAATCACTGGATAGTGATTCAGTTACTTAAAATGCTATTAGCTTATCTGATGTACTCTTGAAGGACAGTGACATATCTGAGCAGATGGATTCAGTGGTAATGCTGCTGATCCATTGCCATGTTGTTAAAATGGAATATTTGCTGACTACCCACCAGTTTATTCTTATGCTCACAGTCAAAGCATATTGAACTGTGGGGATAAGAGTATAAGAGACAGAACCAAAAGTCTGTCCATTATCACTTCCTTCTCACAAACATTTTATCATAGCTAGAGTGTCAATTTCTTACAGCAAAATAAGGATAATTATAATAATAAACAAAGTTGGTGTTAAGAGATAACCACACACATTAGGCAGTTTCCACAGAGCAAAAAAATTCATTTCCATATAAAGTGCATCAGCAACATTGATAACATATGAGGGTTAGGATAATTTCTATGGTTGACGATGCTGGACTAATGTGTATAATCACACAATCAAAGCATGTTTGGCTCAATAAATGTGGTAGTGGCAAAAATAAAGAGGATAAAGAAAGCTATTACCAATAGGAAAAGCACTGAGTAAAATGTCTTCAATAATTAAATGTATGTCAAGTGAATTAAACTAAAAAGTGGAAGACATGAATATTCAATTGTCATTTCTGATTCACTTTATAAGTGTGCAATCTTTATCTGATTGTTTTACTTTAGTCAATATAAACAAAAATAATTATGAGATTCATAGGTTGACTTGTGAGCTTGGTCTCCCATGAACCACACATGAGTCTCAAAGACAGTGAACAGGAATCCATCTCTCTCTCTCTCTACACAGACACACACACACACACACACACACACACACACACACACACACACACACACACACACACACAAACACACACACAATTTATTAATTGTTTTTTTTAAAAGAACAAAGATTAGGCCAGCAACTTTTATAAATACAGTTATTTTAATGTTAAAGTTACAGTAAACATTCTCATTGTAACACAAGATCACCCCAATATTCAGCAAAGGCTTGTTTAAATGTTAGACCAAATTGCAATCATGGCTTGTTTCTTTGTTTCAAATGTAGTTAAGATATATATAAAAGCACATGACAGTGGTGCAGAGGGAACTTTGCTTTTAAATTTCAGTGTCATGCTTTCAATATGACTGGCTGTACTGAATTGTAAAAAAGACTTTTGGTGACCTTAGTACATTAAAAATCTTATAGTAGCTGACTTTTTCAACTGTTTACAATATCCACTGGCACTATGATAATGATTATGATTAAGATTCATTTGCTATATGTAAACAATGCATAAACACTATTCATATGGCTTGTTTGCACAGATTAGCAGAGTTTCCTCATCAATTGATCTTTAAGTGTACCAATGTGGTGTTTTATAAAATCAACTATTTTAGGTGATTTAGTTTTAATTCAGTAGTGCAAAGAATATAATTCTTACCTGTAGGTGCAATTCCTTTAGCTGAAAAAACAGTAAAGAAAAGAAAATCACTGTGTTACAAGTATATCATCACTTTTTGCGCTCATTAACATTAGGGGAATCTTATAGTACACTAAAGTATGAAGCTATTGAACATTTTCTCTGAGAATTCATTGGAATTTCTTGGGGCTTTATGGTAAGGCATTTAAATAAGGGGAATTTAAAAATGGCATCCATACCTTCCATAAAAAAACATAAAAACATATATATTTTATTTCCAGAGTAGATGCAACAATGGAGAATGGCTGCAACAATTTACATGTAGGTGCTAAGTATAACTAACATAAGATAACCTCTCAACATTCAGTAGGTATAAACTGATATAATAAAATATGTAATTTTAAATATTAAAGTATTTCCAGTCCATTTTTTGTTATCTTAAATTTCCAATCCATTTATCTATTTAGATGTGGATAGTTCATACCTTATATAAGTTCAAATTCTGCAAAAATTAAAGCAAAGTTTAAGCCAGCAACTGTTTACAATATCCACTGGCACTATGATAATGATTATTATTAAGATTCATTTGCTATATGTAAACAATGCATAAACACTATTCATATGGCTTGTTTGCACAGATTAGCAGAGTTTCATCAGTTGATCTTTAAGTGTACCAATGTGGTGTTTTTTAAAATCAACTATTTTAGGTGATTTAGTTTAAATTCAGTAGTGCAAAGAATATAATTCTTACCTGCAGGTGCAACAATTGCTGTGAAAAAAAAAAAGAAAAGAAAATCACTGTGTTACAAGTTTATCACATTTTGCGCTCATTAAGGGAATCTTATAGTACATTAAAAGTATGAAGCTACTGAGCATTTTCTCTGAGAATTCATTGGAATTTCTTGGGGCTTTATGGTAAGGCATTTAAATAAGGGGTATTTAAAAATGGCATCTATACCTTCCATAAAAAAACATAAAAACATATATATTTTATTTCCAGAGTAGATGCAACAATGGAGAATGGCTGCAACAATTTACATGTAGGTGCTAAGTATAACTAACATAAGATAACCTCTCAACTGATATAATAAAATATGTAATTTTAAATATATATGATAATGATTATGATTAAGATTCATTTGCTATATGTAAACAATGAATAGCACTATTCATATGGCTTGTTTGCACAGATTAGCAGAGTTTCCTCATCATTTGATCTTTAAGTGTACCAACTACAAAATATTTTTAGGTGATTTAGTTTTAATTTAGTAGTGCAAAGAATATAATTATTACCTGTAGTTGTAATTTCATTAGCCGAAAAAGCAAAAAGAAAAGTTAGTTATAATGGGCATGATTTGATGTGTAGGTATTTCTTTTTTAGTTTTATTATAGATTTATAAGAGAAATAAAATATATCTTTCACTTCACTGTTTCTAACTTCAATGACAATCAAAAGTATAACTCCTCCCAGACAAACAAGCTGGAAAGCCTTCTCACAGATGCCAACAACTGAAATGGATGAAAAGAAAATGCAAAGCACATCTACAATGAAAAAAGAAGAAAAAAATATCCAACAAGCAGATGAATAAAACAGAAACTAAGCAAAATAAATCAGACTGACCTGGAGAGTATCAAGAAAATACACCAAACAACCAGACACACTGATGGAAATTGAGGTTGCCCTCAATATCTACACAAAGGGGCTGGAGGCTCCACCTCTTTCATCCTTATCTGAGCAAGCACCCTCTCCATCCAAGTTAACATTGTGAGTCAAATATACACAGATGAGACACCAAGCAACAAAAAAATAGAAGAAAACTGCCTCAACACATCTGAGAACAAGACCAATGATGATCAGACAGGGAAGCACAACAAACTGAAAATAAGAAAAGGAAACACAACTACCACCACCAACAGCATTGCAGAAACAACAATAAACCAGATAGAAGCAATATCTACAATAGAGATTTTTCAACCACCCACTGCAGACATGTTTCAATCAGCCTTGGATTACCTCTACTAGCTGCCAGCACTTATCTATGCACATCCCAATGGACAATACTGGCAACAGCAATGACAACAACCATGACAACACCACCCACCATTGCAAAAGACAGGGGTTTGAATATCCTGAGCATATGTACCCAATAGGTATAGACCTGGTATGATACTAGCCTGGGCTCTATAAGATACACCCACCCACCCTCTCCAACACTGGGTACAACAACAAAGCATAGAAAACCGGGCTACTACATGCCTCTACTGGCCAGACATCAAGCACCATGGACCAACTGGCCACCATTCATCATCGCCACTCTACCACTTTCCAGTCAACAACCCTCCACTCTGTCTTTCATCATCTTCAACACTTACAACAGTGACAACACTAGTGCCAGGCAATGAAATCAACCTAGGTTGGAAGCTGTCATTGTCCAAATTAAAGAAGAAGAATGTTTAAATAGTTGAAAACTGTGGTGGTGGTAAATGACTAGATTAGTGAAGAAGATAATGGAGCATACCACAACAGGATTCCCACAATTATTGGGGGGGGGGGGAGCGGGATAGTGATCATTTATTTTAAATGCAGTCTATATACATACAGAACCAGATCAGTAACAGTGAATGAAAACACACCAAACCATGTGTAATTGTTGCAAGGTACACAGCATATAGAATACACATAATTCCAAGTCCATCATTCTATTTCAAAATACCAACACAATTGTATTTCATACCTCTAAAGCTAATCTAAGTGTTCTACCTATTCTGTGCATTTATCCGTTTCTTGTATGACTAACATACAACATTTCATTACTTTACTATAAAAACTATCTCAGCCCTGTCTCCCCTACTGTCTCTAAGGCCAAAGGTTTGTCATATTCTGTCATTCCTCATGCAGTGCCTCTGTCGCTCTGTTTCAATGACTGTTGGGTACATAGACTCTTGGAAGCTGAAGAGAGGTAACTGACCTTTTGCTGTATGTGTTACTTTTGCTGACCAGTTTGTGTGGTGCAAACACTTCTTTGATTCCCAAAACTATGTTTTCATAAAAATGTAGTTCTAAAGTTAACTCTAAGTTATCAAATAAACAGGGTGATCATTTTTAGTTCTCTGATTCTGGGTTAAAACACGGACAGATCAAGGAGAAGATGCTGCAAGTGACCTTATCACTACCATCTAACCCTTATTAAACAGAGCTTGTTTGTATTTTTATGTTGTCAATCATGTGGCTTATATCACAGCAAGTTTAGTTGACATGTACAAATATGATAAAATCTCATCTAGACATGAATAAAACTATAATGACCAAATTAAAGAAAGACTAAACCAAAAAGATTATGAATATGACTGGGATAAGGTTAAAATATAATCTTAATTAAGTAGTTCATTCTGAGTTTACAAATAAAGTAACCCAGAGTTTTACTGAAAATATATTTTAGAAATGAAAAACATGCAGTAAATTATGAGTCATATATAAAGTGACTCAGAAGCATGAAACATGTCAATGCTGCCTAAGTTTACAAAAAAAATTTCTGAGACCTTACTAACACTTTATGTGGTAAGACATTATATGAACTATAAAATTTTCATGACAGTACGTATGAGTTAAAATATTTGTCTCTTTTAATAGAATAAAATTACAGCATAAGAATACGCTAAACTGACAAGGGTTCCGACAAAAATGACATAAAATCTAGGAGTTAAAAATTACATTATCTAGGACTTTGGCAAATGACATTGACAGTGACGTAGTTTGATTTTATCTTTTATTTGAAATTTATCTATTACATCCTATTAAGAAACTAGCAGCTAGTATATCTGTTGATGTAATTGAAAGAATTAAAAGTGAGCATGGAATGTTGTTTTTTGCTGTGAATTATATTTGCAAGTATGCTGAATTGTTATTTGGATAAATCTTTCACTGTGACTTTTATACTCGTCTCAAGGTTATTCTAGACTGATGCATTTATTAGATTTAGAGTATGATTAGCAATGTCTGGAAGGTAAAGAGAACATCTTTTCAGACTGTCTGACCAAGCCATGCCAGTGAGAGTTATTATAAATAATTATTCTTCTTAATAAAAACCAATACCAAAATATGTTTACAAATACAAAAGGGCTACACACACACACACACACACACACACACACACACACACACACACACACACACACAAATAAATAACATGCTTTTACCATGTTTAAAATACTGATACAATGTCAGTTTGTAAATTATTTTGAATCAAATATCAATCGAAAAACAGAGCAAACTATGTGTAGCCATTCCAGTCAATTGATTATATTTTTTGGATATAATTCCACATTATTCTGACCTCATTCCCCATAAAGATAAAGAAACAGTATTAGAGTTAAGAAAAACTGACATGCTTCACCTTGTATATCCTACTATATGCTTGTAATAACAATGAATAAAATCTCATTCTGATAGGCAGTTTTGTCAATTTTTACTAAATCTTAGTACATGTAAATAAGTTTTTCTGCAAAATATCTAGCATCAAAAAGTAACTGTGAATTAATTGAACTATACTCTCCAAAAACAGTTTGCAAATGCAAATATAACAATATAATCTCTTTTGAGTAAACATGTCCATTACAGAACCCTACAACATAAATCATGAACTAAATGTACACTGAGTTGTCATGTGAAAAAGCAGAAATCATTCAAACAAAATTATTTATAAATAATTTAAACAGCAAAGAAATGTTCTCTCAAAAATTTGAAAAATAGTTGAACAAAGATTCTCTTAACATCTAATTAAAGAAATAAAGTACTTTCTCTTACCATGTACATGTGGTAATATAAATAGCTTGCTTAATTTTGATAAGTTTATATATCCTTGCAAAAAAACTAAATGGTAACAAAGAAAAAGGCAGTTTTAGACTGTTTCAATAATGGAATCACTATTGGTGACTGTATTTTTATGCTGTATGGTGATTAATGATTGAGTACAGTATTTTTTTAATCTGAAAAGAGTGAACAGATTGCTTGTAACTTGTATGGAAAACTGAAATGTTGGTGATACTGTTTTATATACTGTTTGTGCTGTGTGTATGTGTTTGCTAATTCTAATAACTAAAATTGTATTAATAACATTTATTGAGCTAACTTATTGATGCATGAGTACATTCCTACCTCAACTTTTCCTTCCAGTCAGTTTCTGGCCTACTAGTAGAAGGGTCAGTGACACAGATCTAATTACCAAAATTAATTACATGCATGCGCAGAGCTTTTAAAAAACTTTATTCTAGAGCAAACAAATTCAACATTTCTAAAGCCAAAGTGACTCAGGACACAAAAAACCCTGTCATTTTAACTCATCCAATAATGAAGCTCCAATATAAATCATCTTATCATTGTTGTGAGCAAGTTCCAAAAGACTTACGTATAGTGTATAAAAACAGAGAAACAAAATATGTGGAAATCACCAGATCAAGCATATGACTCAAAAAATGGTGTGTGTGGTACCTAAGCTTCTAGTGGTTATAATAATGAATTAATCATCCATAATTAATTACAAGTGATGAGAATCTTAATTTATATTATTAATAATTTTCCAGAAGACACCACTCATCTCTCTCACTTGGTGGATAGGTGGGCACTGTAATTGTAAACGTTTTCTCCCTTCCACAACATTAAAGACAAACATTTACCATCACACAATATATCTGTAGTGGAAAATTCTTACTAAAGGAGAAGATATATCAGTCTTTTAATCTACATTTAGCCACTTTCTTCTCCATCATAAGTTTATCAATATGTGTAAGAAGGTCAATAAATATAACAATACATTTATTAAATCAACAATCAAATATACAACATATGAATTATTACTGTCAGTTCCATGTGTTTCTGTCGCACATTTGTAAACAATGATGAGCTGCCATTCTCTCGAGGCTAATTTGGGCCTTGCACCATATTAGCTCCCTCAAGCAGAACAAGTGTAGCAATTTCTAGTAACCTCCATGTACCAGAAATTCCATGATGTAGTCAGCATACCTTGCCACCATACATCAACAGAGTGCAGTGTATTCCTTACACTTACACAATGAGGGTAGATACTTCTAGCGTCTAACATGGTCATAGTGGTTTATAAATCAGTAAACTGGGAGGGTAAAACATGGAAAGGCTGCTTGCGCCCTGTAAAATATAATCAAGGAACACTCTAAGTTTCCAGTTTATTCATCTTTAACTCCATTCTTTCTTTACATTCAAGTCTCAACTTACAGTTTCCTGCAACAGTATTTATTAGCCCGATACATGTGCAAAGCATAATAAATACAGAATATCAATTTTATGAACATAATCACTAGAAACAATGTCAAGTGTTTAGCATATTATATACAAGCATTTTAGTTCACAATTTGTAGAAATAATAGTTATTCACACAATACATCTTGACATAAAACACAAGTATAATATATCAATAGCAAAATACATGTACATGAAATATTTTAAAGTCTTCTCTCTCAATCAGTCAGTTAACTTGCCATTAAGCTAATGGCCGCCTTTCATGATCAGACTTCTTGCCACTCTAAATTCAAAGTGATTAGATAATTTCAATAGAAACTTGTGCTTTTCATGTATTTCAAACTCCCATAAAATCAACATTTTTATAAGATTTATCTTTTCTTATGTTTTTATGTGAGCATTAGGGTCCTGTTGTAAATCTTAAAATGTAAAATAATTAGATTTAATCCACTTTATATTTTGCACTTCATGCCACAAAATGGAAATTTTGAACAAAGGATGAATTATATACTGTGAAGAGAGTATTGTTTAATAGTTAAATATATGGATGGACAATGATTACAGAAACCATCATACAACTTTTACAAGTGATCATTTTCAATAGTTATATATATGGGTGGACAATGATTACACACAAACCATCATACAAGTGATCATTTTCAATAGTTATATATATGGCTGGACAATGATTATACAAATCATCATACAAGTGATCATTTTCAATAGTTATATATAGGGATGGACAATGATTATACAAATCATCACACAAGTGATCATTTTCAATAGTTATAATATGTATGATGGACAATGATTACACAAACCATCACAAGTGATTTTTCAATAGTTATAATATGTATGATGGTCAATTATTACACAAACCATCACATAAGTGATCATTTTCAATAGTTATAATATGTATGATGGACAATGATTACACAAACCATCACAAGTGATTTTTCAATAGTTATATGTATGGATGGACAATGATTACACAAACCATCACAAGTGATTTTCAATAGTTATATGTATGTATGGACAATGATTACACAAACCATCACACAAGTGATCATTTTCAATAGTTATAATATGTATAATGGTCAATGACTACACAAACCATCACATAAGTGATCATTTTTAAGTATAGTTCTACTTACATGCATTTTTAAATTTCATACTATCGCATGAACCAATAGTCTTCTGCTCCACATTAAAAATTGGATAGCAAGGAACACAGCTGAAACATTTCACAAACATTTAATTTATTGCATTCATTTCATAACAAATATAATGATATAATAAATGCAAGATTCTCTTATAAGATAATGAAATGATATATATTTTAATATCTGTCAATAAAAGTATCCATATGTAGCCCCCTGTTAGTTTTGGTATTTGAGTGTGTTATCATCGTGTGTGTATGTGTACAGCTGCATCCCCACGCTTCCTTTTCTTTTACAAGTAGGACCACGGCTGTCTGTTGTAAAATGGGTCATGACCACTCCCTTTGTTTCAAAGCGCGCTGTATATTTGCGCTAGCTGTGTTAGAGTGCGTGCTTTTATTGTTATATACTGTTTTAGGTAGTTAGTAAGTGAAGTTGATTTATATATTTAGAAAGGAAAGAAGATAGTTTATATTTTTAATTGATGTATTTTATGTGATGAATAATGTTATTGTATTTGAGTATTTTGTAAAAATTTATGTGTGTGAATGCTTTTCCTAAAGCCCGCCAACACAGATTTTATTTTATTAAAGGTTTAATTCTTCAGATTATATATATGAAAAAATTTGTATATTAAAGTATAATTATATTAGTTTCACTGTATATTTGAATTATTATGTAATTGTTAGGCATATAGCTATAATTGATAGTTGAAAGTAAGTGAAGAAACACATAAGTTAGTTTTAGAAGCCTTTCCACACTAGATTTCCATTTTCTGGAACCGTGGGCTTCAGGGAAGGCCGCTCCCATAGGATATAAAGAGCGTGTGTGACAACCAACCACACCAAGTGCGAAAGCGGCGGAAGCCGGAAGCGCCCCCTACAATCAATCAAATCAACCACACCAGCTGCCAAGGCACCCTGGACGTCCCCAATACGGAAACCGATGGCGGACTAAATACAGCGAAACAGCACTCCACAGAGGGACGGTAAATATTTTTTTCCCCCGGAGTACTACATCACGGGGGGAAAATCGCAAGAGTCAGAAACTCGGTGAGAGGTCCACTGTGCTCTGTAGAAGTACATACGGACCAGTCAGCCACGGACAGACACCGGCAATTATTGGTTGTTTTTTTTTTGTTTTTGTTTTCTCACCACCGCCACCGAACAACACCGAGGACAGCGCTGGAGTGGCCCCGAAAAGAGGACTAAGACAGACGAAATTTACACGGAAGGAAAAAAAAAAATTTACCACGCACAAACTTCTAAAAAACACCCAATGCATTGCAATGACGAACACCACGGCATGCCCGCAACCTGAAATAAAGTGAAGGACGCGAAGCCCTGGTGGAGCGCCTCCAAAGGTGAGAACATCGCAGATGAAAGCCTTAAAGCCACGCTCAACCAGGAGTGAAGATAACGTTACTACTACATGAGTGAGAGAGGTCTGTCTACATGCAAATAAAGACTATATAACAACAACCAGGCGTTGTCAAATCTGTTGTCATGACTGCCGTCCATCATCGTCGTTCGTCAGTATGGTGAGCGGAAAAAAAGTCACAGGAAAAAAAGTCACGGGGAAAAAATCACATGAAAAAAAGTCACAAGAAAAAGTCACAGAAAGGGACGGCTCATTAGGATCGTGGTTAAATGTGTGTGTG
Organism: Sinotaia quadrata; assembly: GCA_028829895.1. Lineage (NCBI taxonomy): Eukaryota > Metazoa > Mollusca > Gastropoda > Architaenioglossa > Viviparidae > Sinotaia > Sinotaia quadrata. The sequence goes on from CM054180.1 coordinate 98,985,332, forward strand.
TGATTTGTATATCGTGTACATATCACAGAAAGCGTGTTCTATTGTTCTTGCACTAGTCGGCGATTATAAAATTTAAATATGGTATTAATTGATCAAAACGATCGGCATATCTTTAAGTTCTAATAAACTATAAATTTGAACGGTGGGCATGCAATATTAATAAAACTCACCTACCATACAACTATCTAAACGTGTTTATATTGCATTGAATGCTTTAACCATATGATTTCATTTGTGTCTTATCTTATGTTGAGTTTAGTTCCCAAAATTATTGCATGTATTAAACATTTAAAATAATTTGATATATTATGTGAATTTTTTCTCGTGATATGAAAAGAACGCAAAATTATTTTTTACATTTAATTTATTTATGTGATACTCATACTTGCTTAGATGTGTAAATGTGTACTTGTTTAGTGATAACACGTCAGATTCATATACATTTTTCTGTGGTTTATCTTCTGTTACTTTTTCCTGTGACTTTTTTTCCTAGCAAAACTTGTGACTTTTTTCCAGTGACTTTTTTTTCTGTGACTTTTTTCCCGCCAACCGTTGTCAGTATTGTCTCTATGTTTATGACCCGGGTACTACCACTCTGGATCTCCATCTACTTCACATAAAATGCAAAGATTATTTATATAAACTACTTAAAAGCATAGGAAAACTAAAATATAACAACAAAAAAAGAAGAAATGAATATGTACATGCAAAATGACAGTATTAATAAATAACTGTATTTACAACATAAAATACAATAAATTTACAACAGCACAACAGATAAATATATTTACAAAAAAGAAACATAAATAAAAATGAATTTACTAATGTACAACTGTCTTATGAGCTCTCTTGCAAATAGTCATGGTATCTTGATGTGACACCAACAACACTCTAATCATTGGTTATGATTATTGTTATTATTAATCATCCATTACAAGTGGTGAGAATCTTAATTTATGTTATTAATACTTCTCCCAAAGACTCCATTCATCTCTCTCACTTGGCAGATATGTGGGCACTGTAAATGTTTTTTCTTCCACAACATTAAAGAAAAACATTTACTATCACACAATATTTCCATAGGTGAAAAACGTCTTACCAAAGGTGAAGATGAATTAATATTTAATCTATATTTAGTGAGCCCCCATTCACCCACTATCTCTCCAACATATGGCTATCAATATATGTAAGAAGGTCAATAAATTAATTAAATCAACAATCAAATATACAACATATGAATATATTCAAACAGCGCTGACATTTACATCACTTCACAACAATGTTCGATAAACGCTGGTCAATCATTCAGTTTATACTAGCATAGACATTACAGTAAATTTATAACCAAGTTCATGTATATCATCACAGAAATGAGAGTAGAGTTTCAGATAGATAAAGTTAATGTACATAACCTTTTCAAAGATGGTGGCTGTCACTGATAAGTGTTCACAATCATGTGGTTTGCAAAAATTCACTGACTATCTTATTCAGACGATTCTTGGCACACTACACAATTCTTCCACAATTGCTGATGCACTACCAAAGCACACCGTGATGGAATCATTTAGAATTTCACGTGCTATCAAGCACATCAGGAGGAATGTTTAAAATAATCTTCATGAATTCTCAAGACCGAACTCAGGCCACAAATCTCTGCCATATTGGCTCTCGAATGGAATTCACAGGAATCAACTTACAGCATCACGTTTACTGATAAGTTGACAACAAAGCTGGATTCACACTGTCACCAGCACTCAGGAGGGGGTAGTGGTCTAGCCGACAATCATTCCTTTTCTTTGTTGAAGAAGTACTCTGTTTTAATCACTGAATCTGAACATAACTTGAGTCCAGTCATAAAGGCGATTGTTAGCTTATAGTAAATTAACTGAATATTTCATACATTTGCTATTGATCTATGATTTGAATTGGAGAATGCTTTATGTAACTGAACTATTATTTCTGTTCACAAATTTGACTATGTTGTATATTATACTTGTGAATTTTGATCAAAGCCATATTTTTTATGCTGTGTGTGTGTATTGGGATAATTAAATTGTTGCAAGATTTGTATTTTGAGAATGCTTTTAAGAGAGAAAAGAGTTTAGAGATGAAATATGCCTGAAATTTAGTGCTGCTTTAATTTGACTTTTGCAGAGGAGAAGGCCTTTTTGTTTTTCTTTTCATGAGCAGCTATGCTAACTACTGTGCTCTTCTATCAAGTTGGTGTGCAAACCCAGCATAATGGATTAATATTATATAACTTGATATCTTTACAATTTGTTACATAGCCCAGTTAAGAAATATTTCTTATTAACAACTGTTGTTTTATGCATAAGATATTTTTTTGTGATTTAACTAATAACTGTATGATGATACTTAAACATCCTTAAAAGTAAAATAAAATGGAAAACAGTGCATAAAAACTTTTGATCTAAGGATATATTTTCTTAAATACTAAATGAAGAATCAGATGACATATCATTTTTCCTAAACTGTCTTTTGAAATCTAATAATAATTTCCTTATCAAAAATTTGACTTGCATAAAAAGAATTATTTTTGATCTGACAGAACAAAAATATTTACAAGAGTTATGAGCCATAAGAAGAAATGTCATTCTGGATGTAGAACAGCAGTTCCATTGTGCGTCCAGCATGTTCTGCAACCTTCTGGAAGCCATTATGCAATAATGGAATTGTCTTTAGCTAGAATAAATCACCACACCAACCACTTTGCTTTGACCATGAATGAAAAGACAAGACAGTGGCCTTGAGCGGCAGTGGAGTGTGTTTGCAGCCACAGTGAAGAGGGAGACGTCACTTTCTCTGAAGGTACTGTAGGCAAGGCATTAGATAAGATGCTGCATCAAAGGGTGATTCAGTTTGAAGGGAGACAAAAAATCCAAAGACCCAGCCAGATATCAACACTACTGTTTTGCATGATACAGCTCTCTTTGAGGTGAGGGAAAGCTTCAATACTACTGCTCAGAATTTCTTGTCAGTAGTATCCACTTTATAGGTAGGCCATCTCTGCCTGGTTAAATTGATATACCTACCTGACAAAAGCCATTTTTCTCTCTGTCTTGGCTGTTAAATGTTCAGTCATCTTTATTGGCAGTAGTTTAATTTGTGTAGATTTCAAACTTTTTTGACTGACTTTTGACTGTTCACACTTCACAGTGAGATTGTTTATTTTAATCCACTGTTAATTAGTATTTAGTAACTATGGCTTCAGAATCAAGTAAGGAAAAGAAAAATTAATGATGAACGTAAAACATTTCAAGCAAGGCTGACATACCTATACCTTTTTAAAACCTTGGTTACACAAGTATTATTAATGTTATTGCACTATACTTATAAAGTTATAACCCAACATGTTTTATAATTTAGTAAGCAGATTTCCTTGACCATGAAAAATTATTATGGATTGAAACATTAAATCAACTTAGTTTAAACAAGTCATCAAAGTACACATATGAACAGAAGGATTTGTACAACTAGTGTCATTAATGTAATACAACCTTTAATTAAATTAATTCAACTAAAATAACCAACATGGTTTTCCTAATCACAGAATGATTTTACCACACTTCTGCCAACCAAAGAGAGCAGCACCCTAGTCAAAAAGAAACCACTGGATAAGATGCAAACACAAGTTGCCAAATTCTTCAAGTAAACAGCCATCTATACTCCTCAGACCCAAATTAATAAACAACAAAATGCTATCCTGTTTGGTGCATACACAGTACATTTAGAATAGCAAACAAAACAGAATAGTATTTCTTTTGCTTCAAAAAACAAAACCTGCAGCAAAACCTCACTTTGAAAACCACTAATAGTATGAATATCAGATACTCCACCACATCAAGTGATCACTGATCAATACTATCTTTTTTCTTTCTTTTATTTATCTTTCTATATATTTTCTTACAAATATGATCACCCCTTGCGGAATCAACACACCCCAATCATTAAATTGGTGCAAGCAGAAAAAGATGTTACACCCAAACCTATAGCTAGCTACTACAAGTACTAGCCAAAAATATACACTCTATTTATTTTATTGTTCAGATATAACTGACTCAGACACTTATTTTGGTGTCAATTAATTAATTATTAATTAATAGTAATAAGTATTTGCTTCCAGATATATTATCTTAAATTTTAGGAGTTAGTCCCAATGTCATTGTTTTGCAGGAATAAGTAGCGTTTAGTGCATAAATTTGGTGATTTTCTGTAGCTAAGTGTGATACTTTAATACAATTATTTGTGGGTGCAACTTGAATAAAATTAAAGATAATTTCTTTATCAACAAGCTGTTGTATTTTATTTAATATGACTTAAACCCTGTTGAAAGAAAAATAAATACACTTACTAAGTGTTGGGTGCATTTTTGCTTAAAATGGGGCTTTGCAGCCAAGTCAATGTGATCAAAAAATTTGCTTTGGTCAGAATTTCCTTTTACAGTTTTAGCATTTGACTGCATTTTAATTTTTCTTATATCAGTAAGAATAAAAAATAAAGGTGCAACCCTAAGCTCTCTCCTGATCCATTTTTATTAGCATAACTCAAGCTTTAGTAATCAATTACAAACTTGGCTATTTTGAAATAGTTGCTGTTACCGCATTTGAATAAATTTTCCCCTGATGAAACTGGCAATGAGGTGAGCATGCATTCCTCTATGAAACAAGTATTTAAAATTTCATATAACTTTGGTCGCAGTTTAGAGCAAACAGTTTCCGTTAGGTAACTGAAAAAGCATCTGCTTCAAATTCTAGCAATGGCCACGTCGCGTATGTTAGAAAATTTAGAGCTGCAGCAAACTTCGAGAGCAATTAATCTTAATGCTTGTTACACTTATATCATTTAGTATTTGTGTATGAATTTATTTATTTTAATTACAAGTTAACTTTAGCAGCTATACGAATGCTAGATCAATATCTTTGATCCTCTGTTCTATACTTATTAATTATTTCTTTGTGACAACCCTGCTCTATTTCAAACCAATTTTAAACTATATATGAAGCACTCTTTGGTAAATATAAAACGTTAGCTTTGTTTTATAGTAGTATTTATTTTATGCTCAAATTTTTTCTAGACTGTCTTATTATGTGATTAATAATATATCTTACTCTAAAACTAAACTTTACTGAGATCATGACTATTTTTCTTTAACACAATTTTCTGTGGTATTTTTAGTTAAAAAGTCAAGAGGAGAAGAATAGCACTTTGCTTTCAGTAAACTGTTACAATTGAACTTAAGTCTTCAGCAGCTTATTTTCATTAAAAATATATTTTTGTACACATTTCATTTAGTGATAAAACTTAATAAAACAATTATATTTTCAAGGTCTTGGCTTTACAAATATTACACTTAATATATATTATAAAGATAGTATGAATTAGTATCTGTTTAATATTTAATAATTTAGTTCAACATGTTCATGTAATAATTAGTCTAGGTACATGGAATTTACAACTGTTCTCTTAAACATTAAAAATGTAATTGCTAATAGTAAATTAATATCTAAATACAGTGTATTGTTTAATTATATTTTGGATTTTAGATGACTTTTACTTTTTAATCATACATTTTTTAAAAAACTGTAGATCTTAAAGAGGTCAGATTCCCACCCACCTCTCAAAATTAATTTGTGTGTGACTATTTTAGTATTTAGTTGCATAGTTTGTTTATTTTATTGAAATAAAGCTATTAAAATACACATAAGCTTTATACTATAGTATAAGTATTGTATCAAAAATATTTGACAGTGATTCAATAAAGTGAATGATTGATTAATGATTGAAATTACACTCTAACATTCTCTTTGTTGGGTTCTTTGGCATTACTTTGCATTTCTTTTTAGAAGACCTGCCACATTTAGTTTATTTGAAAGTTATATTTGAAGGCTTTATCAGACAGGAGCAATATGTTGGACTTGAAGAGTATTGCAACATTTTTTTTGTTACTGATTTTTGTTTTGTTTAGTGTTTGTTATGCTCAGTACAAATCATTGTATTGTTAGTGGAAGTACAGTTCTGTATATTACTGTAGAGTTATTAACACACACATTACAATTATCTGGTAGAAACTAAAGGAATATTTGAATTGTGAAACGTATTTGATTGTAGACCCTGAGCAAATCAGAATTATAATTTTAAAACTACTGTAAAATTACATGTAATTATATATAAAGTAAACATATATAAAAAGTAAAGCGACCACCACAAAAGTGACAATAAAACAACCACCACCAATAACAACGACAACACAGATAGCAGCAGGAGTACATGCAATGGGGATATTTTAACCATCCCATTGCCGACACGATACAACTGCTTTTGGACCACCTCTACTGGCCTCCAGCACTGACATTCACACATCCGAACGGACACCGGGGACAACATCGACGCCAGCATCATCAACAACGACAACAGCGCCAGTGAGGAAAACGGGGAGTTGAACATCCTGGGCGCATGTACACACTGGAGACTTGGTGTTTCTAGCCTGGGCTCTGTAAAACACACACGCACGCACGCACGCACCGCTGCCACAACTACAATGGTGCCTTAGTCAACGGACCTCCAGACTAAAGCCTACTTCCACCAACCAGACTCACCGACATGCAGCACAGCAATCATCACCAATGAAATGCACCGATACACACACTACATCTACTCGACACACAACCACCTCCTGCCCTCTCCAGAAACAAGTGAGGAGAGGAAGTTTTCTCCAGACGACTCACAAATCTGAGAATATCTCTGATAAAAGGCTTATTGCATCCTCTGGAGAGAATTAGCGTAAAAAAAAAGTAAAGCAAACTGTAATGATACAAGTTTTACCATTTGGTAAATTTGAAGTGATTTTTAATAAATTATTATGTAAGAACTATATGCAATATATTTTTTAAGTCAGCAAATAATGATTTTTTATCAGCTAGATAGAGCAGAAATTCCAAATTTAATATTTGAACCATATATGTAACATATATGGTTCCAGAGATATTATATTTTACATTTTGTTTATTAATGTTTTCGTCATCAGTCTTCCAAATACATGTATATTAAATTAGCTTGTTTGGTGCTGTTTGAGACCCCATATATCACTGGCTTTTAGATCAGTGTCTTTTTGAAAGACACTTAGTATTTTATTGTTTCAAATACTGGGGGGGGGGGGGGAATACATTTTAAGCCATTTATGTGAATATTATTATGTCTTGAATATGCACTTATAATATATTACAAGTGTGTTTATGTAATTAAGAGCTATGTTTGCAAACAGTTTGTAAAATATAATATACCCTCTGAAAAGAACTTTTGCATTTTTAATTTAGAATATACCCGTCTCAGTTTCTGTCATAATTTTAATTTTGCCATTTCATAAGCAAAGATTTTTACTTTTTACAGTGAAATCAAAAATGAGCATTTATTCATCTCGTAAATTGATGATGACTAACTTGTATATTCAAATGATGATATTTCATAAACTGCTTGAGGTTTTCTCTTAGAATTCTGCAGCAACCTTATATCAGTGTAGTAATACTATTATATAAACACATTTGTCTTACTCTGAATCAAATTTGAAAAATTGGTTGGGACTACCAACTTACAGTACCATTATATTACATTTCTTGATTACCCTTCCAAAAGTTTAAAAGAAGAAAATATCCAAAACTGCAAAGCAAATCCAAAACTCTGAAAAAGAGTTTGCTGAAGACTATATTTTTCTGTTTTATTTAACCCTTATAATAAGTAACACAAGTATTAAGTAATTATTAAGGTCTATTAAAGGTATTTTAAAATTTTTTAAAGAAAAATATTGCAAAATATCTGCAAAGTTAAGAAAAAATGGAAAAATAGTATACATAAATTTATATGAAAGTTATGAATAAAAGTGTATACCCATATATTGTACAACCTAAAGATTACATTAAAAACTAAAAAAATTAATTAAAACTGTAACAAAGATCAGATTGTGAAACATCTGTCAGTATGAATGAAATGATTAAAACTGGTTTTTACCTTATCTCTTTATTAAGATGAATACTTTTCTTTGCTTTAAAAAGTAATTGAAATATGTACTCCTCATCACTCACACTCTGATTTATACATCCACAAGAACTCAACTTATATCCTGGTGCTAAAGTCCCTGAGCAACCTGGAAGAGGTTCAGTTGAGCAAATTACTTCGGGATATACAATAAACTGTAATCCTTGAAGTGGTTTGCACTTAGAGGCAATAAGAGCATTAATGTTAAAAATGCAAAGAATGCTGCTTTCTTCATCATCTGCAAACTCTTCTGGGCATATAAGAATGAAATCTTCTAAAAAACCTGTTAAAAATGTAATTAAAAAAATACAAATTAATACATTATAATACTTTTAGTAATTTATAACTGTATTTTATAACTGATTATCAAAGGACATATTAATTTATATTAATTAATAATATATATTAAGGATTTCAATATAACTTAAATTCAAGCAATTGAGAAAACCCACAACCCATTTCTCAGGTAGTGAATTTTTTCCAGGTTAAAAACTGAATGGAAAATTATATTTCTACACAACATATACTACATGTATATTTTTTGCAATGGTTGCTCTTTTTAATTCAGTAACATGCAAACATCCAGTACATTAAAGGAAGGGAGAATGTAGGAGTGAACTATATGAGCAGAAGCTGTTGCTCAGACTCAGAGGTACAGAATTATGTACAGGTGGGCATGTAAATAGATTTTTATTCATAGCTCACTTTGAGTGAAATAATCAGATGGATTAAACTCTTAAGGCTGGGGTTTGATGGTCATCAAATGAAATCAACAAATCACCTTCAACAACCTCAATGTACATAACTATTTAATTAGTAATTCTATAGTTACATATGTATTAAACTAACATGTACAGTGTCTACAAAGAGAGTAGTAAACAGTTAATATAATACTAATGCATCAAGAGGTTCAACAGTAACTTCTACTAGTGTAGCTGTAAAAGGCTTAATAAAATCAAATAGTTGAACTGGTACTGTATAGGCATTAGGAAATTCAATAGTTAAACTGTTACTGAAATAGGCAACAGGAGACCAGTGGTAAACTATAATACTTTATGAAACAGATCTTTTCAAGAAATCATTACACTTTTTCACAATATAATTATAATTAAAATTGTCACATTTTTAAAAACAACACACCTCTATTAATATAAGCAAACCACTTATGTTACTGCATCTACTTTATAGAGGCTTCTGTGTACATCTGGGGTGTTACAAGTTCCTATATAAGATTTTGATTTATGAAAATCAAAACATACTTATTTATAGCTTAGATCCAAATATTTCAGCAAACATTTCCATTTTCTGTTTTAAGCAGACACGCCCCTCTAGTGTTTGTGTTGTATTTGCATGTATGTTTGTTCTTGAATGTGCAAAGTTATTCATTAATTATTTCCATTATAATTATCAAAGTGTTTTTGAATGTGCAAAGTTAATTATTAATTCGTTCCATAATCAATGTGTGGATGCTTAACCATTTATTTGTTTTTTCTTAGTACATATCATTTCTTTTAGAAGACCTGCCCCATTTAGATTTTCTAAAAGTTATATTTGAAGGTTTTACCAGACAAGAGCAACATTTTGTAGTGCATTGCAACGAGTATTTTTGTTGTTGGGTTTGTTTGTATTTTTCTTTGGGGGAAAGGTATTCGGGTTTTGTTGTGCTAACATAGCAACTATAATCTTCAGTAAATAATTTGGTCACTAAAACATTTAAAGTGGGGGGTGGGGGTGAAGGTGAGAGAGCAATGATTATGAATACTGATTCATACTGTATGTACTTGAATATTAGTCAAGAAATTTGTTCACATTTTGAAACAATAAATACTGAATTTTGACTTCTAGTTGAGTTGCAAAATCTGCTGACAATAATTTAGGGTAAAAACATAAAATGTTAACATATAATTATTACTGGTAGCTTACCGCTCTTTGTTAACAAAGCCTTTATTATCGCTCATGAGCATGGAAACACCAATTTATCAAGCACCTGAATTTCTATTTACATATTAAACTAATTTGACATTTAATTAATTACTATTCACCTGTTTTATTTTTCCCTTACTAAATTTCTTATACAAACCAAAAAAGTAAAGAAAGGAAGTTATCCCTTTTTATTCAAATGTTGAATATTTACAAACGATTTTCAGTTTAAATTTTATTCAAGTTTTTAGTACAGTAATAAAAAGGTGATTTTATATAACATTATTGTTCAAGAATGGAACAATTTGTCATCTTTTGTGTCACCCCATTTAATTGTTTGGCCCTTTGACTAGTTATATTTATAATGGGATGTTGAATTTGGGACTAGGAATAGGATTCAGCCCTTAATTTTTTCCTTATACTCGACTCAACCAATATAGTAGTATATAGAGTAAGTTTATTTTGCATGGGATATTGATGCCATCAATGGCAGAACAGTAAAATTCTTTGTATTGTTAATCAACTTAACGGAGGTATAGTTCTGAATGCTAATGTAATCATTTGTACAAACTTTCATAACTTTCCATAACTGCATAAGTTAATTTTTAAGATGTTCAATTTTATAACTGGGTCAATTTTATAACTGGGTTTTTTCCATCTTTAGTCATAAACATAATGTGTTAAATTCGCTTGATGATGATGTTTGTGATCTAATATAATATTATCTTTGAATTTTAAATCAGTCTCTAGAAAAAATTGGGCTAAAACACCTTGGTACTTTATTGAGTTAAATACATTTTAAATTTAAGCTACTTCTTTGATTATGATGTCTTGAATATGCACTTTATAATAATATTACAAACACGCTTACGTAATGAAGAGCTAAGTTTATAGACAGTTTATAAAATATAGTACAATTTCTAAAAAGAAATTATACATTTTAATATTTAGAATATATGCACTATAAATTATATAATAAAAATAAGAGGCTTGTGAATGTGAAGCAAAATGTTTGAAAAACTACGACAAATATTGAAATAAGTGTTATTTAATTTAGCTTCATTGGAAATTAATAATTGGATCTACGTTCGTTGAGTTTGCTGTTTGGTGCAGGACATTTATGTTGTTTTGTTTGTTTTTTTTAAATTGCAACATAATCTATTTCTAATAGTCGTGATTGCGAGTTTCGATATATTTACCTTTCAAACTTAAAATTAGAATAAGAAAAGAAATACGATTTTTGTAATAACAAGACATGGATTCTCTACTTGAGATTTTATCTAACGGTGCGTTTTGAGGTCGCTCAGAATTAGTTCCCTTGCCACTTAAAACACCAACTTCCTACCGCCAAAAATATGTTGTGAGCACAGCAGTAAATACTGTATAGATTTGTGCTTGAAATCTCTGTATATATTATAAGATATGAGAAACTTACTAACACTAAAATCATTTGTTATCTGTGAGTTAGAATAAAACCATAGTCATTTAAATTTAAGAGACCATGCTAGAGCTCAGTGGGAGGAAAAATGGCTGTATTTCACCACTCTGGATAGTAGCTCGTGCACACATACACTCATCTCCTAAAAACATGGCGATCCTGTCCTAATCTAACTGTCTAACTTTTGATGTCCTAATATGACATAACATGTAAGAGAAAACTACGTCATGAGTACATCCCCCCCACCCGACTTATGACCAAATAAAAATAAATACTGCATGTAATTCTTAACTAAAGTGATCATTATAAAGCAAATGAATACTACATCATAATTATATTCATAGTAATTATACACACATCCAATGATCCTCACTCTCTAAACATACTGGCAATGCATATGAGATGCAAGCTTTAATTCCACACATAACGCACTTTGTGACCAACAATAAGAGGTAATAATATCTTAGGAAAAAAATAAATTTTGCATATGATTATCCCCCTTTTTTAGTGATATACCTATTGTAACACCAAAAATGCAATCTTGATGCACCCTAATTAAATTTTAATATAAATTTATTATAATTAATTTATTGTTGACATACTTTTCTCAAAGGGACCAAAATTGCGTATCACAAATTTCTCATAATCGAATTAGAGATTGAAAGGACCTGGTCTATTCTTATTATAACCACGCGCTATGTTTGAAGTCTGTGCATATCTGCGGGCAGTAGCTGGTCATGAGTGTATTATGTAATACGAGTCACCATAGAAAATAAGCGACTTAGTCCGCACGTGTCTAGCCAACGGGAGGTTTTACTGGCTAAGCCTCAAAGAGTGAGCTGTCTTAGAAAACCATAGATCTGAGAGAACACTAACCTAACAGAAGTGACACAGACAAAAAGAAAAACTGTACAGTTACTAACTAGCCTGAGGACAGACGCTATGACGTCCACACTCATAGACCTATTTTTCTGCGCAAAAATACACAGCTGCACAAATGTCTGTAATGTTCTATGATTAATTCTTTAATTTCGGGTTTTTTTCTATTTTGAGTAACTTAAATAATGAAAGACTCTGAGACTCCTACAGTATTCATTGATTTGAATAATTCTTCTGTTAACAATTAAATGTTGTAAGATATCTGCATCTCCAAATCTATATTAAAATCTTGTGCCTTGTGATAATTAAAATAAAATTTATTAAGTTCTTTTAATAAATTTTATTTCCACTCTCGTCTATTTATTAGTTTGGTGGTGTACAGTGTACAGGCTAGAGGGGTGGGGGCAGCCAATGACGCAATAACTGTAGAAGTCGGTCACGTACACTTTTAGGAAAAGGTCCCCCTGAGCTGGAAATTGGAGAAAATGTAGGCCTATGGGGTGGAAGTAAACTTACTAATTAACTGACTAAATTAAGTGTAGAAAGTAAATTTGCTTCGGACAAGTAACACTAGGGTAGGGAGAATAATCAGAGGGATTAATACCCAGGGTTTGACTTAGTCTCTCCAGACCACAAAAGACGAAGACCCCTTTGAATGAATAGATTATTAATATTCTAGAGTGAGAATGATTATTAATCGATATGATAAATTATCATATAATCTGTATTAGGCCTACATAAACCAGGTAGTCACACCTATATTTATTTTTCTCAGACTATTGCTGATGGTGAGCCAATTTACCAGTGAAGTTACCCAATCTGCAAGTGGTAACAGTCGCTAATAATTATTATGTCTAATAGTCCATATCTTGCACGGGCACTTTACAGATGTACTACGCTTAGCTGTAGCATTTGAAGTAATACATTATTATACGGCACTTTACAGATGTACTATACGCTTAGCTGTAGCATTTGAAGTAATAAATTATTATACGGTTAACCCAAAGTACCTCTCACAAACCATCAGAAAACAATTTGCCCTTTTGTTAACAGCAGCATCCCTAGCCCAAATCTTGTATAAAAGCTTGAAAGTAGGATACCAATGTACACTAGAATTCAGACATTTATCAGAAAACAAAAGAATAGCCAATAATATTATAATAATACAATATTTTAAGAGTCGTTATAATATTGTTATCTGCCAAATCTAATAATATAAATTTAATTGAATTCAGTAATATAAATTTAATTGAATTTAGTAATATAAATTTAATTTAATGCATTATCATACTGTAAGACTCAACAGTCAACACAATTATAACTTAATCGGTTCACCGACCAATGCGCGCTTAAACGCAAAAAGCAATGGACAAAAGCGCGATGACGAAATCGCGTTCTCTCCCTACCCCTAAAACTAACCCTAAACCTAATCCTAACCCTGGCCCTATCGCGCATTTGTCGGGCGCGCAGTAGTCTTTCGCGCATTTGTCGGGTCACGATTTAATCTCTAAAATTGAATAAGTATTCTATACATTCACGTTGCGCACGCGGCCAGAGGCAGTCTAAAAATTAAAAGGGATCTGTCTACCGCTTGTGGCAAGTACGTATTACTTTTTCTGCTTTACTGGTGAAATACAAACTATTTTAAATGTATGTCTTCAATATTTCAGAGTGCTTATATCTATGCGTCGATCATTCTCATAATTTATTCTGGAAAAATACGAATAAAATAAATACAGAATGGACGTTTCAACGGAACTACTAAGAGAAAACAAACCCACAACGTATTTACCTTTTATGAACACGAAAAGCAGAAATAGATATGTACAACTCCAAGTCACATTATTCACTTGTTGATAAAAGTTTTTATTCGAAATTTTACTCTTCAAATCAGATTATAATTCTGATTAAAAGACAATTTTCGGAAACACTTTGGTTGTTGGACAAATGTTTTAATTAAACTGAAATAGTACTCTTCTAGTGGAGAGTGCTTTTAAAACAGTATCAAATCAGTTGTATCCCTGTGTGCGTTGGAGGTATTTCCTCGTTAGCAGTCGAACTAATTTTTTGTGTGTGTTTAAATAATTTTGATATGGTTTACACAGTTCTGAATTACTTTTCTTTAATTTAAAGACATGTTTGGTTATAATTGTTAAGCAATTTAATAGTCTCTTATTGAGGCGACTGTTTTCTTGCAGGGTAAAATCGAAACTGCTTTGAATTATTGATTGTCCGTTGACTTTAATCCCGAAAACGTTTTATCATTCGACAGAACCATTTGTCTTCCATAACCTAGCCAGCATTTGGTGTTTCTTCAGTCCTCATGGATATCCGAACCTGTCTGTTTTGCATGTGTTTGATGGTACACTTTGGTACAGGTAAAGTTTAAAACTAATTTTTGGTGAATTGTAATCTATATTGACACAATTTGAATAGTCAAGTATGTTTTTTGTTGTTTCTATAGAGTTGAAATCTATACCTAATCGAGATTAAATATCGCAATTTCTGATTGTTAATATTGATTTCCGCATCTCTTATTTGCGAGATTTCTCATATTAGCCTACCTGGCTGATTGATTACGCGGTCCCATCTCGATCCGAATTTCAATGCAAGGGAGACAATTAACAATTTAGAGTGCCTTTAGTCGGATGTGGTGGCTGCTCTTTGAGGCAATTTATGTTATAGGCCTTATCATATTGTGTCAAACATACCAAACCCTTTGTCTTTCCCTCTCACTACATCACACTAAACACAAAATTAGCCATAGCGACCTCTCATTAAATGACCGATAATACAAGAATTATTTTCAGAATAACAATAAAGACTACACTGAAAGCTGAAAATCAAAAGTCATTCATGACTGCATTTACTATGCTATTACTAGTATTAGTTAAATATTTATGATTATAACAATTTACCAGTTCATACAGTTATTTATTTATTCTAAGAATTTGTAACCAGTTACTTAATTGTTCCAACAACAATTAAAATATAGTATTATTTAATTATTTGCAGACAGCTCAGTTGTGATGCTACTATTATTTTCTCAGTAGCAGAAAATGTGGCTAAAAATTCCATATAGGCCTATTATTTTCACATATGGAGCTGCTTATTTATTTGTTTGTAAATTAAAAATTTAATAAAAAAATAATGCTTAGAATTAGTTGAAAAATCTCCAGGCATCACAATTTCTCTGTCAACTTTCCTACTAGTTTTATTGTTTTACTATATAAACCTTTCTTTAGAATCACAACAATTATTCAGATATTGAGCAGTTCCATTCTGCAGCTGTCAACTTTCAACTCCCATTTGGTGCTGGAAATAATGCACCATCATGCTATTTTAAGAAGACTGCCCTTGGAGTGCTGTTACACACATTTGTTTTAACAACAAAGTCTTTATTTAAATCTTGTATTTTCAAAAACAGCACCTGACATTAGACTTGTTTGAAGTGTCTCAAAAGTTAATTTGCATGCATTATTACTCCATACACATTTAGTGTAATGTTGTGCCCTAGTTAAATCAATGAGTGGGGCAGTGAGTGCACTAAATTTTGGCAGGAATTTTCTGTATTAGTTATTCAACACTTACTCGACACTGCTATCAGTTTTGTTTTTCTGAGGCATCTAAAACTAGTAACTCTTAAAGGAATTATCATGTAATTTCTAATGCTTGAAAATTAAATGATTCAATAAATTCTTCGTTATGTATTGAAAGTTACTGGTAAAGTGTACAGTCAAAATTTGACTCTTGTATGATTATGTCCCTCAAAATGTACAATTCTCCATTATATGAAGCTATGGTACATTTTCATCTCCATAACTGCCACAATCCACAACATCCTGTCACTTCTCACCACATCTTACCACATCTCTCAAGGCCACAGATGAACATTGTTTTATATTACATTGTAAATTTGAAATACTGAGCACTTATTAATATTACATCACTTTGACAGTGTTAGCTGTCTCATTTATTATTTGTTATTCTAACACTGCAGTTATAAAGTGGTTAACAAATGGTCAAGTATATTTACAAACTACACTTGGACCAAAGTCCAGCAGTCATTACACTCAATTCTACATGTTAAATAGAATAATTTACACAGATTTGACAAAACAATAAATCTGTTTCCTGCATTGTATTTGTAGCCCAAACAAATCTTGTCACATCTTTGTAGGCCTACATGTAATGAAATCTATTACCTGTCAATGTTGTAGACCTACATGTAATGAAATCTATTACCTGTCAATGTTGTAGACCTACATGTAATGAAATATATTACCTGCAATGTTGTAGACCTATATGTAATGAAATATATTATCTGTCATTGTTGTATATTACCTGTCAGTGTTGTAGACCTACATGTAATGAACAATATTACCTGTCAGTGTTGTAGACCTACATGTAATGAACAATATTACCTGTCAGTGTTGTAGACCTACATGTAATGAACAATATTACCTGTCAGTCTTGTATATTACCTGTCAGTGTTGTAGACCTACATGTAATAAAATATATTACCTGTCAATGTTGTGGACCTACCTACTGAATAGTACTAAAGTCTGTATACCATGAAGCTTATTACTGGTGGTAACAATTTATACATTAGATTTGAAGCACAGCTTATATATTTATATAATATATTTATGTATTTTTGATTGTTGATTTAATAAACTTATTGTAAAATTTATTGACATTCTTACACAAATTGATAACCTTATGTTGGAGAAGAAAGTGGGTGGATGCTAAATATGATTAAAGATGGATTTGTCTTCTCCTTTAGGAAGATGTTTTCTACCTATGGAAATATTGTGTTACAATACATGTTTGTCTTTAATGTTGAAGAGAGAAAACGTTTACAGTGCCCAAATATCTGCCAAGTGAGAGAGAGGAGTGGTGTCTGCTGGATAATTATTAATAACCTAAATTAAGATTCACATAAATTGTAATTAATTATGGATGATTAATTAATTAATAATAATAATAACCATTCTCACATACCTGGTTATATTTAATGACCCTGTTGCGGTATCTCACTCAAAATTATTAATCATCAAAGTTATTATATTAGCTCTAATACTGACAAAGCCAGGTGGCCTAATCTATCCTTAAGTCTCTATGTCAGACCTATTCTTTGCGACCTTTATTCATCTAACATAGTGACAGACAAATTAGCTGTCTTGCCTTGAGTTGGCAAACACTATCTTTCCCTTTGATTAATTACGTAACATACAACATCCACATATCTCCGGCTCAGAGTCCCCAGTGAACACTTCTCGGTCACACTAACAAATTAACCAAAATGTTGGTTTAAGATAACAAGAACAATAAGATTTAATAATAATAATAAAAAGAGAACAAATAGAATTTGATTTCCAAAAAGACAGGTCAACCGAGAACTCTATATTCTGTCCCACCATTAATGTTAATTTAACAATAATGTTCATCTGGTCAGTTATGGATAGAGTAGGGCAGACAACTTCACATTGTAATTATGGATGAGCTCATTGTCATTATCTACTGGTGCAGTATCACACGTCACGTCGATGACCGTCAGCTTGTGACAGGAATAAAGTAGGCCTTTCAGAGTGAACGTGAAGATCAACTCAGCAATAAGTCAAAACGATAAGATGAAAGAAGCTTTAAGGCTTTGTGGTGACAAGAATAGATGACTCTTACAATTTCACCTCATTAAACGTTAGCTACACGTTAACTTATACTTTATAAAATCTCTTCATGAAGAAATATTTACAGATGAAACAATAATATTTCCATTTCCACATTTACATGAATCACAATAGATACAAACATAATCAATGAATGGTTTACATTAAATTGCATTGAATGATTATCTCAATCTCCCATTTAGCTTTACTCACTACAAATGGTTTTACAATACATAAAACATAATGCACAAAACATGCATAGTTTCATTTCATCATCTATACATTTGGCATGAATTATTACTAAAGCCATACAACCTACTCTGGAAGAGACATGCATTAGTTTCATACAACAATCATTAGTAAAAATACATGAATATTCTACATGAATATTCTACAGAATTTTAAACAATAATATATAACAATAATTTCTGAGAAGTCAATATATTTACCCCTCACGGAAACGTGCAAAATCTTCCTTTCATCTATGCAAATTCATCAACCCTTCTATAGGTATCAGGAACATATATATGAATGACTCTAGGTCAAGCTACAAGCTCCTTCGCGTCATTGAACGGAACGCAAATGTCCATATAAGGGCACCCCGTCTCCGGTCAACATTCACCCACTCCTACTGTCACCCTTCCCCCTTCTGTACATTTCCAGTGCCCAGCGTGATCAATGAATTTGACCTCAATCCTTTACTGCGTGTCCGGCAGATTACATAATCGGCTACGCGACTTGAGTGCGTAACTAATATCTATCCATTTACAGATTATTAATAAAGAAAAAGAAATAACACAACACAAAGAACATAATTTGCCTATGGTTCGAACATCACAACCATTAACTAGGTGGCGTTGGCGTCACACAGCCTCACTCCAGAATACATCGCGACACCTATATCATACGTTTAATAAATAAAAATAAGTTTCCTAAAATAAAATCCCTTTTCAGCCTATTTTTCTTGCATACATGATTTCATCGAATAACTTATACACACTCAGAGACATATATGCAGAAAAATATCTATTAGAAATTAAGTAGATTTTTTTGTAGACTTTATTGCGCATCTTATAGAATACACACTGTTGAAAACATTAAAGACTTATGTTGGTACTGTAAAAAGAAAAAAAACTAGTCCCTCTGTTTCAGGGCCGACTTAACAGCATCATAGGCCCACCGGCTAAACAGTGCACTGGGACCCCTACCTACTATTTACTGACAGCAAGTCACAACATATAAGATTAGCAGGAGCCCCATTTGCTCCTGAGGCCCCGGGCAATTGCTCAGCGTGCCCACGTGTTAAGACGGCACTGCTCTGTTTATAGTATATATCCAATGAGAACATTATATTTTTTAATTAAGAGACATTTTTAATAACATATTGACACTCTTCAAAATGTAAAAAAAATATATCTATATGAATATAATGTAAATAGCCACAAAAAATCAGTTTAAGTTATCGTTTATATTTTTTAATCTTAAATAATTTTGTTTATTTTAGCGACGTCATTGTCACTGCCATGCATCACGGGCGTCATTGAAGTTGTGGAAGGAAGACAGAATTCCGTGACATGTAGCGGACTGCTTGTACAGGACACTGTGATGTGGGTGTTACTTGGACAAAACAATAGAAAGATTTTACTTGGTTACTGTCCCCGACCTTCTGCAACTGGTGTTTCCATGTGCTCTGAAACTAACTTGGAACAAATGACTCCGTCAAGGACATCGGACACAGAGAGTGTTCTTGCCATAGATTTCTCAACATTGGATGACGTCACCATTAGAAGATTATTGGAAACATTGATGTGTCAGATAAAGGGGACTAGTACCAATACCACGTGTCAAATAGATGTTGTGTGTAAGTTACCATACTGTCTTCTCTTTCAGAAACGTGTAGTTCTTTTGAATTTTTGTCTTTGAATTCTCCCTATTTCATTTTCTCTCAACCATGCATGCGCTTCATTACTATTTCAGGTCCAAACGACGTTTTCTGAACTTTTAATTATGACAACATGTTCAAAGATAAATGTTCTCTTTATGTGTTTTGAAATTCTAAATTTTCTTTGCGGTTTCACTAATAATTATTTCATGCCACGATATAATTATTAATTTCTTTCCTTCTCGTTGTTCTCTATTCTCTAAACTACTACTGTATAATTCTGAATCATTTAAATGTGGGAATACCTCTGTTAGTTATCTTTTTTCCACTGAAATAAGTTTATAGGAAAAGTATAATTCTATTTAGGTGTCGGAATACCTCTTTTAGTTATCTTTTTTTACTAATAAGTTTATAGGAAAAGTATAAATTATTCTTAATAATCATAACCTCAGTCCATGACTCGGTCTTATTATATTTTTAATAAGTTGCCTGCTATAATTATTACTACCAGCTGATAATGATAACATCATTAATTATAACAGACCCTAGGTAGAAAAACGTTAATTTTATCTTTGAGATGTTTGGATAATAAATTTGCATTCATCTCGCTGGTCATTCAACTCGACACCATCCTACGCAAGGTCATTCCAAAGAACCCATTTAAGTCAAGGTAAAATTATATTTAAAATTCAATAAATACAAACATATATTATGCATAACAAATGTTTAAAAAAGATAACTGATGCTACCAATACCGTACAGAATAAATTGTGCCCACATTGGCTGCCTGTTCACAAACACCAGTCAAGTATAATGCTTCCTTACTGTTATGTTGCACTCACTAACTCCAGTCATATGCCTGTTGCACTCACTAACTCCAGTCAAATGCCTGTTGCACTCACTAACTCCAGTCATATGCCTGTTGCACTCACTAACTCCAGTCATATGCCTGTTGCACTCACTGACTCCACCCAAATGCCTGTTGCACTCACCGACTCCAGTCATGCCTGTTGCACTCACTGACTCCAGTCATATGCCTGTTGCACTCACTGACTCCACCCAAATGCCTGTTGCACTCACTGACTCTATCCAAATGCCTGTTGCACTCACTAACTCCAGTCAAATGAATTCAATAGGTAAGATTTGACCAAGCTTACAGCATGTGTGAGAGCATTGTGGTAATGTTGTAATATATAATCTCAATGGATGAGAGTTAATAGTTAAAGTTAATAGGAAGTTAATAGTTAAAATTAATAGGAAGTTAATAGTTAAAATTAATAGGAAGTTAATAGTTAAAGTTAATAGGAAGTTAATAGTTAAAGTTAATAGGAAGCTTAACATGCTTGGGGTATAAATAGCAGTGTAATGGGTAAATGAGTGAGTTCTCATAACTTAGATCAGAAAAGTGTAACAATGGAATATATACTTGCTTGACTGTACGACCAATGAAAGAAATAGATAGGGTGAATCAAAGTAACCAACCTCAAGAAGCAGCAGTACATAATTGGTTGACCTTTTCAGGATAATAGGTCAAAGTCTTGCGTCTAACATTACGGAGGTCGATTTCTTATTTTAAAATTTGTAATAATGGTAATAGTGGGTGGATGGGGGCTCATTCATATAATTTAAAGGCGGATTGAATTACTCCTTCAGTAAGAAGTTCCACCTTTGGAAAATAAATTATGTGTCAGTAGAACGTCTGTCTATACACAATAGAGTTCAGAAATGCCAGGTGAACCGCCAAAGTGGACGAGTTGGATGTCTTAGTTGGGATTTATTAATAATATATAAATTAAGATTTCCGGATTTGTCTTCTCTTTAGTAAGAAGTTTTCCACGTATGATAAGATTATGTGACTGTAAATGTTGTTTATGTTGTGGAAGAGAGAAAACATTTAGAGCGCCAGCATATCCACTAGGTAAGAGACGAGTTGTGTGTTTTAGAGAATTATTAATAAAATAAATTAAGACTCTCATCACTTGTGAGTAGTTATAAAAAATTAAATAATAATAATAAAAATTTTCGTTAACTAAGTGGCGTTGCTGTCACACAAACACTTTTATATATGTTTCTTATTGTAAATGCATTTAAGTGTTATGAGTTTTCATTTTACAGGCGCATGCCAACATTCTGTTTCGTTATCAACACCTTTAGTAGTCTTATGTGTTAAGTAGATTGTATATTGTGTAATACATGTAAACTGCTTCGTTATCAACACCTTCAGTTGTCTTATGTGTTTAAGTAGATTGTATATTGTGTAATACATGTAAACTGCTAAAGGAATTATGAGGATGTGTTTTTCAAATAATAATCATCACTTGTGTTCTGTCCGGTAAAGACTGCAACTTTGTTTTTCTAAAGAAGAATACGTTTGCAATATTTTCTTTAACACAATATTCACCTGTTTTTAAATGTAAACTGTCATGCGTAAATCTCAATCTGTCATTTCAGATCCACCTGAAGGGACATGCAGTGTCCAGGTTTCGAAAGACCTATCGCCCTGGAATGTAACTGGGCACTGTAACATCACAAAGACATTATCGCTGTTAGGAAGGTACACATGTCAGTGGTACGAAGTACGAGAAGTAAGTTTATGTGACAGTCTATGTGTAATCAGACTAGAAATTCCCGAAATAATTTTTTTTCAGAACACAAATAGAAATTTAAAACACATCTAGTGACCCTTTTTTCATATTGGAATATCAATAGGAAATTGCCAAGATACACACACTTGCTGAGTTTTCTTGCTAACCAGCAAATAATACATTTGCTAAATCTTTCACAGGAATCCCACGAATTGCTTGTCCCTAGAAATGAAAATGTAATCGATATACATGGTCGCTACACAATTTATGTTACTGAAATTCACAGGAATCCCACGAATTGCTTGTCCCTAGAAATGAAAATGTAATCGATATACATGGTCGCTACACAATTTATGTTACTGAAATTCACAGGAATCCCACGAATTACTTGTCCCTAGAAATGAAAATGTAATCGATATACATGGTCGCTACACAATTTACGTTACTGAAATTCACAGTCAAGACAAGACTGATACCAAAAATCATGGCCGACTTTGGAATTGAAGCTAATACCATACTTTGTAGGTGAAGCTTAAAGAGAAATTTCATTTCCTCCCAACATTGTTTAGTCACAAGATGCTTCGTGGATTATTTTGAGCATAACGACAAGCGAACATTTGAAATGAATTAGAGAGAAGAAATTCTCCCATATTTGATACTTTAGTTCCAGTTGACAAGCTCAAGACTAAAACAATGCTGACATCTGAAATAGTGATATTTAGACTACAGGTTTTACTGACTTCTGAAATAGTGATATTTAGACTACAGTTTATGCTAGCTTCTTTGCATTAATCTTCGAAGACACATATCAATCCACTTTCGCATTACTGATAATATAGAGCTATTGTTAACGGTAATTATAGTGTCTCTCTTTGCATTATTGTTAGTGTGCTGTTAACTGTAATTAGAGTGTTTCTCTTTACATTATTGTAAGTGTGCTGTTAACTGTAATGAGAGTGTTTCTTTTCACACTATTGTTACTGTACTGTAACCTGTAATTATTGCTCAGAGTCTGGAGGCAAATGTTTAGCATCATTACAACCTAATAGTCTGTATTGTTTATTTATGTCACAGTTTACTATGTGGTGATGTGATGAGTAAGTGAGATAATGATAACAAATACCAGACCGTCACACTAATAATAATTATAATCAGATCAATTACCTGTATTGACAGCTGTACATGGATTAGTATGTTAAGTGTGATTCCATTGACATCTATAGATGGAGTAGTATGTTAAGTGTGACTCCATTGACATCTATAGATGGAGTAGTATGTTAAGTGTGACTCCATTGACATCTATTGATGGAGTAGTATGTTAAGTGTGACTCCATTGACGTCTATCGATGGAGTAGTATGTTAAGTGTGACTCCATTGACATCTATCGATGGAGTAGTATGTTAAGTGTGACTCCATTGACATCTATCGATGGAGTAGTATGTTAAGTGTGACTCAATTGACATCTATCGATGGAGTAGTATGTTAAGTTTGACTTCATTGACATCTATCGATGGAGTAGTACGTTAAGTGTTACTGCTTAAAGTAACACTTAAAGTGTTATCCAGCCAGCGATTAACAATTCAAAATTGAAATGAAGAAGAATAAAATAGGCCGTCAACACTACTAACTACTCCCTCTCAGGTAACACTCGCCAGCTCATACCTTCACTCCACTACCGAAGTACAATTTTCACTTGTATGCCAATATAGGCAACATAATTCTGAATACGTTTCACGCCGTAAAAATCTTACATTTCAAGTTTCATACAACTTCCATGATTCAATCAAAAACTTCAATGTCAGGTGATAAAGACTCCATTAAAGCACTTTTGAAAAGTTGTTAGTATACCTATGACTGAATCTAACTCTTCTTTCTTTGTGTTAATTAATAATTTCCCTGTATAAGTTAATACGTAGAGTGGTCCAGTTAAAGACAACGTTAGGTACTAAGTAGGTTTAGAGGAGTGAATGAAAGAAAATCTGAATATTTTTGACGACGGCACATTCTACCTAGGCTGTTAATTAGATTGTAGGAAACAGTTTTTGCTTTCGTTTAGACATGTCCTGGAAACAATGCAGGTAGTACTGTTGATAATTCTTCAAAGAAAGTAGCAATGATAAATAATGGTGGAGTTGATAATTTTGTATGTACTTAAATAAAATGCTGTGTTTCAGTGTTAACAGTGGTTTTAAGTAGAGTTATGAAAATAGTATTGAGTTGTAGTAAAAAATAAAAAAAAGAATGCTATGAGGATTAAGTGCGAGAGATAACAAAGTCCGCGTTCTTGACCATAGCGTTAAACTGGCTGACGAACGATTTGCACACTAACACAGCCATTGTAATGGTTTTGACAAGAAATCGTGACAGTTAATGTCCCTAAATGTCCTTCTGTGTGTGGGGTATTCAGTTTGCCATAACACCATATTATGTATGTAATTTTTATAATTATACAGGATTCAGTTTTGACCCTATCAGTGAGAAATGTTATTTAAGTTTTAGGTAATAATTTTTATTCACAATTATCTATATCTTTATGTTTGTTTACTATCTCTTTACAGTGTTAGATTATGTGTATGTGGGAAAATGTATACATTGCCTTAGTCATATTGATTATATTAATTTGATTATTTACATAAATTCTAATAAGTAAAATTACACTTACCATTTTTAGGAATCTGAGGAGAAGCTCGGTTCTATGGTCACCATGAAAACTTGGACAACACAATCGGGTGGAAAATATGTATCAGGATACTGTGAAATGCCAGAAAACATAAAATTCCCAACAACTACTGGACTAGTGACCTACAAAGTGGCTTTCACCCCAGGAACAAATATCACAACAACAGTCAATGGTATCAAAACAGTTGGTAAGTAAAATCTATAAATAGTTATGCTCATGTTTTAGTGAAAACTTGAAAGAAAAAGCTGCATATATTTTGTACGACAGTCTCTCAATGAGCGATGCATGCACAATAAACAAAAAGTTTAAAACATGAACCCGCCTGAATGCTGTCAGTATTTAAGGTAATGGTTATTATTCTACACTTACGGGAAATCCCATTTCTGCTTTACAGTTTAGTATGAAGGTTAGTGAAGAGTTTGAATAATTTTGTTCCTTTCACAAAGTAGAATATGTGACTAAGAGCCAGGCATTTATATTATGAGTGTTAGACTTCTGTCTATAATTCCCTTCATTCTTTTCACTGTTACTGTTAAATTACTCTCTACAGCAGGCATGTCAAACTGAGGATCCCCCGAGGGCCACATGGGTCACATATGTGCTGTCATTAGGGACACACACGACAACTAAGTGCGCACATTACAACTAATTGAAATCATTTTTAATAAAATTTATTGCAGAATATTTTTGTTACTTAAATTTAGAAAAATACAATGTCATACAAATGTTTTGCAGCATTCATGAATACAAAGTAATGAAGTAGTTTGACAAAAAATATAATTTTAAACGGCAACATACGGATTTGTCTTCTCTTTACTAAGAAGTTTTCCACCCATGGAAAAATTATGTGACTGTAAATGTTGTTTATGTTGTGAAAGAGAGAAAACGTTTACAGCGCCAACATATCCGCCAGGTGAGAGACGAGTTGTGTCTTTTAGAGAATTATTAATAAAATAAATTAAGACTCTCATCACTTGTGAGTAGTTATAAAAAATTAAATAATAATAATAATAAATATTTTCGTTAACTAAGGGGCGTTGCTGTCACACAAACACTTTTATATATGTTTCTTATTGTAAATGCATTTAAGTGTTATGAGTTTTCATTTTACAGGCGCATGCCAACATTCTGTTTCGTTATCAACACCTTTAGTTGTCTTATGTGTTAAGTAGATTGTATATTGTGTAATACATGTAAATTGTTTCGTTATCAACACCTTCAGTTGTCTTATGTGTTTAAGTAGATTGTATATTGTGTAATACATGTAAACTGCTTAAAGGAATTATGAGGATGTGTTTTTCAAGTAATAATCATCACTTGTGTTCTGTCCGGTAAAGACTGCAACTTTGTTTTTCTAAAGAAGAATACGTTTGCAATATTTTCTTTAACATAATATTCACCTGTTTATAAATGTAAACTGTCATGCGTAAATCTCAATCTGTCATTTCAGATCCACCTGAAGGGACATGCAGTGTCCAGGTTTCGAAAGACCTATCACCCTGGAATGTAACTGGGCACTGTAACATCACAAAGACATTATCGCTTTTAGGAAAGTACACATGTCAGTGGTACGAAGTACGAGAAGTAAGTTTATGTGACAGTCTATGTGTAATCAGACTAGAAATTCCCCAAATAATTTTTTTTCAGAACACAAATAGAAATTTAAAACACATCTAGTGACCCTTTTTTTCATATTGGAATATCAATAGGAAATTGCCAAGATACACACACTTGCTGAGTTTTCTGGCTAACCAGCAAATAATACATTTGCTAAATCTTTCACAGGAATCCCACGAATTGCTTGTCCCTAGAAATGAAAATGTAATCGATATACATGGTCGCTACACAATTTATGTTACTGAAATTCACAGGAATCCCACGAATTACTTGTCCCTAGAAATGAAAATGTAATCGATATACATGGTCGCTACACAATTTATGTTACTGAAATTCACAGGAATCCCACGAATTACTTGTCCCTAGAAATGAAAATGTAATCGATATACATGGTCGCTACACAATTTACGTTACTGAAATTCACAGTCAAGACAAGACTGATACCAACCATCATGACTGACTTTGGAATTGAAACTAATACCCTACTTTGTAGGTGAAGCTTAAAGAGAAATTTCATTTCCTCCCAACATTGTTTAGTCACAAGATGCTTTGTGGATTATTTGAGCATAACGACAAGCGAACATTTGAAATGAATTAGAAAGAAGAAATTCTCCCACATTTGATACTTTAGTTCCAGTTGACAAGCTCAAGACTAAAACAATGCTGACGTCTGAAATAGTGATATTTAGACTATAGGTTATGCTAGCTTCTTTGCATTAATCTTTGAAGACACCATTGACATCTATAGATGGAGTAGTATGTTAAGTGTGACTCCATTGACATCTATAGATGGAGTAGTATGTTAAGTGTTACTGCATCTAAGCTACAAGTCTTTGTATATTTTACTAGTTCGCACTTTTAAATTATCACCTAGGATATATTGCCGCCAACAGTTACTTCCAGTCATTTGGATGCATACCTCCTTTAAGTGTTATCCAGCCAGCGATTAACAATTAAAAATTGAAATGAAGAAGAATAAAATAGGTATTACAAGAATTTAACATATTGTCTTCACAGATCAGTGCTAACAATTGAATTGCCTTAATATTCCGATTACTAATTGTTCTCATTTCTCTACACTTGCAGCCTAGAATTGTAGAAAAATCACCCATTCAGGAAATTTCAATTTTTACACAGCTGAGACAACAATGTATGTATGTTGTGATGATCTGTTAGATTCGATACACATCATATGGAGCCTCATGCTAATTAGTCACTGGTCCAACTCACATACATATGTAGCCTCATGCTAATTAGTCACTGGTCCAACTCACATACATATGTAGCCTCATGCTAATTAGTCACTGGTCCAACTCACATACATATGTAGCCTCATGCTAATTAGTCACTGGTCCAACTCACATACATATGTAGCCTCATGCTAATTAGTCACTGGTCCAACTCACATACATATGTAGCCTCATGCTAATTAGTCACTGGTCCAACTCACATACATATGTAGCCTCATGCTAATTAGTCACTGGTCCAACTGACATACATAGTGATTGTTTCTATTCATGCTTCAATGTTCTTCTGATCTGACTGCCAACAATATGGCCAACAATACTAACTACTCCCTCTCAGGTAACACTCGCCAGCTCATACTTTCACTCCACTACCGAAGTACAATTTTCACTTGTATGCCAATATAGGCAACAGCATTCTGAATAAGTTTCACGCCGTAAAAATCTTACATTTAAAGTTTCATACAACTTTAATGATTCAATCATTTAAATAAAAATAAGATTTATTAACGCATTAAATTTTATAATTTAATTAAATGAAATCTGACAGGAGTAAAAAGATCTGTTTCTCACTCCTACACCCTCTTTTAGTAACCCAATGTAAGACCAGTTGCTAGATCCCAGATTTCTTGGATCTCTGTCTCTCGTTGCTACAACCTCTTTTAGTAACCCAATGTAAGACCTGTTGCTAGATCCCAGATCTCTTGGATCTCTGTCTCTGAGTAGGGACAAAAACTTCAATGTCAGGTGATAAAGACTCCATTAAAATCACTTTTGAAAAGTTGTTAATAATATACCTTTGACTGAATCTGTCTCTTCTTTTTTTGTGTTAATTAATAATTTCCCCGTATAAGTTAATATGTACAATGGTCCAGTTAAAGACAACGTTAGGTACTAAGTAGGTTTAGAGGAGTGAATGAAAGAAAATCTGAATATTTTTGACGACGGCACATTCTACCTAGGCTGTTAATTAGATTGTAAGAAACAGTTTTTGCTTTCGTTTAGACATGTCCTGGAAACAATGCAGGTAGTACTGTTGATAATTCTTCAAAGAAAGTAGCAATGATAAATAATGGTGGAGTTGATAATTTTGTATGTACTTAAATAAAATGCTGTGTTTCATTGTTACAAGTGGTTTTAAGTAGAGTTATGAAAATAGTATTGAGTTGTAGTAAAAAAACAAAGAGAATGCTATGAGGACTAAGTGCGAGAGATAACAGTGGTTTTAAGTAGAGTTATGAAAATAGTATTGAGTTGTAGTGAAAAAAAAATAGTATTTAGTTGTAGTGAAAAAAAATAGTATTGAGTTGTAGTGAAAAAAAATAGTATTTAGTTGTAGTGAAAAAAATAGTATTGAGTTGTAGTAAAAAAAAAATGAATGCTATGAGGATTATGTGCGAGAGATAACAGTGGTTTTAAGTAGAGTTATGAAAATAGTATTGAGTTGTAGTAAAAAAAAAAAAAGAATGCTATGAGGATTAAGTGCGAGAGATAACAAAGTCCGCGTTCTTGACCATAGCGTTAAACTGGCTGACGAATGATTTGGACACTAACACAGCCATTGTAATGGTTTTGACAAGATATCGTGACAGTTAATGTCCCTAAATGTCCGTCTGTGTGTGGGTTAGGCAGTTTGCCATTACACCATATTATGTATGTAATTTTTATAATTATACAGCTTCAGTTTTGACCCTATCAGTGAGAAATGTTATTTAAGTTTCAGGTAATAATTTTTATTCACAAATATCTATATATTTGTATACTATCTCTTTACAGTGTTAGATTATGTGTATGTGGGAAAATGTATACATTGCCTTAGTCATATTGATTATATTAATTTGATTATTTACATAAATTCTAATAAGTAAATTATACTTACCATTTTTAGGAATCTGAGAAGCTCGGTTCTATGGTCACCATGAAAACTTGGACAACACAATCGGGTGGAAAATATGTATCAGGATACTGTGAAATGCCAGAAAACATAAAATTCCCAACAACTACTGGACTAGTGACCGACAAAGTGTCTTTCACCCCAGGAACAAATATCACAACAACAGTCAGTAGTATCAAAACAGTTGGTAAGTAAAATCTATAAATAGTTATGCTCATGTTTTAGTGAAAACTTGAAAGAAAAAGCTGCATATATTTTGTAAGACAGTCTCTCAATGACCGATGAATGTATAATAAACAAAAAGTAATTTCAAGTTTAAAACATGTACCTTTACTCAATGAACCCGCCTGAAAGCTGTCAGCATTTAAGGTAATGGTTATTATTCTACACTGATTGGAATCCCATTTCTGCTTTACAGTTTAGTACGAAGGTTAGTGAAGAGTTTGAATCATTTTGTTCATTTCACAAAGTAGAATATGTGACTAAGAGCCAGGCATTTATATTATTAGTGTTAGACTACTGTCTTAAATACTCTAATTCCCTTCATTCTTTTCAATGTTAAATTAGTGTTTACAGCAGGCATGTCAAACTGAGGATACTCCGACGCACATTACAACTAATTGAAATCATTTTTAATAAAATTTATTGCAGAATATTTTTGTTACTTATATTTAGAAAAATACAATGTCATACAAATGTTTTGCAGCATTCATGAATACAAAGTAATGAAGTAGTTTGACAAAAAATATAATTTTAAACGGCAACATATACTTGTAGTTTGTAACTGCAACAAATACATTGAACAAAAATTACAGCAGTTCAAAACTGAACATTTATTTGCAACTATTCAATCATTTTTAGTGTTTTGTCCTGAGGCTTGACAACCTCTTTTTGCTGACAGTTTTTGGTATGTCTGGCTGAAATGTCTGGGCAGTCCCGACTTTGATCAGAGATGACAAGTGTTATCAGTCAGCCTTGTTCTCTGAAAAGTGTTTGTTGATTTCATAAAGGAAAATAACTGTTTACCCACATAGATAGAACCAAACATTTATGTGAGTTACAATAAATATAAATTTTTTTTTTTTATATTAGTGGAGATTGAATGAGCATTTCACTACATCCATTATCTGTTACACTAAATTAAAGGCTATAATAAACATTTCACTACATCCATTATCTGTTACACCAAATTAAAGGCTATAATAAACATTTCACTACATCCATTATTTGTTACACTAAATTAGAGGCTATAATAAACACACAGCACGTGTTTGAGTTTAACATTACATCTTTCGATTGCCACTGAACGTCATAAAAAAAAATGGCGTTATTTCCATACAAAAGTCAATAAAGAATGTATAATTATCTCTACATATCCTTAATTCATCAAATAAAATAGTCTGAGAATTCGATATGTTTTGCCTTATCTGATGCAAGAGTCCTCATCCATTAATCTGTTTTACCCATGGTGTTATAGGTAGTGTTTGTACGTGGATACTTATTGATTTTCAGTCTATTTATAGAGTTACACACATCCACACTTCCTACGTATTTAACCTATATCGCCGGTAGGAAAACATATCTCCGTATATGGACATTCTATAAGTTATTTTCCACTATCCTTCACCTTTCGACTGTCCACACATGATGGTCGAGTGACCTATATCTTAAGTACATAACAAAGGTCGGTATTGCACCACAGTTTGCAAGGACGGCTAACGGTACGGTATAGAAAAAAATGCGAAACTTTAATTAATAAAAATTGTTAATTAAGACAGGCATAATTTCTTCTAACAGGATATAAGACTGTATAGATATTAAAATTACTCGAACTCTAAATGTAAAATTATCAAACTACAATGAATCGACATATGAAAAATACATTGTTTACTATATGTGAAATGCAATTACTGTTGACTTACAAGTGTGCAGTTTGAAATAAACTATGACACTGAATAGATGGCGCTGCCCATGCTGAAATAGATGTCTTCATATTTTCTTGACCATGATCATCTTTGAGTCTGATTTCAAACAATAACACAAGATGTGATAAATGGACCCTGGTATGGATTTATCACTTACCTACACTTTTCCCTTTTGAAAAGCAGGGTGTGTCCTTGAGGATAAGCACAGACGTCTAGCAGGTGTGTGCACGTGCATAGGGTCGGGGTTGGGACTAGATCTTGAAACAGAAACTAGAGCAAGAAATGTTGTTTAAGTCTGCTTGGGTCGGGACTAGGTCTTAAAACAGAAACTAGAGCATGATAAAAAGAGAAGAAATGTTGAAATCTGCTGTGGACAGGACGCCGGTGGAAGTGGCGCTCAGTGGTCATTTCTCTATGCTGCAAGAGTGATTCCAACTGCAATGTTTAGAGCATTTTGAAAGTTTCCAGTCGACCAATAGCAGACTAGAGTGGAGAGTTACAACAACCATGTCATGACAACACCAGTTTCCAGTTGACCAATAGCAGACTAGAGTGGAGAGTTACAAACTTACAACAACCATGTCCTGACAACACCTGTGAGCTTAACGGGGCTTTTGTAATATTAGCTGTAAGAAAATGTACAGTGTGCTTATTCATCTCTGCAAGTAGTGAAGATCTTTTAGGTCAAGTGAAAAGCAATAAGAAAGTTTTTTTATTAAAAGTATCACCAAACATCTATGTGACTGATTAAATTTAACATATGTTTCATTAAGAAAAAATGCGGATTTAAATGTTGGTACATTGACTTGGTACATTGTAGCGTATTTACTTTTTGCCTTAGTTGTATTTCAAATTTCTCATATGAATTAATACTCTCTTAGTATATGATGCTACTAAAATGTCAAAATATACCCATTCACTCGAAAGCATTCTTTATTTCCAGTGTCGAGTGATACCTGGGAAGATCTCTGTGTATGCAATTAACTCAGATGCATTAGTTTTAAAATACTGTATAGATGCCGAACCAGGTACTGGTCCTAGTGATTATTTTGTTTTTGACTCGTCGAGCCACCATACAGTAACACTGCGACATAAATCAACAATAAAATCCATTACACTACAATGACGCTCAACCTTGCCACTATACTACACTAAGTGCATTAAAAATAACGCGAAAAAGTGTTTAACAATGAACAATGAAATTTCATCTAAAAGAAGAATGACAAAAAGATATATATTTGAAGAATTGTGCACATATCTCGTCACAGATAAGTGTGACTTGACAATAGAATGGCCTGAATTTTCCTTATTGTTCTCATTTCGGTGCACGAGCCCTCTCGATTTAGAGACTTTCGGAGGTTAAATCAGTTATGTAGGTTGTAATGATCAGTTACTTTCATCACAGCAGGTCTGTAGCCCACACTGGTCCACACTCACCCACCTCATACCCCCCCAACACCTCCACCCCCCGACACACGCACACAATCGTATAAACTGATTGACTCCAACACAAACTCGATAGGAATTGACCAGTCGGTTGTTGTAATTTAGGTTTACTAATACGCTGTAAATTGTACACTGAAACCCTATGAACATACAATGAGGATTTCAACTGCGTTTCTCATCCTAATACCTTTTTACCGATCTGTGAAATCAAATCATCATTAAAACACAACTTATGTCATACATGTATGACACTCAGTCTTTATCACACAATTCAGCAGAAAGAATACAGTTTAAATTATCATTTCGCTCTCTCACAGTAACTAAATTTACCTTTAAAAGTTTTCAGACTTTACCTTCAAATCTTGTGAGTTTCTCCGTGCTGGTCAGGACTTTTTCTCAAGTCATCTTCGCGCAAGATGAAGATAGTTGGGTCTTTCGGACCACAATGTCAGATTTTGGCTCCATCTACCCCTCATCTCTCTGGTCATCTAGCTCACTAACCAATTGAGTGTAGCAAACTTCACCCTTGCTTACTTCCAACTTGGAACAAGAGATGGACACGTATAGGCGCATGCACTTGTCTCCCTTTCGTTCTGTGATTGTTTCCTATTCACGCTTCACTGCTCTTCCGGCCCGTTAAGCGCCGTTACTAATGCTATTTTCAGTCAATATATGCCCACATATACTTTCATCCCACTCCAAAGTTTACATTTCCACTATGAACAACGAAGTACTAAACACATTGTACACTTAAATTTCAAGGTAATTTAACTCCTCTGCTAACATTAAAAAAACATTTACTGAAATCCCCCTTTTTATGACAGAATGTAATTAATTCTTTAATTATAATATGAACACTTCAAGTATAATAGTGAACATTGTTGAGTAACAACAACAAAAAAAGCTATATATATCTGCCTCACAGTGCGACCAAGTCCGCCCACACTGCCAGTGTAGGATGTGAGTATTATTGTTGATCAGTACTGTAGTACTTTATATTTTCTTTTTCCCATTGTGTCAGTACTAGTTTTCTTTTAAACATGTATTCATTGATGGTGTGTGTGTGTGTGTGTGTGTGTGTGTGTGTGTGTGTGTGTGTGTGTGTGTGTGTGTGTGTGTGTGTGTGTGCGTGCGTGCATGCGTGTGTTTTGTATATATTGAAATGCCTTTAGCTATTCGTCTCATTATCTTTAAAATACCTCTTCAAAATAAACACCTTAAGAAGGTAAACTGAATGACGTGGGATGGATTATCTGCTCTCTATTTAATGTGGCAGAAACAAAAAATTATTATCTAGAGATATGATGTTCTTGGGTTTCAGCTGCTGCGTATATAGATGAATTACAATTGAATTATACAAAGAATCTCTTTGTATAGTGTTTATTGGCTGATTTTAATTAGCAAATCAATTCATCAGTCCATACACATACCATTTAACAGTATCGCCTATCCTTGTTTGCTGCCTCATTCAATTTTTATTTATTCTTGACAACCTGCATATTTATTTTTGACAACATGCTTATTTATTCTTGACAACATGCATAGTTATTCTTGACAACCTGCATAATTATTCTTGACAACCTGCATATTTATTCTTGACAACCTGCATATTTATTCTTGACAACCTGCATAGTTATTCTTGACAACCTGCATATTTATTCTTGACAACCTGCATAGTTATTCTTGACAACCTGCATATTTATTCTTGACAACCTGCATAGTTATTCTTGACAACCTGCATATTTATTCTTGACAACCTGCTTATTTATTCTTAACAACCTGCATAGTTATTCTTGACAACCTGCATAATTATTCTTGACAACCTGCACATTTATTCTTGACAACCTGCATATTTATTCTTGACAACCTGCATAGTTATTCTTGACAACCTGCATATTTATTCTTGACAACCTGCATAGTTATTCTTGACAATCTGCATAGTTATTCTTGACAACCTGCATATTTATTCTTGACAAGCTGCATAGTTATTCTTGACACAACCATGTTCTGGGTGTGTCTGGCTGTAATCGGGGGACGGCGGGGATGCGTCACTTTGAACGTATTATAGTGAAATCACTCTACGACAAACTCGTCATTTAATACATCAATCATTAAAAGTCCCTTTAAATCTTATTTACTATTCTCTCTACGACAAACTCGTCATTTAATACATCAATCATTAAAAGTCCCTTTAAATCTTATTTACTATTCTCTCTACGACAAACTCGTCATTTAATACATCAATCATTAAAAGTCCCTTTAAATCTTATTTACTATTCACTCTACGACAAACTCGTCATTTAATACATCAATCATTAAAAGTCCCTTTAAATCTTATTTACTATTCACTCTACGACAAACTTGTCATTTAATACATCAATCATTAAAAGTCCCTTTAAATCTTATTTACTATTCTCTCTACGACAAACTCGTCATTTAATACATCAATCATTAAAAGTCCCTTTAAATCTTATTTACTATTCACTCTACGACAAACTCGTCATTTAATACATCAATCATTAAAAGTCCCTTTAAATCTTATTTACTATTCACTCTACGACAAACTCGTCATTTAATACATCAATCATTAAAAGTCCCTTTAAATCTTATTTACTATTCACTCTACGACAAACTCGTCATTTAATACATCAATCATTAAAAGTCCCTTTAAATCTTATTTACTATTCTCTCTACGACAAACTCGTCATTTAATACATCAATCATTAAAAGTCCCTTTAAATCTTATTTACTATTCTCTCTACGACAAACTTGTCATTTAATACATCAATCATTAAAAGTCCCTTTAAATCTTATTTACTATACCACTTTGCAAGAATAAAGCATTCTTTATGTTTGCAAACGTCTGCCATGATACTAAAGAGGGGATAGTAAAGCATTCTAAATGGATTAACATATGACTGACCGTGAGAGCCACATGGGTAATCACATAGGACATAGAAACTACACATGGGTAATCACATAGAACATAGAAACTACACATGGGTAATCACATAGGACATAGAAACTACACATGGGTAATCACATAGGACATAGAAACTACACATGGGTAATCACATAGGACATAGAAACTACACATGGGTAATCACATAGGACATAGAAACTACACATGGGTAATCACATAGGACATAGAAACTACACATGGGTTTGAGGATCAGCGCGAGTATTGACTAACAGGTGAAGTCATGATTGAGAGTTATGACGTTGTCCTGGAGTGCGTACACATATTCACAAGGGAATTAAAATTTGAGAATCCGAGGGACGTGTTCCTAGATAAGTCAATCTTCTTACCATTATCAGTAAGAAATATTTTCAGTGTTTGAAGTTGTGTTCCTAGGTAAGTCAATCAGCTTACTATTATCAGTAAGAAGTCATTCTTTAGCTGCTTGATGTTGTGTTCCTAGGTAAGTCAATCTGTTTACCATTATTAGTAAGAAGTCATTCTTTAGCTGCTTGAAGTTGTGTGGATGTACTGTGGAACATAATTCTAATTGCTCATTCCTAACTAAGACTATATTTCGCTTGTATTGTTCTGTGATTATAGAAACGTCACTCATTCCTAACTAAGACTATATTTCGCTTGTATTGTTCTGTGATTATAGAAACGTCACTCATTCCTAACTAAGACTATATTTCGCTTGTATTGTTCTGTGATTATAGAAACGTCACTCATTCCTAACTAAGACTATATTTCGCTTGTATTGTTCTGTGATTATAGAAACGTCACTCATTCCTAACTAAGACTATATTTCGCTTGTATTGTTCTGTGATTATAGAAACGTCACTCATTCCTAACTAAGACTATATTTCGCTTGTATTGTTCTGTGATTATAGAAACGTCACTCATTCCTAACTAAGACTATATTTCGCTTGTATTGTTCTGTGATTATAGAAACGTCACTCATTCCTAACTAAGAATATATTTCGCTTGTATTGTTCTGTGATTATAGGAAACGTCACTCATGCTATTTGTTGACCTAATTGCATGAAAAATGTTAGACAGTTGATCGGCATTCTAGAAATTGCATTTTGTTTCCTGTGGAAATATGTCTGTGTGTAATTTGGATGAAATTGAATATTAATCACTACCATACTAATTAAAATGTTGTTTTGATAACTGTGATACTGTACAATAGAGATATAATTTAAGTGTTACATTATATGCAATGCTTGTATGTTTTTCTGCTAATGTACACTGAGAAAATCACCAAAGTATTATAAATGGTTCTTTTAGTTATAATGACAGCAAATAAAACTGAAACTGTGCAATCTATCTAGAGCACATTCTAGTAAATTCACATCAAATTAATGA
This sequence comes from Sinotaia quadrata, assembly GCA_028829895.1. NCBI lineage: Eukaryota > Metazoa > Mollusca > Gastropoda > Architaenioglossa > Viviparidae > Sinotaia > Sinotaia quadrata. Next base: position 99,022,890 of record CM054180.1, read on the forward strand.
AATAAAAAATGAAGCAGTTAAATACATAGGATCTACATTGCTACTTGTGCAGACGAACGTTTGTCTAAGGTTCTAGTTTAGATCTGTCCATATCACACGCTTGTTTATGGTTCTAGTTTAGATCTGTCCATATCACACGTTTGTTTATGGTTCTAGTTTAGATCTATCCATATTTCACGTTTGAGTGTGAGTGAAATCTATATTTTGAAAGACTGGCATGTTTTAAGGAGGTGCTCAGAATGATCTGACTTTGGACCAAGTGCTTTTGAGTGTGAGTGAAATCCATATTTTGAAAGACTGGATTGTTTTTAAGGAGGTGCTCAGAATGATCTGACTTTGGACAAAGTGCTTGCATTGTAGCATCAATCTAATTGATCTGTGACTGTGTGTCTTCTCATGATAATGGTCCTTGATGCAAGGCATCAAACTATTACCCACAAGAATGTAACATCAGGAGCAAAATTAAACATTTCAAAAGACAAAGAATAACTTTAATTTAGAAACTAAAATGGTATATTAACACCAACAACTGATTATTACTATTCATAAACAGTCTGACCTTGTATTTAACTACGTCAGGGGTGCACAAACTTTTTAGGCCAGAGGGCCACATTTCCAATTGATAGTGCATGGAGGGCCGCAAGTCAGATTGCACATGGATGACAACAGAAATAATGAAATACATTCGTTTTTGCCTTATTAACCTAGATTTAGTCTTTATTAGTGAGAAGGGTGAGCCTGAATGTTGTTAACAACTTTATCAATATTTGGTTAGAGTTTTGTAGTCGCCAGCCTCAAAATCGAACAGAGATTGTTGTCGTCAAATTCGATCTCAGCTTGTTCTTGTTCATGTTCATTACTGAAAACGTTTGTTCACACAAGTATGTGCTGCCGAATTCTGACAACAACTTGCAAGCCAAATCCTTGACATTTCTGTTTGTGCTCGAGCTGAAACTTCCATAAAATGTTAAAATGTTGTTCTGCTGAAATGATGACTTCAGTTCAGGTGAACATTGAAGATCAATGACCGTCAGTAAAAGGCCCTGATGATTTGGCAACAATATGTGCTACTTTGCAACTTGCATGAGCAAAATACTTGTTTTCTTCAGACTTTTTGTGAAGAAATGTTGCTGTGCTGACAGACCTTTTAAAAGTTGCTCAATTTTGTTGTTTCTCCAGTGCCTTTTAAGTCATCAAAAGTTGCAGCTGCTTTGTTTTGTAATGCCGCTTGCAGTTGAAGTCCTTCATCACAGTAACAGACTCACAACAAATTAAGCACATAGCTGCTCCATTAAAATGCCGCATAAAGTATTTAGCCTCCACTCTTCTTTAAACTGATGATTTTCGTCTTCAATTTTATGCTTCTTATGCAGCAGGTTTCTGACATATTAACAAAGGGCAGTAGTTTAAAAACAACTTCACTCCGAAACAGTGTAATTCATTCATTCCAACCAGACATCCACAGCCACATATTCACACACACTGACTGCACCATCCTTCCCCCCCCCCCAGTGTCACCTCACCCCATCCCCAGACTGAACTTTAGCTGGCTGCCTGCCGACTTGGGTTTAGATATAGACCTCTTTCTAATGCTATTTGATGTCGCCATACATCAAAGATGTGCAGATACTACTATTTCAACAGTACACCTTTGATCAGCTGAACTGAACAAAGTGCCCAATACACAGCCTCTCACCTCAATACCGCATCCAGCGTTTGTTTTCAACACAGCACAAGATGCTTCCACGGGAAAGCAAACCACTGTTCTACTCCCTTGTTCAGATTAATGTTAAAAGCTCCTTGCCTGTTACAAATAATGGTAACATCCTAAAGTCTTCTGGGGGCCGCATGCGGCCCGCGGGCCGCGGTTTGTGCACCCCTGAACTACGTGAATGAATTATTACTAAAGAACTATTCATAAACAGTCTGACCTTGTATTTAGCTACGTGAATGAAAAATGAATTTTCCCAATGGAATATTAATTCCTTGACATCTACTTGTTTTGCAAGAATACTGTGTCAGTTATTTTGAACATGGAGAAGTGACTTCTACTTCCTTTGCATGAATACTGTGTCAGTTATTTTGAACATGGAGAAGTGACTTCTAAATTTTGAAGATTATATTATTTTTCACCTATAATATAATGCACCTCTCAAATGCAGACATCGATCTGAGGAGTAGTCTCCACATACACCTACTTTTCCCAGTGTTAACCTTCATATTATAGGCATATAAAATACTGCAGGTTAACTCACAATTGGCAACACGTTTGGAAGTGAAGCCTTTACTTTTGAGGTGAACGTTAATGGTGAGTGAAAAATACATTTACCATTTCCATTTAATCATTGCGAAATAATCAGTGTTTAGACAAAAGAGTATTTTATTAGTGGAAATATGTTATCTGCTGTGCCATTGATAGTGCTAATCGCGATTACGAAAGGTTGTGTTTAGCTCTCGTACCTCCCACCCCCTAATCCCAGACATACTCACAACTGTGCTCTATATCATTATGTGAATGTATATGAAAATGTATCACTGCTTGCGTTTGTAAATTATTAAACGAAGTTAATTGATATACCGTATGAACCAATGAATGCACTTTATATTAAATCGTTTTGTAATAGAGTATACATTGCAAATGAAATAGACACATCACTACCAAGGACAAAATATTGCCTCATGTAGCAGAGGCTATGCACGTCAATAAAATCATAAACTTTAGTCGTGGTCCTCCTTGCCAATTTACCCAGAGACATAGCAATGCAAAGTTCCTTCTCAAATGTCCATTAACTGTACAAGAGTGGTATAAATAGATTCACATCAACTACATACGCAAAGATCTACCATTCGTTTCGTATTTATGGATTAAGTCAGTTGGCAGTCCAGTGTCAACAGAATAATAATATTAATGAAATATAAGAGGTACCAATTCCATTCGTCAAAGATCACCTTCCCCATGCACAAAAGCAGTGAAATTATGCAGTTCTCTCCTCATTCTCTCGTCATAATAATATATTATGTCCAGTCACCTCCATATTTTGTCCTTTTGAGAGCAGCAGTCTATATAGAGCTAGTCACCTCTTTAACTCAGTAAAATTAAATTAAATATTATATCTTCAGCATTCTAGAATAATTTATATTTTAAAACTAATAATAATAATTTGAATACTTGATAGCCCGTCTCCCCGTTATATGTATGAATAATACTTATTATCATTTAGAGAATTTTTTATTTGTGTTGTTCAAAGGAGATTAACTAAAGTAGCAAACTAAATGATCATAGCCTGCGAGATGTAAACTTTTTCTTGGATAAATGTGTATTTAATATTGACAGTGCTGTATCGTCTTGGCATTATGTCTTTACTCTTCAGCAGGTATTACTACTACACAGATGACTGGACTTGTAGTAGTGCCTGGTATAGTCATCATCATCATCATCATCATCGTCATCATCATTATAAAGAAGAAAAAGAAAAGAAAAGGTAATTTAATGATGATCAATATTTGAATATATTATATTTAGTGCAAATGTAATAAGCATCTCTGTGATATTCTTGAAACACGTCAAACATCAGATGATTGGCTTAATTGGTGTTAAGTGGGAATATGTGTGTGTGTGTGTGTGTTCGTGCGTGCGTGCGTGTGCGTGTGTTTGTGTGTGTAGCACCCGTGAGTTTACTGTATTATTTTGTACATGTTCACTGTGGCCTGTCAGCTCCATAGCCCATCTTTGAAATCTGACCACTGGCAATTGCAACTTGATTTACAGCCTGGGGTCAGGGAGTTCACTTTTCAGCCACGTGGTGCCCTGTGCATTGTGCCCTTTAGCTGACGTATAGTGCGAGGATATACACTTTTATCATTATATTCTGTTTGATGTACTTGTTAACTGTGTTAGCAATTTGTATATTTAGAAATGATATTGTTTACACAATTTCTAATTGATATATTTTATTTGAATATTGTTATGGTATTCGCATATTTTTACAATTCAAATGTGTGAGAATGGTTTTCATACAGCCCATCAACTCAGATTTTATATTAGATCTATTCCTTTAATGCTAGGAAAGAGTTATGAATTAAAGCATAATTATGGTAGTTTCATTATATATTTGATTTGTTATATAACCCTTAGGCATTTAACTGTAGTTGAAACAAATGAGGAAACACAAAGCTGATTTAAGAGGTCTTTTAGTCTGGATTGCCTCTCCTGCCTTTATGGGTTTTCGTGGACGGCCGCACTTTCAGAATATATATATAGACGCAAGGGAAAAGAGTGGGAGTGACAAAAAATTAAAAAATCATATATCAATCGAAATTCAAGAGTGACCAGTCAGCAAAAGCTCACCCTTCGGACTACCGGGACAGCAGCTATGAAGAAAACAGAGCACCAGCTAGTGCCACACCTAAGCCCTTATTTGAGTTATTTGTGAAACGAGACTTACTGCCCACTCCTTCAGGGTAAGAAAATCAGGGTAGCTTACATCTTGCGGCACCCCAACGCCCTTATCAGGGCTAGAAAAAGAGGAAGGGGAAGTTTTAAATATAGAAGATTACACGGCGATCTATACGGATACAAGGAAACATGAGAAAAAAGCGTTAACTTCTGATGACTTCCAGATCAAAACTGAAAACTTCTACCTCACCGATAATTTCTCCAAACTAATGTAGATACTCTTCCACGGCGCGTCAGGAAAGGGAGATAAGCCACATATTGCAAAACACCATGACGCTCTGGACTGTGCCATTTATTTGTGGGAGCGTTTAAATGAACACCTCTCAACAGCTAAAAACATCGACAGACAATGAAGTGCAAACTAACATCCAGTAGAAATTACCACCAAAACCAAAGCCAACTCAACACAGACTCTTACACAGGTCAGCAAAACCAACCAGGCTTTCTCCAAAACTATCATCACTGAGGAAAAGACGAGTCAGACAAAACCAACCAGGCTTTCTCCAAAACTATCATCACTGAGGAAAAGACGAGTCAGACAAAACAACCAGGCTTTCTCCAAAACTATCATCACTGAGGAAAAGACGAGTCAGACAAAACCAACCAGGCTTTCTCACAAACTATCATCACTGAGGAAAAGACGAGTCAGACAAAACCAACCAGGCTTTCTCACAAACTATCATCACTGAGGAAAAGACGAGTCAGACAAAACCAACCAGGCTTTCTCACAAACTATCATCACTGAGGAAAAGACGAGTCAGACAAAAACAATCAATACAGAGGAAAAAGAAGCTCAAACAACACCCACAACCAACAAACATGACAACAAGAAGAAAAACTTCAAAATTGCCAACACACAGACTACAACTACAGCAAGAAAAGAAAAAAACCCAAAGAAGACGGCATCACAAAGAAGAAAGATCCATCTACAGAGATTGAGGATGAACTCAACGAATACACAAAATCTTTCGAGGCTTCTCCTCTCTCACCATTACCAGAGACCCCACCAAGAACAACAACAACAACAGTAACCACAGCAAACAGCCAAACAGTACAAGGACCCAAACACAAAAGACGTCACCCACCACAACACATCCGACAGCAACAGCGACAACAACAGTCAACAACAGTAGCCACAACAAAAAAGACAACAACATAACGCCAAGGAAAGCACTGCCGTCAACAACGACAGCAATGGTGGCCCAGTGAGCCGCAGTTCACGCAGTGGGGATACTATAATCACCCCATTGCAGACATGATTCAACTGCTGCTCGACCGTCTTTACTGGCCACCAGCTCCCGCCTTCATGCATCCTAAAGAACACCGGGGATAGACACAACGACAGTGCCAACAACAACGACAACACCACCAGTGAGGAGGACAGGGGGTGAACTTCTCGGCGCTCGTACATGCTTAGTACAGACTTGGTGTGCCACTAGCCTAGGTTCTGTAAGACACCCCCTCCCATCCAACCTCAGGAACGTTAGCAACAACATTCACCACTTTAGCCCACTGATGACCGTAATAAAGTCCACCTTTGCCAGCCAGACTCATTAAGCAATGGACGAGCGAGCAACAGCAATACACATAGATTCGTCACGAATATTCACAACCTTCATCAGCAATCGACACCACAACGCTCAACGGGAACAAAATATAACTTCAACGCCACAGACATAAGAAATTGCGGACACGTTACTCAACAGGTACACAACTCTATGACATAAATTTTTAAAAAATTGAACAACTGACGACAACACCAAGCAAGCACCAATACAAAACTTCAACAGCAACACTACCGCCAGTTCCTCCCCCCCCCCCCGAATAGTCGTGAGGGGAGCATGTCCCACTGGAGCACTACAGATCAGAGAACGTCTTATGAAGAAATGATCCACGAAAGCTCCAGTGGTGACGTAAAATTGTTATTGTAACCACCACCACCACCGAAAGAGGGCGAGAGTATGGACAAAACCAGACAAGATAGGAGGATAGGTGTGTGGGGTAAACCTAAGATTCCTGGGCCATGGAGCCGATAGTTAGAGTGGATAGTTTAGGTTAAGTTGTGAGCAAACCTAGATCGTAAACAAACTTAGGGAAGTGTATTACCAGAAGCTGAAAGAGATATACACAGAGTAGCTGAAAAACTTTTATTAACTAAAAGTTAGAGAAAGAGATGATAATTTTATTATACTAATGTAAATGATGGACTTGTGTACATTTGCCATTATAAAAAAGTATACATTCAATATAATGAGAATCATGCCATGGACATGTGAACATATGTAGCTGTGTTTGTTGATGCTATTTATCATTTAGTAGTTTGGCTGCTCTGGTCCCCGTTAGTTCAGAGACGGACGTTTTATAAAATTAAAACGATCGCTTTTGCCGTAACCAGAGTCCAGCTAGCTACATCATTCCGTCATGATTCATGAAGGTCTTAACCAGAGACAAAATGTAAACATATTCTCTTGAATCTAGCATGCCCATATATAATTAATAAATATATTCGGTGGCGATAACAAGAATTCATAACTCGGTTCTTTACAAAGACATTATGAAAATCAACAGTTTTCCCGTACCATGTACACAGTATCGTTGGCATGAAATCAATTAATATTAGCTTATCAGCCACCAAAACAATTAAAGGTTGTTCATAAATTATTATTCCATTAGTTGTCACACTGAGACATCAAGTACATCAATATTTCAAGATAATTCAAATATAATCTATTATAACTCATAAATGGTTTCACTAATACTCTTAAAATTTCACTCGCAAGTGAAGAAGAAAACATATAACACTCACAAACAATGTCTATCATACTCAGGACTTCACAATTATGTAAGAATAATGGTAGATTCAACATGTGCGCTTACAACATAATTCAGTAACAAAATTACTTGTTAATGCCACATATGCATCTCTGCTGCAAAAGAATATATCTTTCACACATAATAAGTCATAAATTAAAAAGCAACAAATACCCTAAACATTAATAAACAATAATAAAACATTCCTAATTCCACTCTCACACATTCAGTATGTACACACTTCGTAACTGGAGTCCACTCTCACAGTCAGTATGTACATATTTCGTAACTGGAGTCCACTCTCACAGTCAGTATGTACATACTTCGTAACTGGAGTGCAACGGTTTCGATTTCATGATTCACTAGTTTCCCTCAACCTCACTTGGCGGCGTGGTGGAGTGAATGAAAATTCTTAGCGGTAAAATGAGCACGCCTAAGTTCTAGTAAAATTTTCACCTCTGGTTCCCAAATCTACGTCATACAACGGAACCACCCTCCTTATTCCTGTGATACGCGAGCGGTGATGTTATCAGAGCGCTCTGCACCGTGAGCTTCTGTCGAACATCAGATACGCGGATCGCCGTTATTAAATTTACACCCTTTTGTTCCTTTGTTCCCGACTGGACCAAAGTCGGCTGTCCAAAACGTCCTACGAATATTTATACGGCAAAGATTTCGAGTTAAACTTTGTCGAAATTAAAGAAGAATAAAATTCAAAATAATTAGAATTTATATTAAATTTAAGTTAATGTAGTAATCTGCATTTTCGCCTTTACATTGACCTAATAATACAAAATATAATATGTTTAGTGACTCAGCTAACTATATTGGTGATGTAATAATAGTTAATGTAATTTGTATGTTGCAGTTAGAGTCAACATTACTTTGGACAATTCAAGAACAATAAAATTGTAAAACCCAAGCCTGCTGAACAGCATCTTCTATCGATTTTAGACCCTATTTTCTCTTTTTACTGCCTACATAGTGCATTACCCATGAATAAGTGTTGCTAACCATATTGCTTTTCACTGATTGTATAATGTATTACCGATGAACAGTTGTTGCTAACTATATCCTGTCTTCTCAATGCTTGCATAAGGTATTACCCATGAACAATTGTTGCTAACTATATCCTGTCTTCTCAATGCTTGCATAAGGTATTACCCATGAACAGTTGTTGCTAACTATATCCTGTCTTCTCAATGCTTGCATAAGGTATTACCCATGAACAGTTGTTGCTAACTATATTCTGTCTTCTCACTTCTTGCATAACGCATTGCCGATGAATAAGCGTTGCTAACCATATTCTGTCGTTACCTTGCTTTCATAACGTATTACCCATGGACTAAGTGTTGCTAACCATATTCTGTCGTTACCTTGCTTTCATAACGTATTACCCATGGACTAAGTGTTGCTAACCATATTCTCTCTTTGCATTAGTAATCTCTACTGATCAGCTTGCCGCATGTCGTAGGACATCTGGCAACGTGCTGGCTTTTCTTTTGGATTATATATTATTGCTTAAGTATTCTGTTATAATGATGGCTTTTCTTTTGGATTATATATTATTGCTTAAGTATTCTGTTATAATGGTGGCTTTTCTTTTGGATTAAATATTATTGCTTAAGTATTTTGTTATAATGCTGGCTTTTCTTTTGGATTATATATTATTACTTAAGTATTCTGTTATAATGGTGGCTTTTCTTTTGGATTAAATATTATTGCTTAAGTATTTTGTTATAATGCTGGCTTTTCTTTTGGATTAAATATTATTGCTTAAGTATTTTGTTATAATGCTGGCTTTTCTTTTGGATTATATATTATTACTTAAGTATTCTGTTATAATGGTGGCTTTTCTTTTGGATTAAATATTACTGCTTAAGTATTTTGTTATAATGCTGGCTTTTCTTTTGGATTAAATATTATTGCTTAAGAATTTTGTTATTATGCTGGCTTTGCTCTTGGATTATATATTATTGCTTAAGTATTTTGTTATAATGCAGGCTTTCTTTTGGATTAAATATTATTGCTTAAGTATTCTGTTATAATAATGGCTTTTCTTTGAGATTATATATTATTGCTTAAGTATTCTGTTATAATAATGGCTTTTCTTTTGGATTATTTATTATTGCTTAAGTATTCTGTTATAATGCTGGTTTTTCTTTTGGATTATATATTATTGCTTAAGTATTCTGTTATAACGAATGCTTTTCTTTTGGATTATACATTATTGCTTAAGTATTCTGTTATTATGCTGGCTTTGCTCTTGGATTATATATTATTGCTTAAGTATTCTGTTATAATGCTGGCTTTTCTCTTGGATTATACATTATTGCTTAAGTGTTCTGTTATAAAGCTGGTTTTTCTCTTGGATTAATCATTATTGCTTAACTATTCTGTTATAATGAAGAATTTTCTCTTGTATTATACATTATTGTTTAAGCATTCTATTATATTGCTGGCTTTTCTCTTGGATTATACATTATTGCTTAAGTATTCTTTTATAATGCTGGTTTTACTCTTGGATTATACATTATTGTTTAAGTATTCTATTATAATGCTGGCTTTTCTCTTGGATTATTGCTTAAGTATTCTGCTTTATAACTAAAGGTGAATAGATCTTTTGACTCCAGTCCTTAGAGGCTTCCCTACTTATGTTTCCAATCAAATAAAAACTTTTCTTTCCAGAAAGTCCGCTTCGTGTAGCCGTAGTTCTTGTGCTATGACATTCTGTTATCACACTGGATTAGTTGTTTATTATAGTTCCTGATAGATAGACGGACAGGCAAGACAAACAGATAAACATCAAAGCAGAAGTTTTGTAATGCTGACAGTCAGATTAATGTGGAAATATTTTTATCAGCTCGTAAGCACTCTGTAAGTGTTCTTTTTAAAATGTATCATGAGAACCTCAGTAACAATAAATATTATTAGTTTTGTTAATCTGTGTGATTTGTTGAAAAGCATTACAAAAATTCTCAAAATATCACTCACAAATTATTCACTCTAAAATACACGCATGTATTCTTTTTGCATCTATTCACTAACCGCTCTTTAAAACTCGTAATAATCACAGGTACACAATTAATTCCTTCTGTATCTTTATTTGGAATGACAACTGATAAACATACTAAACTTTCCTGTTGGTAAACTGCGTTTTAATATTTTTCATTTGTTTGTTGATTTTGTGATGATTTTTATATTATAAATAAAATTTCAACGAGCTGGCATTAGTTTTAATCGTTCTAGTTTAATTTCTATTTCACATTTTGTTTCGTACGAATGGAAAACTTAGTTCTTTTGTTTAAGTTTGGCTAAACTAACTACGCACACTATTTTTCATTCCAAGACACATTTGTTTGGTTGCCCTCAATCTCAACCAATGTCCAAGTATCGTAGATCGCAGTAAGACATACACAAGTCAATGTGTTGACTAATGATTGTAAGGAAATGTTTCGAAATGAATTCTAATCTCGTAAAAAGTATTGTATTTTACTTACTCAATATTTTGATTTATGTGGAGACCATCCACTCGCTCTTTATAGTTAAAATCGCGTGCGTGCACACACAGATCTATCTATCTATCTATCAATCTGTCTGTCTATCTATCTAAATGTCTGTCTGTGTGTCTGGGAAGATGTGTGTTTTTGTTGCGTTTACTTTTCTCCTGCCCGAGCATGCATTAGGCTTTACATCCTAGGTCTAGGACGTTCTCGCCTTAGGTGGCACTTTGGCAGGGCTTCGCATTGGGTGGGTGTAGGCCGTCTTTACTGTCATCTGTCTTTTGGTCGTTTTATTGTGTATTTTTTAAAACTTTCTTTTTCAGTATTAATTGTTGATTGGTGGTTGTTTGCTTTGTTTATAAGGTTCTGCTGTCTGTTCAGTGTTTGTGTTTACTTAACTTCGGTCCGCCCTTAGTGGTTGGTGATCTTTTCGGAGGGGTTCCTTGCTTGGTGGTTGGGGACCACTCTCTTGCTTCGTGTATTTTTCGAATTCTGTTTTGTCATATGAGAAAATCAGGATCTCTTCAGAGTCATTCTTTTGTGTGTGTGTGTGTGTGTGTGTGTGTGTGTGTGTGTGTGTGTGTGTGTATTTAAATGTTTTTGTATCTTGTTTTGTTCTGCCCTTGCCTTTGTAGGTAATTTCATTGAGTTTTGTGTTTGTTTTCTATGTTTGCCTGTACACTCTGTGGGGAGTGTGTTGTTTGTGTGGTCAGTTTGGGTTCATGGTTGTCTGCCTTTTGGTTGATTTTTTTTTTTTGGGGTGGGGGTTATTGGCTCTTCAAATATTTTTTATTAAACTATATAAATTGAAGGGTGTTTATGTCTGTTGGTAATTTTTCATTGCTTTGTGTACTGCTTTTGCGAATTTTGTGGGTCAGTATAGTAAGTAGTGTTTGTTTTATACTTTTTCTTTCTTCCAGGTATTGTATGCAGCTTGTGAGAAAGTGTGATACTGTGTTACAGTATGGGTATCGTTTTGCTTGAGAGTTGGGGGTAGGGAGGTTCCCTGGGAGGAAGAAGGGCTGGGATGGGGTTTGTCTGTGTAAAGTCTAGCTGGTGTATTTTTAAAGTAGATTTTTTATGAGTTGGTATGGGGGAATTCTTTTTTCTGTCCACCTGGTGCGTTTTTCATTTTGTTGGTGTATCCTGTCTGTTGTCCCATTTTGTTTTGTTCATGTATCCTTCTGTTGTCCCATTTTGTTTTGTTCATGTATCCTTCTGTTGTCCCATTTTGTTTTGCTGATGTACCCTGTCTGTTGTCCCATTTCGTTTTGTTGGTGTATCCTTCTGTTGTCCCATTTCGTTTTGCTGGTGTATCCTGCCTGTTGTCCCATTTCGTTTTGTTGGTGTATCCTCGCTGCTTTCCCATTTTGTTTTGTTGGTGCATCTTGTCTGTTGTCCCATTTTGTTGATGTGTCCTCATTTTGTAGTTGTGTGTCGTTCGGGTATGTTTCCGTGGTTTATTCCGGTGGCCCAGAGTCTGAGGATTTGCCTGTCTCGTCTTTCCATGAGGATGAGTTGCACTGTTTGTTTATAAAGTTCTGTCTGTGGTGTTGGGGAGTGCACTTGTGATGATCCTGAGTACTTTGTTTTGTATTGTCTTTAGTTTGTTGAGATGTGCGTTGTTTATGCATAGATTGTGATTCCGTAGTCTATAGTTGAGTATATTAATGCTGTTGTTGCTAGATGTAGTGTATGTGGGTCTACTTTCCGATGTTGAAGAGGGTGGGGGCTGAGTGAGCTGCCCTGGGGCTTGCCATGTGTGTTTGTGTGGGGTGTTGAGGGACACTTGTTGATTAGGACTTGAAAGGATCGATCTGCTAGAAAGTTTTTGATGTACGGGTATGCGTTCTCTCTTATACTTAGGTGGCTTGCCTTGAATAATATTGTGGGGTGCCGTGTCGAAAGCTTGTAAAATGACCAGAAATGTTGCTATGGGGTATTTCCATTGATTGGCGGAAAAAAAGTCACAGGAAAAAAAGTCTCGGGAAAAAAGTCACGTTTTGCTAGGAAAAAAAGTCACAGGAAAAAAAGTCAAGAAAAAAAGTCACAAGAAAAAAGTCAAGAAAAAAAGTCACAAGAAAAAAGTCACAGAAGATAAATCACAGAAAACTGTGTATGAATCTGACAGGTTATCACTAAACAAGTACGCATTTATACATCTAAGCAAGTATGAGTATCGCATAAATAAATAAAATTTAAAAAATAATTTTGCGTTCTTTTCATATCACGAGAAAAATAAAATAAAATAAAATTAGTTTAAATTTTTACTACATGCAATAATTTTGGGAACTAAACTGAACATAAAATAAGACACCAATTCAATCATATGATTATAGCATTCAATGCAATATAAACATTTTTAGATTGTTGTATGGTAGGTGAGTTTTATTAATATTGCATGCCACCGTTCAAATTTATAGTTTATTAGAACTTAAAGATATGCCGACCGTTTTGATTAATTAGTACCATATTTAAACTTTATAATCGCCGAGTAGTACAAGAACAATATTAATATTACAGCTAATACAGTTCAATTTTTTAATCTCGATCGGGAAATAATTTCCAGAAGTGAAAAGAAACTAGCGCATTGACATAAAATGAAACTAAATAAAAAGTCATCAATTAAATCACGTTTCAAGCAGTCACAACACACTAAACATTTGCTGATAATGTATGTTAGGTGATTCTTTAAAGAACATTTTATTCTACAGTTACCAGCTGTAGGTATTAAAGATTTGTGGAACAATGCACGTCAGACTGAAGTTTCTAAAAAAAAAAAAAAAACATAGAAAGGATACAACACTGCTGGTCTGCTACGGCTATTGTAATTGATCGCATTGATCCCATTGATGCTTTGTCTGAGTAGTGTTTTCACTAAACTAGTACCACAATACAATGCGCCCTGCTTTCCTTTGAATCAAAATTATGTTAGCGTAGTTCTTTGGCGTTCCTTTGAATTACACTCGTAGAATTGGGTCATACGTAGCTATAGTTTAAATTTTATTTACTATGTGAATTGTATCAGAGAGATAAGAGGCAGATTCTTTTAAATTACAATCACACACACGCGCGCGCACACGCACGCACGCAAACACACACACACACGCAAACACACACACACACACAAAATAAAAACATCTTTTACTTCGAGCGAGAATCACACTACGATCCTCTTGGGCGAGAGGTTATTAATTTCTGCACAATCACTTCCTTCCTTCCATTTACTGTTATTCAGTCTATAATATACGTGTTTATGGACACAATCATAACAACATATCTAAGTATGAATAAAATATATAATTAAATGTGTGAATTATAATATGAATTATTATATGTACACGATACACAAATCACACACACACACACACACACACACACACACACACACACACACACACACACACACACACACACACATTTAAACGATCCTAATGAGCCGTCGCTTTCTGTGACTTTTCTTCCGTGACTTTTTTCCTGTGACTTTATTCCTGTGACTTTTTTCTTGGACTTTTTTCCCGTGACTTTTTTTCCGCTCACCGGCGTCTTGGCTAGTTTTCTTTTTATTGTAATTTGTATGCCTGTGTTTGAGCCGTTTAAATGTGGAAGGGGAAGGGGGGGTGTTTCTTCCAGTTTGCTGAGTTCGTTTTCAAGTCTGTTAAATTGTATTTGTTTTTGTTATTTGCTTTGCTTGTATTAATTTCAAATTATTTAGGTAGTGCGTTTGCTTCCTCTATGTCAGTGGCTGCCTTTTTTGATAGCGGTTTTCCTTGTCTGTTTGTGAGTGTGTGTGTGTGTGGAGGATTGGTGATTTGTTCTTTGCTTTGTGTTATTTGTAGAGGGCTAATGTCTTTAGGATGCTTTGGAACACTGGGGGGCCGTAAGTCGTCAGGGGTGGTGGCGCCGAATAGGACCCCGAAAATTGTGATAGATTCGACCCACTTTACGCCTAGTGTTATCTGCCCTTCCTCGCCACCCGCCGAGGTACAGTCCTTTAGTTTTCGCTAAGTTCAGTTTCGCCTTGCTGTACAGCCTGTACCAATCGGTGACAATGCGTGCTGACTTATCTTCTGACAAGCAGTGATTGGTGTTATCCTCGAAAGCGCTAATTTTCACTGCTTCTTTCTTGCCAGGGACTTTAATACTATGTATGGTGTGGTCTTCACGGATTTTTTTCAAGACCGGTTCTAGACACAATACGTACAGTAGGGGCGATAAACTACATCCTTGCCTCATGGAAAGTGACACCGGGAAGGGGGTAGAGATGTGTTGGCCCCATATTCTTCATCTAACGGAAGTGAAAAAAATCAGAGTTTGAATGGAATAGTATACATTTTAATAAAATGTCGAGGATATGGACGATTATGTCACTCAGGGTTTTGTAGTTTGTTGTCTACAAGCCATTGATTGCTATGTTTCACTATAGCCCTCTACAAATAACACGTACGATAACTTACACCTCTCAATTGCGGGCACGGATCGAAGGAGTAGTCTCCCTGTGTCCATGCAGGCATTAACATTTGTATTATAGGTAAATACCATGGTTAGCACTGCCCTTTCATATATCCAAATAACTAGTAATGGACATCCCCATTCCATGGACCTCGTGTCTGATGTATTAATTATTATGCAAAGCATCTCCGCCTCACTACTACTAAGGCCTTTTAACCCAATTAATACACACGATCATTGGTGTTGATAAAAGAAATAAAATTTATTAGCAATATAAATTATCTACATAACACATAATATAATTCAGCTTTTAATCAAAATATAAAGTAAAGATAAACAATGCATAAACACACAAGTATGAAGATAAATATTTGTGTGTGTGTGTGCACGTGTAAATCAATATAGTCTAAAATCCAACAATTCACGTATGGATTATCTATAGGTGGATGTTTTTTTACAGCTTAGAGTTAACTATGAATTTTACACAAGTACATTCAGTCCTCCCATAGAGCGCTCCTGAAATGTTCAAAGTCATTCGGCACATATCAAGAATACAGCGATATCAACATCACAGAAAATAGAGAAAGATTATATTTAGATAGGTTACTCCATTAACATGATTACAGCGATATCAACATCATAGACTGACATAGAGTGTGGCAACGTTGCAATTTCCTGATTAATTAACCGTCAATCTCTATCTGAATAATTATCGTTAAATTATACACAGATAAGATTCTCCCATTCAGCCAATTAATCAGTCACTGACAGGGTCTTGGTCTTGCGGTCGAGAGTGACTAAGTCAGACCTTGAGAGTTCTAACTATTGGTTATCTCCTCTCCCAAGCGTTACTTGTCTTAGAATAACAGATTCTACAGCTCTATCTTTTCTGTCAATCTATTTTCTAGCCCCCCCCCCCACTTCTCTCATACCGATAGCAGGAACTATTCTAAAGCATATATGTGACCGACGTCAGTACGTCATTACGTCATTACGTCATCTGGCTTGCTTTGATTGAATGTAGGGGACGCTTCCGGCTTCCGCCGCTTTCGCGCTGGGTGAGGGGGTTGTGGGGGAAAGGGAGGGGTGGTTGTATCGGCTTGCCCCCACCTGCTATCTATATATATCCTCTCTTATGCAATAAGAAGAGTGAATAGTTTTTAAAATTTAACAAATTTTATTAAAGAAATAGAATAATAAAATTGACTTGTTTTCAATGTTGATAAAACCACACCTAGATAATAATACAGATTTCAATATTCAAATTACTTCTATCATAAATTCAACAGAAAGAAGAAGAAGAATAGTCACTTAAATTATCTCATAAATTCAACAATTAGAAAGAATAAGAAAATTCATCATTTTAAATATCTCCTAAAACAATTATTAGAAAGATGTATACAAATTAATATTAATACTTTTCCTAGAATGATTACTAGGTTTCACACATCAAGCATTAATATTTCTACGCTCAAAACATTTAGAATAAGAAAAGGATAAGAAGGAATAAACATAAGAATTTACTGAAATCACTGAACGAATACAGGTTTAACATATGAGACAATATGGTTTATGGTTCACCTGATATTTTGTGTGTGTCGTTCCTGGCCAGTTATCTCAGCCACTTGTTATCAGCTTCAGTCTGGAACAGTTCTTTTAATGTAATGTTCATGTCCATAAAGTTCACAGTTTGTTTAACTTAAAACATACTCTTGAAATCACTAATCCAGTGAAATTCGTTCTTGAAACATAGACTAGTAAACTCTCTGTGGAAGTCACTTTACTTCTAGAGTTGGTACCTCCGACAAAGCCTTTCTGATAAACAGTACACCTAATCATATGAAGGTTCCCATAGCTGCTAACACACCGTAGCATGCAGCACACAAATACAGAAATACATTGTATTTACACACTGCAAAGAAAATAAAAAATACTAAAGACGCAATTTATTTATGTACATCAGTGTGTACTTCTTGTTTCGGAATCTATTTGATTGTTAAATATACTTCAGTCATCACAATTCTAAGAAATATTTTTATCATTAGTTCATATTTGCTGTCATAAAATTACTACATGTAGACCTATATGCTGTCACAAAATGAGCCAAACAGAACTGGTGGAAAATATAATGTACGCCATATTTATGATAATAATAATGAATATTCTTAAACTCCATGTCAATTAAGTCTCGTCCAGTGAAAACAAATGTTTTCCACTACAGAATCTCTTTTAGGATTGTTGGACAACTCATTTGTATTGTAAAAGCAGATTTACGTCCCTTGCGCGGGATCCCTAAATCACAGGCACACATATATAATTTGTACTGTGGTATACGTATTGATCGCTGATATAAACCACTGACCTGTTGTAGGACTGGCTATTTGCAAATATTCTGCTGTTAAACGACATGTTTATATGCATTTATCACGAAGACTTATTCCGCTCACTGAGTGGGCGCCTGTTGCTAACCTATGACTTGTGACATCTCAAAACGTGCACTATCAGTTGTCTTATCAGTGAGGCCTACAACCAAGTGCCACACTACTTCAGGGAGAGAGAAATAGAATTATACTCTTTGTTAAGGTGTCAGTCTGTTTGGTCACAAATTGTATGGTGTGAAGAATATTCGTCAGGAACAAAAACTGTTGATTTATGTAGCCAATTATAAGGTCAGTTGGAGGTAACTCTGCAAAGCAGCAGTGCGCGTTGTGAAATAACAGAATGTATTTGACAGTCATTCAGTTAATTCCACTGTTGCTTGTTTGTAGATGACAGTGCATTTTCAGTCCACGGAGAAATGTCATATTTTCTGCTGTGAAATGTAGGTTAATAATAGTTATTTATCATTTATCAGGTTTGTCAGAAACTGCCAGGGCTTTAAAAACAATTAATCAATGTATCACAATATACGTTGGTTTAGAAGACATATCTAGCCATTTAAACCATGTGTAATGAATGTAATCTTTTGCTCTTAATTTGTTTCAAGAACATCAAATTTATTAAAATATCATAAGCTGTAAATATACACATAGTAAAAACTTTTGAATACTGACATTTGAAAGATTTTTATAAGGATATATATTTTTTGTTCTTGTTCTTTTTTTTTCCACATAGATTGTCAATCATTGTAAAGATTGCTTTAAGCACCAATGGAGAAGGTGGAAATTGAAACAACTGGATTGAAGGATATTGCCTTTGGGGATGAAATGCGAGAGAAAGAATTCTGCCTGCGGGCCAGGTCAGGCTTCTTAAACAATGGCTCGTATGGATGTGTTCCACGCCGGGTGTTAGATGTTCAGACAAGGTAAATCCTATGAGCCTTGTGTCAAGATAATTTCCTGATTATTTAAATATTATTGATTGAAAGCTTACACCTACATTTATGTCTATATTATTTATATATCTATAGACAGAAGCTAAAATAAAAATATTTGGAACAGATATGTTGTTGTTTTTTTTAAAAGTTTTTTGTTGCACATGCTTCAGATTTGGTATTGACAGAAAAATGACTTATGAACATATTTCATATATGTGGCACCATATAAAATAGTTATTAAATCATTAAATTATACCATACTCTGTAAAATTTTAATTTATTTACCAGAAATGGTAACAAATATGTTTTGGTTTTTTAAAAAAAAAAATACAATTTTGAATATAATTAATCACTTTATTTAAAGTATGAGTAAGATTTACACATCATAAAATAATAATATGTATATAGAGTATATGTTATATTTATTTGTACATATACTTTAATTTTGCATTTAAACTAGTCACTGTTTTCCTTCTTAAATTAGCTGTTTAAAGTCTCCCCATAATATATAATCTTGTGTAGATTTTTAGTGGTTGGTTAAATCAAGAATTGCCATATTTAGGCATTGCAGCTAAAAATTATAGATGTTAGGGGTAAATCTATGCATAATTTTTTAGCACCTCCATATAATTATAATCCTCACTGATTGTGCAGTAATGACAACTGCAGAACAAAATAAAAATTTATATATAGCACACAAACCTACTTTTATTGTAAGTAATATGCAATCAAAGTGTTAAATGCACATTTGAATTGATTGATATTGAAATCTGTTTGATATTTTATTTATTCTTATAAGTTATATGTTTAATTTGTTTATATTTATAAGGTCTTCTCATCATAAGATGTTATTGTTAAATTACTTTTCCTGTAGACAAATTTGTTCTATTCAAATTTTAATGTCAATGACCTGACTTGCTTTTAATGTTGCATTTTGTTCCATGCATAAATCTTCAAGTTTAATTTTGTTTGACTAATGGCCAAAGAACAATTCCATGGTTTTGCCTTGTGAACATATTTCATATTGTATGTTCATTGTGGGGAAAATATTGTACCCATTACGGAAGTTTAATTTGAACAAATCAGATTTAGTCTGAATTTAGAGCTGAAGTCATCTTGGTAATAGAGATGTTAATGAATTTACAAGAATACTGGTCACTTTATGCTTTTAAAAGTTTTTCTTTGTGATTGTTTTGTTTAGACTTGCGGGTGATTGCAGAGTTTTGTTTTTGTGTATGTGCTTGTGAAAATGTTTTGTGCATATGTATGTGTGTGTGTGTGTGTGCATTTATATATAAGTGTATTTCTGTGTTTGTGTATGTGAACGTTTGTGTGTATTTGTATATGTGAATGTTTGTGTGCACATGTTTATGTGTTTGTGTATATGCTTGTTATGCATGTGTGTACATGTTGTATGTTTGTTTGTGTGGTGTGTGCAAATATATTTATTACTATTATTTATGATATATTGATGATACAGATATTTATATGAAATGGAAAGACACCCTGACTATTGGTTTCGTTACAACGCATATGATTACTGGGTAGAAGCAAGAGAGTCTTTGGCCCAATTTGTTGGAGCAGATGTGGAAGATGTTGTCTTTGTGGCAAATGCGACGACAGGTAAAAAGATCTCTACATGTCCATTTGTGGCCCTTTTATAGTTCTTCCAATTCATGTAAAAGAAATAAAAGAATATTGCACTATTTTTTTAGTATGCATGAACATCTGTTCTCTAACATCTGTTGCTTTAAAAATTACATTCTACTTTAATTTTGTACAAAATAAAATATCGTACTTCTGAAAGTCTTTAGTCATAAATTGTTTGGCATTGTAATTTGATTTGTAATGTCATAGTTTGTAATGTGAATTTGACACACACCATTCTTTACCAGTCCAATAGATTGTGTGTGTTTGTGTTTATGCATGTTTGTGTGTTTTATGTGTGTGTATGTTTGTGTTTGTGTGCATGAATGAATGAGAGAGAGAGAGAGAGAGTGATTCAAAGAAGTATGTGCATTTTTAAAATGTATGCTATATTGGTCTAAGTTGTATTGTACTGTAAGTCTGAGAATGTAGTATGCAGAAATTAATATGGCTATAAACTAGAAAGTATTTTGCATTTATTATATGCACTAAATAAAATATTTTCTTGATTCAAAACATGGGAGGCCTGATAACTGCTATAAAAGTTTTTTAGGCTATGTTTTGGCTAATTCACAATCATATACTTATTATCTTAGTGTACAGACCCACAAACAGCAGAAGAAGTACATTCTCAGATGATCTTTCAGATCATTGTGCAAATAGCCAATTATCCATTACACATCATTGTACAATACAGCATTTATTGTACATTACAAATCATTGTACAATATTACAAATTGTACAACTTTTCATATCACTTATAATGTAACAAAAAAATCAAATAATTTTGCTACATTACACATCATTGTACAACATTTTAAATCATTGTACAGCATTTGTAATAATTGTACAACATTCATAATCTTTATACTGAATTCCTAATCATTGTTCATCATTCATAATCATCATACATCATTCTTAATCATTGTACAACATTTCTAATCACTATACATAATTCCTAATCACTGTACAGCATTCCTATTCACTGTACAGTATTACTAATAATTGTACAGCACTCCTAATTATTATGCAACTTTACAAATAATAATATTCTTTCAGTGAGGTATGAGCAGACAGATTTGTTTTCAAGACTAATAATGTCTTTTTGAAGGAAAATCATTTAATGAATAGTGCAAGTTAAAGTTGACATTTATGAATAATGTGAAATTAAAATCATTGAACATGAAATTGTAGCAGGATGGGCAATGCAGAGCCACATGATTATTGAGTCAATGTATTGAAAAATATACATGTTTAATCCTTTCCTCTTTTATAGGTGTAAACATTATTTTACGTTCCTATAAATTCAAGCCTGGAGATGAAATCATGGCAACTTCATTAACTTATGGGTCACTGAAGTACCTATGGAAAGATATGGAGGATTTTATTTGTCTCAAAGGTAAAGAAGAACGTTTAAATCTCAGCGATTATATAAAGGGCAATTTCTGAAATGTGTATTATACCCCTATTTTTCTATTAATTTATTTATAAAATAGAATTTTAAAGTTTATTATTTATATTTATTATTATTTTAGTATTTAAATATATTATCTTCAGCATTGTGCCATTAATACTTCCCTTGCTGGGAGACATTTATTGTCAGTGTGTGATATACATATCCTAGACCATTAATACTTCCCTTGCTGGGAGACATTTATTGTCAGTGTGTGATATACATATCTTAGACCATGGAATACTTCCCTTGCTGGGAGACATTTATTGTCAGTGTGTGATATACATATCCTAGACCATGGAATACTTCCCTTGCTGGGAGACATTTATTGTCAGTGTGTGATATACATATCCTAGACCATGGAATACTTCCCTTGCTGGGAGACATTTATTGTCAGTGTGTGATATACATATCCTAGATCATGGAATACTTCCCTTGCTGGGAGACATTTATTGTCAGTGTGTGATATACATATCCTAGACCATGGAATACTTCCCTTGCTGGGAGACATTTATTGTCAGTGTGTGATATACATATCCTAGATATGCACATTAGTGTCATATAAGATTCTAGATTCTAGAGATTTCTGCAAGTGCCTCGCCCCCAAACATACATCTAAGTGCATAAATGAAGAGACTGTAGTCTTACATGCATGCACTAAACTAAAATGACAGTAAAACCTTACACATACACAAAAAGGAAATTTAAAATCAGCAGTGACAAAACACTTATTTAGTTATTAACAAAAACTAATAATTAACAGTGCTGCCACTAATTCAATCTCTCTCACACATACACACACACACACACACACACACATGCATACACAGGGGAAAATAGAAGAAACCAGCATAGAGAAACACACACACACACACACACGCATACACACATATGCACACACACATGAAGAACATAGTGTCAACACAGCAAAGAGAAACTCACACACATGAAGAACTTAGTGTCAACACAGCAATTTTAACAATAATTGAATGAATGTATATAATACTTCACATGTTGCAAAATGATAATAATATAATCAGCACAAATAAGAATCAAGAACTAATATAACTCTTATTAGTTTAGGTTCAAAATGTGTGTCACAAAAAGCTTAAAAGCAGTTTAAATGGGAGTTAAGTCAACTTCAACAATTTCTTCAAGGATAGTAAGATTCATGTGTCAGGCAAGAGAGCTCATCATGTCTTTGGTGTTTAGAGCTGAATTACTGAGTTGGTGATTATCTACCATGTTGAACAAGCATTGCATTTCCTTCTGATTGTCACCCACATAGTAAATTGCATTGAAATTGATTGAGAAGGCAACCCAGTCCTTTTAATTTCAGCCTTCTCCATTGCCGCTGAGAATAATCTTTAATGATGTAGAAACTCAAAGATTTTTTCAACCACAATTGTGATTTTTGTAATATTCAATCTTTTCTTGATATAAGGAAGATAGAGGCTAGGATGCTACATATCTTAACATGGACACATGTAGTCCTATGGCATACACTGTGCAGGGTTGACAATATTTCTTTCTTGTAATTTGCAATCTCTGGATATATTGTCCTGTGTTAACTGCAATTTGCTAGCCTGTGGACTTATGTTGCTGTATAACTGAAGCTCTGTTCATTACATTGCATATTGTGTAACTTAAGTGCTGTTTGCTAGACTGTGATCTTCATACTTAACCTTTTGAAACCATTAATTGCTAAATACTAAATTCATTTCATTGCCAGGAATAGTTTTATTAACCAAGAATCTATTCTCTGATAACTAATTAATCTTCTTGAAGAGATTTAAAAAAAATAATGTGAGAAATTCATAGTGTGAGCCTATTTTACATTTCTGAACAATATATTTATATTTACACATTTATATAGTGTAATTGGATAGTGAAACATAATTCTTTTAAAGTTAATAATTGAGTAGGAAGTGAGAGTGCTGGTATGAATTAACTTATACGGTTATATTTGTGAGTGGTATTCAGCATGTATGTTGTATGTAATAAATTTAAATGGTGTTTATAAACATCTTTAGAGTTTACTTGTTATGTGTGTAATAAATTTAAATGGTTTTTGTAAACATCTTAGAGTTTATTTGTTATGTGTGTAATAAATTTAAATGGTGTTTGTAAACATCTTTAGAGTTTATTTGTTATGTGTGTAATAAATTTAAATGGTGTTTGTAAACATCTTTAGAGTTTATTTGTTATGTGTGTAAAGAAAATCCTGCCAGGTCCACTTGCACTCTTACCTTCTCAGTTAGTGTCTGACGACTGGAGAATGTATTTGTGACAATATAAATAAACCAGTATAAATTAATGCCTACACATAAGTGAGAGTGTGTGAAAATATAAATAAACCAGTATAAATTAATGCCTAAACAGAAGAGAGAGTTTTTGTGAAAATATAAATAAATCAATATAAATTAATGCCTAAACAGAAGAAAGAGTTTTTGTGAAAATATAAATAAATCAATATAAATTAATGCCTAAACAGAGGAGAGAGTTTTTGTGACAATATAAATAAATCAATATAAATTAATGCCTAAACAGAGGAGAGTTTTTGTGACAATATAAATCAGGGGTGCACAAACCGCGGCTTGCTGGCTGCATGTGGCCTGAGACGAGGCTCTATGCGGCCCCCGGAGGACTTTTGGATGTTACCATTATTACGAATGTAAAGCACATTATTTCATTATTTGTACAAATGTAAAGCACATTATTTCATTATTTGTACAAATGTAAAACACATTATTTCATTATTTGTACAAATGTAAAGCACATTATTTCATTATTTGTGTTGTTTTTTTTTCTACTTAGCCATCCATGTGGCAGCCCTCTACGCACTATCAATTGGAAATTTAGCCCTATGACCTAAAATGTTTGTGCACCCTGATATAAATAAACCAATATAAATTAATGCCTTAATAGAATAAATGTTCTCTTGTGAATGTCACTTTTTAAATCTTGATAACCCTAACCTAAAAGTAATGCTTTACTAGATAAAAATATTTCCTTATCTCTATAATGTCACATAAGAACCCACGAAGAAAGTGAAACATGTAAAAGTAAAAAGGTCAGTATGCACAGTGTAATAGCTGTTGTAACATGAATACCTTTGCTGACATTATCTTAGAGATTAACAGTACTTTTATAAAAGAATAAAGTAACTCCTAAAGCAATATTATACCTGTGGCAAGGTCAAGAAACACCTAATGTGTGGCAATATACTCTTCTTCTTGTAGCAGATCAACTCTGAATGTGGTCACAACACTTTCTTTAGAAAGTCAAGGAACAATGTTGCCAGTAAGAAAATCTAGCAATATGTAGCAAATAAGTAGCAGTCATGTAACAGTGACAGTAGAAACGGAAGCACAGAGTTGTCCTGTGCACTCCAGCTCAAAAAGTCAGAGGCATTTGTATTCTCTCTCTCAGGACTACATCAAATTTCACCCAAAGTAGATTTGTATTTTTCAGGCTTAAAAATATGTGTCTACAGATCATGGTAACACAAACAGCACTACCTGGAGTTACGGCTATTACTTGAAAATAGGACTTTCAGCTTTGGCACTCTCTAGAAGATGTTAGGTCCTTCCTTTATCACTTTTTGGTAGAAGTCTTTTGAACTTTTGATACCATTTGTGGATGTGAGTCATGAATAAAAGTGCAGTAGTCATGAGAATCTAACATAACACTACCAATATTAACATAACACTACCAATTCTAACATAACACTACCAATACTAACATAACACTACCAATTCTAACATAACACAACCAATACTAACATAAGACTACCAATACTAACAACACCACCAATTCTAACATAACACTACCAATACTAACATAACACTACCAATTCTAACATAACACTACCAATACTAACATAACACTACCAATACCATCATCCTTCTGGATCTTCACTCACAGAAAGAATATAATGCTTAGATTAGAGATAAAATAATAATACTATAACATTACATTTTAAGTCTGGTCAAAAATCTTACAATCTTAACACTGTATAATAGATAAGTATTGATAAAAATAAATTAATCTCCATTCCCCCATTATCACTCAGACAGACACAGGAAAAGACGGACTGACAAGTTAATTTTCATGACTGCACAATAGAAGTTCTGAACATAGAACTTTTTAATACTAGAGTAATTGTACTAGAAGTTCTCAACACAGAACTTTTTAATACTAGAGTAATTGTATTAGAAGTTCTTAACACAGAACTTTTTAATACTACTTTTTTACTAGAGTAATTGTACTAGAAGTTATCAACACAGAACTTTTTAATACTAGAGTAATTGTACTAGAAGTTCTCAACACAGAACTTTTCAATACTATAGTAATTGTACTAGAAGTTCTCAACACAGAACTTTTCAATACTATAGTAATTGTACTAGAAGTTCTCAACACAGAACTTTTCAGTATTAATCAAACTAGAAGATTTTAACACAGAATAAGTCATCTGTCACAGTTACACATCACTCAGACTTGAATACTCTTGAATCCTGTCACAAATAAATTTGTTTTATGCTGTTACTGTGTTAGTTGGCAATGCAAATTTTAAAAAAAATGTTAAGAGGACTGAATTTCATTCTTAGAAATCAATACTATTTTATTTCATTTATTTTATTTAATGATTTCAAATCCAGAAAAGTTCATTGCATAAAGCTTTAGACATCATGAATAAGGGTAACATAACTCTAATCAATTTGCTGAGGTAAGCCATAGGTGAACCATTTTTAAATGATAAGAAAATAGGTCTTCAGAAATTAATATAAATTATTAAACAGATATAAGCATTTCTAACTTTTTGCTAGTAGTTTTCTATTTCTAGTGACAAGGTCATCTAAATTCAGACTTTTATTAGAACTTGCACTTAGCCAGAGGTTTTCAAACAATTTTTTTATACAGTTGTTTGATATTCATTCCTTACCTTCCCCCACTTGCTGTCCTTACATTTTGTCAGAGAATATGAATGCTTAAGGTTTTGTGAACATATAAAAATTTGATGGCTTTCATAAAGCATTCTTTTGCAGGAAATTATTCCAAAAATTAATTTAATATGTTCTAAACTCAATAGCATTCTGAAAAAAATGTACTTTTATTTATCTTTTCATAGCAGCTTTAATTGTTTGTTTTCATTACAGGATAGGTACAAATCAGTCTCAGACGTTAAAGTTTAAATCAGGTTTGCTATGTGACAAAATCGATTGTATGGGGACTTGTATATTGCAGATGTGACAGCCTTGTTTATGGAGATTAAGATACCTATAGTCAGTGAAGATGACTTGGTACAGCAGTATGATGACTACCTTACTGAGCACCCCAAAATCAAGATTGTGCTTGTTGGTAAGGCTTTTCATGCACACATTTGTTTCATTTCTTTTATTTCTTCTTTGATAAAAAAAAAATTCTTTACGATTATTTTGTGAGTGTATAATGTTAATACTTATCACTTGACAGGGCAGTATTCATTAAATGTATTTGCAATCACACAGTCAAGATACTAAATGGTTCCGTGTCTATATTATATGAGTTATATGTTTGCATATATAATCTGTTTATAAATAATAATAGCAATAATATTAATAAATTATATATTTCAAGAAATATAAACATGAAACAGATGAGAATGTGCATGAATACAAAATCATGTAACCTCTTTGCAAATGACAAATCAAATGCCAGCCTCGTATTTAGTTTTTTCTAAACTAAAGATAGAGAAGACTAAGCAGCCTTAACAGGAGCACATTCCTTTAATTGAATTAATTGTGAATATGCATTTGAATCATGAGTCAGCATCTCTAAACAACAGACTGATCAAGAACTACACACCACAAAACTATTATAGAATACATTATCAGAAAAAAACCAGCGTGTTATTTGAAAGTTGTGTATTATTTAAATTATGCACTGAATCAACAGTAAATTTATCTCAAGTTAGCAGGGAACTGTCAGATACTTTTAATCCTCTTGGCTATGACTAGTTCACGTTATGAACCAGACTACATCATGGCTTGAATATTACTGGATTGAAATTTGAATTTTGCAACCAACATTTGTTTTGCCACAAGTACACAGCTGTTAAAGGAATTTAGTTGCACTGTATGTGGCTAATTAATTTTGAGTGAATATTTATTTAAAAAGATAATAATTTTGCAATAATGTTTGAAAGTAATATTTTCACATGTAACTCTTTTAAATTTACCATGCCTACCCCTCCTTGAATTTGTGGTTTTCTGAAGCCCATGAAATGTCTAGATATTAAATTACTCTCTCCATTTAGATATCAAATAACTGTCTCACATAGATATCAGAAAACTGTCTCCATTTAGACATTGGATAACTTTTGACAGTGATCCAGTGCAGAATCATATGGCAGGAATTTCTTTTACCCCAATGCTATGTGTAACTTTGTGTCAAAAGAGTAATGATAAACTTGAAAATAATATGAAAGTTACTGGTGATTGAAATTGTTAATTTAGGACTAAGTGATAGTAGTGAGAAATATTTCTTCTGACCATCATCATCACTATTTAAAAAAAAATCTATTGATGCAATATCTGTGTGTCATTTTGAAACCATTGTTTCAAGAGAAAGCTGTTTGTTGCTAAAAACTGTTAATTAGTCTGACTTTTAATTGAAACAGTTATAATTTAGGGGATATGGTCAGAACATAAATATCTACTGTACTTCTCTCTTTGTATGTATGTATATATATATATGTGTGTGTGTGTGTTTGTGTGTGAGGTGTGTGTGTGTGTGTGTGTGTGTGTGTGTGTGTGTGTGTGTGTGTGTGTGTGTGTGTGTGTGTGTGTGTGTGTGTGTATTTACCAAATGATCTGTGCTTCTTAGTCACTCTCTGTGTTTGTTTAATGATCCAAGAGAAATTGAAAGAGATTTATTTGGTGTTTGTTTTCAGAAGTTAAAGAGTTTTTATTCTTTATTTAAAGTTATTGAGCAAGTGATACAGTAAGCCTGAATCAGATAAGGAGGCCTTAATTCATCTGTATTACAGATAACAATTATGCTAGCTCGAACACTTCCTTTTACAGTTTATGCTGATAAATTATGCTGATTCAGACACTTCCTTTTATAGTTTAATTAATAAATAATTCTAGCTCAAACACTTCCTTTTACATTTTAATTAATAAAGTAAAATTTGTCTAATAATTTTAAAAATTGAATTAGAATTAGCCACACATTTAAACTTTTATTAGCATAAACTTGTTACCTGTTGCTTGAGTGTTAAGATGTGGAAAATAATCCAGCATGAAAGAGTTTAACAGTGATAGTTTTATTCTTTACAGAAAAAGTCTTCAGTATAAGAATAACATTTTCTCCAGAACATTTTAAGAACAAATGCTTCATGCCTACACTTGTTTTGAAACTAAGTTTTTAAAATTATATTCTGAAATACCGTGTGGTATTTTAAAACTACTTACTTTTAAAAGCAGCATGCTAATACTTATGTTTTTTAATACTTTGGTTTGTTTTAAAATGTGACATATAATTTATATTTATGCTTTCCCTAAACTAATGTACTGTTTTCTCCTTGTATATCAGCTTATGATAAAGATATAAAATCAAAATCTATTGTGTGAAATTAAGCATCATGTATTTATAATTATTTTTAAATTAAAAAGTTAGTTTTAGAATTAGTTTTATATGTTTCTAGTATTAGAAGTATTACATAGGACTTTGATATTTTGACTTTGTACAAATGTACACATTTCACTTTATAGACATAATTGCTGGCTGTTATTTTTCAGTGCTAAATGCACATTGCATTCAAGCTCAAGATAATAAGTTGACTGAAATGGGAGTAATTACTAATAATGTTGTTTGAAAGATGTTTTCAAATGTGAATGCTTACTTGCTAATTTATAATTATTTTTCTTCACCCCTATCCACCTCACAGACCACATCACTAGTCCCAGTGCCATCTTGATGCCAGTTGAACGTTTGGTAAAAGTCTGCCACAAGCACAATGCTTTAGTCATGGTCGATGGTGCTCATGCACCAGGCCAACTGCCCTTGAATTTAAATTCTCTGGGGGCTGACTTTTACACTGGTAAACAACCATTACATTTACCTGTAATCATTTGTTTTCCTAGGTTGTAATTTGCTTTTGTGACCAGTCATAATTTATTTTAGAAACTTGATAAATCAAATTACACTTTCATTGTAATATTTTGATTTCAGATTATTGGTAAAATATTTGTGAATTATGCAGATAAGTTTAGTCAATCCATAATTTCAGTATTTGTACTAAAAATATTAGTGTATTATGAATTATTGAATTATTATGAATTATTGGAAGGCGAACATGACTGCGAATGCTGGAATCATATACCTTACTCACTTTTTCTTTACTATGCAGGCCAAAATGTTTTGGTTTTTTTTGCACAGTAGACAGACACTAGACAGATAAGTGGCTTGCCCCCCCCCCCCAGTAACACTTAGACAGGTACATGCAGTGGATAGAATATATATATGTTCTGATAATGAACTGTATAGTTAGACTAAGTAGTAAATATGTCACAATGATTGTGACACACATCGACTTGTGTTCAGGAAAAAATGAATTTACTGCACAACCATTGACAATGCTAATTAAAACCATCAGAAAGACCACTGTATTTTGTCAGTATATTTGTTTTGACAGTGTTTCTTTGTTGCAAACAAAATTGTTTAATTACTGCCCTTGATATCTGTACATATAACATCTGTAACAGCTCAACAATATAATGTTCTAGTTGATCTTTGTGACAAAACATTTCAGTTACTGCCCTTGAATGATGTCTATGTCTGTACACAGGTTAACAGCATTGCATTGTATTGACCCTTTACACAAAATCCCTTTAATTTAATGCCCTTAACTGATGTCTCTACTAGATCAGCACCTTCTCATTTTTCTACTCGGCAACTCATTCCTTCTTCAGGTAATCTTAACAAGTGGGCATTTGCACCAAGGGGCTCTGCAATTTTGTGGGTTAAACGAGATCATCACAGCTGGATCCATCCACCTGTTACTTCATGGTTCTTCAATGACACCCTGGAGAAACAGTTTTTCAATCAAGGCACATATGACCACACACCTTTCTTTTGTGTCAAGCATGCTTTACAGTTTTATCAAACCATAGGCGGAATGGTAGGCATTGCATCTTGAAAATGCTAGGAAGGATGTGAAATTTGTTTGCATATCTAGTCAATGACACCTTAATCAATACTCTCACCCCAGTGGCAGATTCAGGTTTCCTTGCATGGGGGTTGGGTGGGCAAGGAAAGTATTAGGGAATGCCAAGCTCAAAAGCAGGCGATGTGGGCATGTATGTATTAATTTTACCATTTTCCATTCAGTCGGCACTGTTTAAGCTAAACACGGGCATAGGAGTGGTGGTGGTTTGCCCTGACCCCTGTGCTATAGCTAAATATGCCACTGTCTCACTCCTTTAATGTGTATATATATATATGTGTGTGTGTGTGTGTGTGTGTGTGTGTGTGTGTGTGTGTTTGTGTGAGCACGCACATGTATATTTGTGAATTTGTATGTGTGCATGCACAAGGATGACATTAATAATAGTTGTATTTTATTACTGTTTTATAATTTTATTTCAGTATATATTTTGAGATATAGAAGTAATTAATTTGGTGGGCAAACAAGCCTTTGATTGAAGAATTGCTGCTTTCCTTACATTCTTGGTAGTCATATAAGAAAATAAAATTTTGTTTCTGATCATAAGGAAAAGATTCTGGCCTACACCTCCCAGTTGGTAACTGAAGGCCGTGACCTTCTAGTCAAGGAATTGGGACTTACTCCCCTTTCTGTACCAGTTTCAATGGAGTCTCCAAACCTCAGACTGTTAAAGATCCCACTGATTCTTTCAGGCACAACAGAGGATGATAAGAAGGTACACTGAAAAGCATTTTGACTTAGTGAATGAGACCATAAATGAATAATGTAGGACTTTGATTTCATTTTCTTTACACAGTCTGAAGCTTTAGTGCAAAGACATATGTAATAGTATACAATTGTATACCAGAAAATGAGACAGTGATTTTCAAAATGTTCACTTCAAATAATTTTACCTGGGTATGGAAATTGACTCAGAACCTCAGTACATCTTTTTGTTAATAGTTAGTATATACTACTTGCAAATGCTCAAATATGCATGAAGTAAATAAACTCTTGTCCATTGTGTGCATAAATAGAGAAGTATTTCAAACCTAAGCAACAAAATTCATACATACAAATGAAAATAATGACAACAATATGCACACATGCACATGTGATGAAATTACAAAAAAGAAAAACAAGTACAAAATAAATGCAATCAAAAGCACAAAGAGAAAGTAAATGCCTTTTATCAAGCACTAAAACATTACTTTTGTGCAATATTAAAATGAAACTGCTTATAGATATATAATACAAAAATATCTTTTTAAAACTTTCAGACAAATAGCCTTCATGAGAACAGTATAGTTATTAATAGCATCAACAGATGAACAATGAAGTATTTAAGCATACTGGTACCCACTGATCTTTATCATAATAGATGGTACCTAATTTTATAAAATGGATAACCTCAACTGTTCAGATTTACTAAATAAAACCTTAGTACACACATACAAAATATATTCATACATTTATAAATATTTCTATTTATAAACATCACCATTATTTGAGTAAAAATGTAGAATTGTAAGTCACAATAACAAAAATATTAATATAACAGTTAACAAATATAAACAACTAAAACATTTTCCCCCTTTATGTATGTGTGCATGTGAGTGTGTATGTGTGTCTGTGTGCATACATATTTTAGTTTTGTACTGCTTAAAGTTTTGTATAACTTATTTTTAGGATGTATACAGATAAAAGACAAATACAAATCAGATGCCAAATGAGAAGTTACAATTGCTGGCTACCAACTTCAAAATATTTACATTAAGAAAAAATTAAGAAGTGCTGCCTGCTCATGAAATAGTAAAAAATCGAACTGTTTTTGTTTGTGAAGAGATTTCTTCAAATAGCATGCAGCTTCTAGATGTTTTGTATTTTGACATTTTATAACTGTTTACTGGTTTTTGTTACAGGAAGAAGCCCTTCAAATCCAAAATGGCATTTTTGAGAATGATGACATTCAGACCGTTTTTGATGTGGTTGATGGTGATTTGTACCTTAGGATATCTGCCCAGATCTATAACACCTTGGATGATTTTCACAGACTTGTTCCAGTCTTGAGGAGACTGTTGAACACACACACAGATAACTGCCAGTGAAATTTATAATAGCAAGCAGTGTTTTGGGAAATGATAGCATTGTTTGTTGGCAATGATAGCATTGTTTGTTGGCAATGATAAATTAATTTTAATGGAGAAATGTCTGTATTTCACTATTTTATATGTATTATTTTTTTTTTCAATATTTAGGATTTACAGTTGCTTTTTTTAAAGTTTCTAATATAATTTTTCTTTCAAGCTGCTAATCACTACATTATATGGAATTTGCACATTTAATTTAAATTCTTCACAAGAACATCATATTATATACTAAACAGAAACTTTTGTGGATGTTGTACACATTGTCATAATAGATGAATTGTATGTATACAGTTAACAATGGAAGAGCCATGCCTCTGATTTTAAGAACTTTTCTCTCACTTTTGCTAATTTTAATGAGGAAACCAAAATTTTCTTAGATGGACTTCAAACTTTAAATTATTAGATAACAAGTATATAGTCAAGAAGAGATTTAGGATTAGAGACTTTAATTTCACTCTGATGTACTTGGTTTGAGATGGATGCAGTTTTACCATGACTCATCCAGATATATCTGTTAATACTACATTTACTCTTTCATTGATTGTCTTGTACACCTCAAAGCACCATTCTCACAATATAGTGCCAGCATTTGGTGATTGTCTTGTACACCTCAGAGCACCATTCTCACAATATAGTGCCAGCATTTGGTGATTGTCTTGTACACCTCAGAGCACCATTCTCACAATATAGTGCCAGCATTTGGTGATTGAGTTTGAGGAGGGTACCTGCATTTGAAGGCACCCCGTTTTTGAGAAATGTCTTAATTTGATGACATTGTCAGTGCACATTACTCTGTCAATTCACTTGTCACACTATACTGTCATTGTCATTTTTTGATTTGTCTGGCAACACAGAGTTTGATTCTCAATAAACACATGCTCATTGATTTTATTATATTTTTGTTTCCTTGTATAGCTATGTTGAAACTAGTCAGTGTCTTTGAATCTAATTCTTACAGAATTACTAGGTCTCGTGAGATTCTCAAGTGTTCATTAACATGTCTGTCTATGTACAAAGTACAGAAATATCCTTCCTGCTGAAAGAATAGAAAATCGGATTATAGTCCTGTTCATCTCGCACTGATGAATATTATATTTGCATTAAACACACAACGTTCTACTGAATGTAAGAATTATCAGCATACACTGTTCCATTAAATGTAAGAATTTTCACCATATACTGATCCAATACAAGTAAGAATTATGATCATGCACAGTTCCATTAAATGTAAGAATTTTACTATATACTGATCCAATGCAAGTAAGAATTATGACCATGCAGTGTTCCATTAAGTGTAGGAATTTTACTATATACTGATCCAATGCAAGTAAGAATTTTTACCATTTACTGAGATCTAATGGAAGTAAGAATTGATCATATACTGATCCAATGCAGGTATGAATTGACCATATACTTATCAAATACAAATAAGAATTATGACCATATACTGATCCACTGCATGTAAAAATTATGACCATACACTTTTACAATGCGAGTAAGAATTATGACTGTACATTGATCCAATGCAAGTAAGAATTATGACTGTACACTGATCCAATGCAAGTAAGAATTATGACTGTACACTGATCCAATGTGAGTAAGAATTATGACCATACACTCTTACAATGAATGCAAGTTAATAATGATCACCAGCAGTCAATTAGGATTTTAATTGCTGTTGGCTCTTAAGTTTATAAAAACAAAAATAAATTAAGATAATAAGATGGCTAAAAGTGCATGGTGTGTTCAACAATTACACACATTTTCCGGTAAACATTTGGTTGTTTTAGAGCAGAGAGATTAGATGTCGGAAGTTCTAATTACACACGTTTGCCGGTAAACATCTTGGTTGTTTTAGAGCAGAGAGATTAGATGTCGGAAGTTCTAATTACACACGTTTGCCGGTAAACATCTTGGTTGTTTTAGAGCAGAGAAATTAGATGTATAATAAGTTCAATCAAATTATACAGCTACACTGATTATAAAACATTTTTTATGTTGGAGGTTAGGAATATGTTTAGATAACATGTGCTTTGTAAGACAAAGAGTTCAGTTGAATTAACAGAAGTTTGGGGTCCAATGAGGAATGAATTCGGGGAGTGGGGTGGTGGAGGTTCAATAGCAACTTTACGTCATTTGTCATCAGATTTTCTGTAATCTGGAGTGCCCCAGCGGTACCCTAAAGCCTCACACTTGTGCTCGAGG
The DNA here is from genome assembly GCA_028829895.1 of Sinotaia quadrata. NCBI lineage: Eukaryota > Metazoa > Mollusca > Gastropoda > Architaenioglossa > Viviparidae > Sinotaia > Sinotaia quadrata. Next base: position 99,058,073 of record CM054180.1, read on the forward strand.
TGAAGGGCGAGCAGAAGGTGGTGAAAAAGGTCACCCAATTTGGCGCACACCCTCAACCGTCCTCAGCCGGTGGATCAAGGAATGAATACGGGGTGGGGAATCGACTGATCTGGAGCTTGCGTTGATCATTTCATCAGCAGACATTACCTGATCTGGAGTGCCCCAGTGACCCCACAGCTTCACATTGTGTTCCGAGATGGAGGGCGGGAGGGCTGGCGGAATAGGGTGAAAAAGGTCGCACGAGTTTGGAGCATACCCTCAACCGTTTCTCAGTTGGTGGATCAAGGAATGAATACAGTTTTAAAAAACCAACCTTGTAGTGTCTGTTCAATTTCCTGTTGTTAGATCAATGAATGAATACAGTTTTTAAAAAAACCAACCTTGTAGTGTCTGTTCAATTTCCTGTTGTTAGATCAATGAATGAATACAGTTTTTTTTAAAAACCAACCTTGTAGTGTCTGTTCAATTTCCTGTTGTTAGATCAATGAATGAATACAGTTTTAAAAAACCAACCTTGTAGTGTCTGTTCAATTTCCTGTTGTTAGATCAATGAATGAATACAGTTTTTAAAAAAACCAACCTTGTAGTGTCTGTTCAATTTCCTGTTGTTAGATCAATGAATGAATACAGTTTTTTTTTAAAAAAACCAACCTTGTAGTGTCTGTTCAATTTCCTGTTGTTGTTAGATCAATGAATGAATACAGTTAAAAAAAAAAACAACTAAACTTGTAGTGTCTGTTCAATTTCCTGCTGGATGGTACATGAGTGTACAATGAATGTAAGTTGATTTCTTTCTCAAATTACTTAAAAGTCTTCACATTCTTCCTGATCAGTAATAAACGTGCGATAAGATAGCTAAGTGATAGTGATTATTTCCCTTGTTTGCGTCTATTCAGGAAAGTTTACTAATGGCTTGTGCGAATGTAAGCGATTATTTCCCTTGTTCTGACTACATTTACCTGTAGAAGTTGCTGTGAAAGTCAATGGCTGGTTCAGGCCCTCAAAAGAGCAAGTCATATGTAAATGTTTATTTAAAATGTATTTCTTTCACTTATTCTGCAGTCATTTGTTGAAAAGTGAAAAGGAAAGAACACGACACGCACCTATGGAACTCACAGAGTTCATAACTATAAATGATTTTGTCTGTGACACTTACACATTGCTTTCTGTCATAAAAAAAAAAATGCTGCAGCCATCTGATAAGATGGAAGGAACAGTAAAATTTTGCAATTGTTTTATTCTTCAAGTGAAAAGTATTGAGAGCACAAGAGTCGTTAGGCAATCTCTTAGTAACCCAGTTCATCAACTCGTTTCAGAGTGGAATAAAAAAATGGCAACAGCTTCAGTTCTTCTGCAGAGAAAATAATTGAGTTGTATTAATGGGGACAAAGCAATGTACATTTTTGATTGTGTTTTTATAAATGTAGCTCTTTAGTTTGAATTAAAATATTTCAAACAATTGAAAAATTTCATAAGTAATGGTAAAAATATCTTTTTTTAATTATAAGATGGTAACCGGAACTACTTATTGAAATATATACATTTAGTTTTGTGTTAACGGTGTCATGAAACGTGAATGTCAATGTGTTTACAATTCAAAATTTGAAGTTAATGGTTTGAATGTGTAACTGATAAACGCACAGTGTGAACGCAGACTTCCGGGAGGGGAGAAGAGTTGAGAGGGATGAGGTTTGTCTTTTTGCATGGGCATACAGGCAAGAGAAGGGGACATATTTTACTCAGACCTCCGTGCCAGGAGAATTGATTTGGAAACCAGGGGCAGGTTGAATGAATACAAGTCCCTAATAGTATTAATCAATACTCACACTCAACAGTAGACTGAAGGAAGAGTGGTGTCCCTATAGCGGCCAGGTGACTAAGGAATCATTTTTGAAGGTAAAATGAATGGCTGTGAGTGAATGGAAATAGGATTTTAGCTTGTATTATTTATATTAAATTGTGTAGTGTTATAATGACAAGTTTTTTCCCCAGAAATCAGTAAATGTAATTAACAAACCAAAGCAATATGAAGAAAGAACTTTGGGCCAGTCACAATTATGTATTTCAGGATCCCAGAGTACAGGTTCCAGTGTACAAATGATGAAGTGCCTGCCTATTGGCCATGGCGAATTAAATGGTGTTTTGACTAGCACTGCATGGATTATTGAAGCAAAAACTATATCATTATTATCTAATTTCTATATCATTATTAATTTTATGTGTATTGTTATCTCTTTTTGTTTCTTATATTAAGATTTATTGTTAATTGTTTTCTACTCTTAAATATGTAGCTTTGTTAAGTGTAAATGCAATATTTAATTTCGTGTAGTGTTAGTAAATCTGTCATATGTGTAGCTTTGTTAAGAGTAAATGCAATATTTAATTTCATGTAGTGTTAGTAAATCTGTCATGTGTAGCTTTGTTAAGTGTAAATGCAACATTTCATTTCATGTAGTGTTAGTAAATCTGTCATGTGTAGCTTTGTTAAATGTAAATGCAATATATCATTTCGTGTAGTGTTTGTAATTATCAGTGTCATATGTGTAGCTTTGTTAAGTGTAAATGCAATATTTCATTTCGTATAGTGTTAAAAAATCAGTGTCATATGTGTAGCTTTGTTAAGTGTAAATGCAATATTTCATTTCGTATAGTGTTAAAAAATCAGTGTCATATGTGTAGCTTTGTTAAGTGTAAATGCAATATATCATTTCGTATAGTGTTAAAAAATCAGTGTCATATGTGTAGCTTTGTTAAGTGTAAATACAATATTTCATTTCGTATAGTGTTAAAAAATCAGTGTCATATGTGTAGCTTTGTTAAGTGTAAATGCAATATTTCATTTCGTATAGTGTTAAAAAATCAGTGTCATATGTGTAGCTTTGTTAAGTGTAAATGCAATATTTCATTTCGTATAGTGTTAAAAAATCAGTGTCATATGTGTAGCTTTGTTAAGTGTAAATGCAATATTTCATTTCGTATAGTGTTAAAAAATCAGTGTCATATGTGTAGCTTTGTTAAGTGTAAATGCAATATTTCATTTCGTATAGTGTTAAAAAATCAGTGTCATATGTGTAGCGTAGTGTCTTGTTTAACATTAGCGTCATTGATGTGTATTGTTCATAGTTTATATCAAATCTTATCTGCTGGGGGCAGTGAGTCAAATTGATCTCAATATATAAGGCCATCGCCCCATAAAAGAACCATTGTCATTGCTTGCAATGGCACTTGTAGGTAGATTAACACGCAAAGCTAAAAGTGCATGTGAACTCGTCACATAAATACAAGTCACTCCAGGCAGTATACGATAAATAGCTAGTAAAAGGATGTTAAGTCTGAAATGGAGTGTTTGAAAATAGTGTTGTAAACAGCCTAATAGCATGCATTTTCTTGCCTATTGTTTTGTATTTGATTTTTAAAAATCAGTCCACTTTAAATATGTATTTTGACAGTGAAACTGTCACTAGTTTAAATATAAAGTGCAGAGATTTGAAATGTTACTTGCTATTCTTGTAGGGAGTTGGTCCTAATGCCCAGTATCTAAAAATATATATTTATTATCCTCTGTGCCGGCATATATATAATTATAAACTTGAAGAATGTGAGAAAGGGATAATAACAATCGCATACATACATAAATATACAAGAGTTATTGCCCATTATTCTGAGATTTTAATGTAATTGTTTTGTTTAAATTGGCTTTCGTTTCTGCTTTCATCTTTCGCAGTACAACTGCCAGTGTCCAGTGGCGAGATGTAGTGCGAAAATGGCCATGTTTGAGAATGAAGATTTGAATGGATATTAATAGATTTTGTTTTGTTTTGTTTTGGCAATGGTAAACATCTACTCTTGTATTTTGACTTTGACTTTGTAACTGGCGATTCAGATGAGGCATCGAGAACACCAACTTTAATTAGGGAGGGGTTAATGAGTGCAAGTTATGTTTTCACCCTAATTCGGATCAAACTATAATGAACTGAGTGAGAGACTAATGTCCTACCATCTGCACTTTGAATGAAGAGCTAGTGTGCAGAGCTATAAATAGAGTCTCACACAGAGGCAACAGATATCCTTCCCTCCACCTCGGGACGCAATGTGAAGCTTGGGTTTCACCCCAGAAGCATCCCAAGACTGAGAATATCTTACGATAAAAAGTATAATGCGGCTTCTGGGAGGAGACAGCGAGAAAAAAAAAAGGCAACAGATACATAGGAAACTGACAACCCAAACAAACAGGTACACGAGATTGAAATATTTATTTTACAACAAACCTAATAAGTATGGGTTTTTTTTAAAAAAAGTGTAATAAATCAAAGATACAGCAAAACCCTAAGATTTAATTAAAAATAATTTTTTCTCCTGTCAATTACCGAATAAACGCCAAATATCTATCACTAATTTGTAAATCTCTATCACTGTGTTGTTCATTGTGGTTTGTTTACCGCAACTGTCTTTTGTCTGCTGAGCTCGCTTTCTGTTATTTATTTATGAGTACTGATGGTGAAACGACTCCCACTTTTACAGCACTTTGGGATATAGAATTAATTTATGGTAATATACTTAAGCATGCTCCTACTGAAATAAAATCTGAACTAGATATTAGACAACGCAAAAAAAAATATAGTATTTTATCAGTTGTGTAAACGTATATGAGATGTGAGTGTTGCAGGAAAATACTGAAGGTATCGTACTGCGTAAAATGACGTATTCAACACTTGGAACAGTTTGACCGTTGACGTAAGTCGTAAGAGGTTAAAATTAGTCTGGACAATCCTGCCCTAGAAACAACTTATCCCCGACGGATGAGTTGCGTCCCTTTCACACCTTGTATTTGACTTCTCTTTCAGCTGCTGATGGGTTTGATCCTGAGATCTTTGAATTGATTTATAAGTTCAGTGAATGTAATTAAATGTTACACTGATCATGTATTCCCTCAAGAATACAACCACAAACTCATTTATTCAGCACTAATCACATTCCTCAACCAAACAAATACACCTCCAATAACACTTAGGGAAAAGTCACGAACTATGAACAAACACAATACACCTAGAACACCTAGGGAAAAGTCACGAACTATGAACAAATACAATACATATCCTATAACATCTAAGGAAAAGTCACGAACTATGAACAAATACAATACATATCCTATAACATCTAAGGAAAAGTCACGAACTATGAACAAATACAATACATATCCTATAACATCTAAGGAAAAGTCACGAACTATGAACAAATACAATACACATCCTATAACACCTAGGGAAAAGTCACGAACTACGAACAAGATACATTAAGGACACTAAACGCCCTCAGCTGCAACATCATGACAGACATCCTCCTCACAAAACAATGACAGATACCCTCCTCACAACACCATGCCAGGCATCCTCCTCACAACTCCACAACAGATACCCCCTCGCAACGCCATGACAGATATCCTCATCATAACGCCACGACAGATACTCTCCTCAAAGATCCACGACAGATATCCTCCTCACAACACCACGACAGATACCCCCTCGCAACGCCATGACAGATATCCTCCTCACAACACCACGACAGATACCCTCCTCATAACACCATGAGGATACCCTCCACACCATGACGGATACCCTCCTTGGAAACAAGTGAGAGGAGGAGGACTCCACAGGAACATGCCACAACCGAGAACATTTGAAGTCGAAAGGTTCCTGCAGTTCCTCTGGGAAAAGAAGTCAACGAAAAAAACCACCTCTCACATGCGGATAAATATTCTACAAGTACTAGCATATATACACTAAAATTTACAGTCTGCTTGCAGTTAGTTATCTGTCTCTATCAGTAAGAGGCTATTTTTAGATAGACTATTCTCTTGGATAGTTCTAGATTTGGTAAAATGAAATACCTTCATCTTATGTGATTATTCGTACGCTTTGCACTATAAATTATAATCTAACATTGACACTTATACAATACTATAAGTACTACTACTGAGTGCAAACTTAATAATTAGCATCACATACTGAGACTTAGTTATATTTACCATTTCATTATGACCAACCTGAACAAAACCTGCAGCTGTTCTGAAAACGTATTGTGCCTCTGTTATTATAATATGATGTAAATTAGTGTCATATTGATCTAATATTAAGCTTTATCATGCTTAATTATTTTTAGATTCCACAAGTCACTAGAGCGTGTGGCAGACACTTTCAATCAGAAAACTTGATGCCACTATCTGAACATAGCATTGCAAGAAAGAAGTCCAAGTCTGGTACTGTCCCCTTGCTGATTGTACCGACAAAAGACTCGCACAACGGCTTAACTGTGTTTGTGTATACGAATAAAGGAATATTTTCCGGAAAGAAATTAACTTAAATGAAGAGTTTAAGCATCTATAAAGGAATTTCTTTTTAAATGGTTCAACAACGGCATTATATTTACCGTTACCTCCATTATTTAGATAGCCTTATAATATTTATCGAAATTTGATTAGTTATTGTACTAAGATGTAGCTGTTATCAATATGATGGCTAGCTATTGTCAGTAAGATGGTTAGATATTGCCAGTATAGTGATTAGCTATTGTCAGTAATATGATTAGGCATAGTGAGTAAGATTTTTAGCTATTGACAGAATAATGATTAGCGATTATCAGTAAGATGATTAACTAGTGTCAGGGGTAAGATGATTGGTTACTGTCAGTATGGTGATTAGCTATAGCCAGTCAGTAATTATTAGCTATTGTAAAAAGACGATATTTATATTTCAGTAGTTGGTGACGTTAATTTTTGTTTTAAAATTTCGGGAATAAAATCACATTGTCAATGGCGATTTTTCATACAACTATATGATGTTATTTGTAATTATGGAAAGTTTTTTCTTTGCATCTTCAGGACACATTGTCACGCTTAAATGTCATTAAATAACACGTAGTTCTTGACCAGTTCCGGGATAGGAAGGGAGAGAACCCTCTCTCGGTGACCAGGACGGCAGCCAATGCAATGCGAGATGTACAGTCGGCTGAGATCTTGCAAAGAACGAGGAGTGGTGGAGACCGTGTCCAAATATTGCAGAATATCGTGTCGATTCTGACTTTCTAAACGCGATCGCAATTCTGCATGTTCTTTCAAATGGCGCAGTTCTAGACTGGTACAGGCTCCAGATGCGTACACCAGTTTCACGAGAGGAAGCTGGCCGTTATACAGAACAGTCATCATCGGAGAACGCGAGATAGAAACTCGACATGACAAACTAAATCCATAACGATCAATTTCTTCCAAGTATTTGTAGTGAGTCGAAACTCCGGCGCCAATGCACAGGCGCACCATGGCCTCTCGGTTGTCGTCTGAGGAAACCGCCAATTTAAGAATGCTCTCGGAGTATTGAGATGCATTTTGTAGAGGGTCAAATCTTTCTAGAATTTTCTTGGTGGTTTTTATCTCTCCACTTCTGATGGAGTACCTTAGCGTCTTGGAAAAGTCTAAATTGTTTCCAGAGCATCTGTCTAGTAATTTATTTGCCAAGTCCCACCCGTCATATAAAGCAGCATGGTAAAAGATGGAATCTTTTGTGAGTCTCAGACTTCCTGAAAAAGTGTCAATTTCTTCTCTCATGACTGACAGATTAAATGTCCACAAGGCTATTAACATTCTCCACTCGTGGAGGCCTTCCTGTCGTAATCTGTTGAAGAAGAAAGCCAATCTTTTCCCTCGGAAGTGTTGCTCGCTCCCAAAGTCTACATTCACGTCCTTGGCTGAAACGACCTTGAGGAGCGAGATGGCGGCTTCCCAGAGATTGTTCTTGATGGCAGTCTCAAGCCAGAACACGAATGACGCCTGACCAATGGATCCGTCAACTTTTTTCATCATTTCTTCTACATCGCTCCATTTCTTCTGAAAGATAGCGATAAAGATCGCCGCTTTGGCCAGCGAGTGGTTAACACACAATTCCGATAAAGACGTCATAAGAGTGCCGTTTAACTTCTTGAAGACATACAAAACGCAATGGATTTCAAAATCATCTCTGGCAATTACTTTATCTAGAATTGGAAGACACCAGTAAAACTTTCTGAAGTTTGAGAGAAAGTCATCTTCACCAACCAAACATTCCGTGATACCTAAATGTTTGGTAATGCGTTCTTGAAGTCTAAGGATGACACAATCTTCACATTTCCATTTGCACACTTCAATAATACTGTCTTGAACGAACCCTAACTCCCGGATGTTTGCCTCCTGAATGCAATGCAAAAGTAACTTCGAACATGTGTTACTGTCTTTGCACAGTTTGCAAAGAATTGGCACACACTCAAAATTCCTCTCATCTGAACTGGTACTTGAAGTAACCGCATCATTCTTTTTCATCATGTGATCCTTGCAAAGCGTTAGCGCCCAATGAAATTCTTCGCGCCTTGCTGCCTCCAAAACGGCAAATCGGATATCGTTCTTCTTTGTGGTCTTGTGCAGCGCCATCCGTGAAACGTGTTCCCACGCACCTTGCCGCACTCCTTGCTGAAATGCCAGTCTACGAATAGATTTGTTGTCTCCTGAAACTTGAAAAACGTCCAGCGTTGCATTCCAGAGTGCCTGCCACATATAATGTCGTCCACATAAGTCTGTCTTGTCTAGCACTTTCAGGCAATTTAAAGTGAACGAATCGCAATCTTTCGATGAAAGCCGACTCAGAATAATCTGGTTGAATACTTGCCGGCCATTTGGTACGAACGTAATAACATTGCAAAAAAATGTTAAATTATCTTCCATGTCGTTCAGTACTGTTAGAATGACTTCCTCTAGATCACTGTCAGCAATTCCACTGAATTCGGTCACCTTGGAGAAAGTTTCCCAGTTCCTACATGTTGCTGCTTTCTTCAGAAAGATCGGTTTGAGTTTTTCTAAAGCATTATCTTCCTTTAAATGATCCGGAAAGGAGTTCCACCAGCCTTCCTGAAAGGCAAACTCTACGACATCCTGCATGTAGGAATCAGGGAACTCTTGCTTCAGCATCTCACGTACGCAGTCCCAATGTCCAACTTTCAGAGCTCTTTGGCAAATCTCCTCTCTTTGACATTCATGTATGTCCAGTTTGGCAATCTCCAAAACACATTTCCATTTACTGTGTTTATAAGCCTCTACCATTGCAAACGTTGCCAGGTCCTGGCTACCAACATCGTCCTGTTCCTCGGGTAAATTATGAAATTTTAAAATTGTCAAAACGCACTTTGTCTGATTATTTCTAACAGCTTCTTCTACTGCATAATACCACTGGTCTTTGTGCTTACACAGGCGTATAATGTCTGGTATGGAGTGCCATAGATTTTGTCTGACCGCCCCTCTCACAGCTGCATTTTCACATTCTGTGCTTACTCCTTCTTTCAAAAATTCCATTACAGTATTCCATCTAGAGTTGATCAGAGCGTCCATGATTATAAAATCAATTTTCTCTGGACTCGGGTCAATTTTGGCCAAAGCAATAGTAACATCCCGCTTATCTCGACTAACAGCTTTCGAAAACGCTAACGTCATAAACTGCTGACTGGCTCCTGTCCTCGCATGACTCACGATGTTGTCCCATTGCTCGCTGTCAATCGTCGCTTGGAGAAGAGCATCAGAAGGTTCCGAAAACCATTGTCGGTGTCCCAGACAATCCATGGCGTAAGACTACGCTAAAAACTCATTTCACTAACATTCCAGAATGACACGTGATGACATGAAATCGTTCAAATGTATTTGTTCTCTGAATGACCTGCTTCTCCAGGTTTTATGAGGTATGGATGACGAGTTACGCATCACCTTCCTTACAGGCACCTACGGATGTGTTGTAATGTTAACTTAACGCCCAGGAACCATACTGTTGCCTTTGGATCACTTGCATTGCATCAGCCCTGAAAGAATAGATAAAAAGAGACCAATGTATTCTCCCTAGAAGTCACGAGTTACGTACACTTGAAGTATGGGAAACAATAAATCTAGAAAACTAGGTCAATCGGAAATATTGCAGAAGTATGTGTGTTAATGAATGCCTGCCATCCATTTCGGTGTAAGCGCGTGTGTGTGTGCAAGCACATTTGAAATATGTTCTTCACAGCAGAGGTATTACTCATCACAAATGCGAAATTATTTCTCGAACCAAGAATTTTCAGGATGTCAGTGAGATTTAGGGTTACGTTAATAAAAACACCATATCTTAGGTATTAGTGCATATATTTCAATGAAATAAAATGCAAAATGAAAGGAAATGAAAGCAGCGTTATTAATATAATTAAAGTATACTTTCGGGTGTTAAATGTGAATCCATACGTGAAAATATATATTTACACAAAAAAATATTGTCCAGTTATTGTCCGCTACAAACACTGTGTACACACACTTTGTTGATGCCAGGAACACTAATCTGTCATCAGACGATCTATACATCTCTTTTTTCGGCAGGTTGTGAATTCCTATCAAAATCATAAGTCCAAAAGAAGCCTTAATTTCAGTGGCATTAGTTTCCTTCCAACCTGGATCGCCATTTTGATTTTTCGCGATTTTCGGACGTGCGTACTTGTTCGTTTATTCCGCTATCTTGTCAAATGTTTCTTCTTTGAAAAACTGATAGAAGAAAGCCAGATGAGTACTGTCATTAGTTACAGTCACATTCGGCCCCAATTCTGTTATAAATTCCGATATATTCAGTGCTAAAGTACTACTATTCCAACCGTGTGCGTCTCCAGATACTCGTTCCCCCTACTCCTCTTCGATATCCTCAGAATCTGATGCACTCTCCTCCAAAATTTGAAAGATGCTACATGTGCACGCTACTGACACTAATGTCACTTCTAATCGTGTCGTCCGATTCAAAATAAACTTCTCTTACCTCATTATCCGATACAAAATCAACTTCTCTTACCTCATTATCCGATACAAAATCAACTTCTCTTACCTCATTATCCGATACAAAATCAACTTCTCTTACCTCATTATCCGATACAAAATCAACTTCTCTTACCTCATTATCTGATACAAAATAAACTTCTCTTACCTCATTATCTGATACAAAATCAACTTCTCTTACCTCATTATCCGATACATCAACTTCTCTTACCTCATTATCTGATACAAAATCAACTTCTCTTACCTCATTATCCGATACAAAATAAACTTCTCTTACCTCATTATCCGATACAAAATCAACTTCTCTCACCTCATTATCCGATACAAAATCAACTTCTCTCACCTCATTATCCGATACAAAATCAACTTCTCTCACCTCATTATCCGATACAAAATCAACTTCTCTTACCTCATTATCCGATACAAAATCAACTTCTCTCACCTCATTATCCGATACAAAATCAACTTCTCTCACCTCATTATCCGATACATCAACTTCTCTTACCTCATTATCCGATAAATTGAATACATTAAACTCCTCATTATTGCTCGACGATTCTAAAAAATCCATTTGAAACACCAAACGCGAAAAACAAAGAAAACTTTATGAAAAAAATAAACGAAGCAAGGAGAAAACGTTTCAAAATGGCGCGGAAATCGTTGTACAAACATCATAATTCCTATAGACACCTAAACTCTCACAATTTCTCGAACGATATGAGAAGGAAAGAGCACTGGTTGCTCTGGGCGCGTTTGGGCATTTTGCCTGATACGATGTATTGTCGTTTTGGGGCGCTCCGCCCAGTAAAGAGTTAAAAAAACATAACATTTGCCTGCAACAGGTCAAGTTGTGAGGATGATGCTAGCGCAAGAAAAACTCTATTCCTGCATGTAGTTATGGTGTTCGTAGAGAACATCAACTGATGCCAAAGCACGATGGAAGACAGGATTATTTTGTGGGGGGTTTCGGGACCGCTCTAGAAGCTCCTCCTTAAAATGCGTCCTATTCGAGGGTAACGGACTAAGAACAAAGGTACATTAAAGACACTAAATTAAATACCTTCAGCTGTCACACGATGACAAATACCCTCCTCAAAACACCACGACAGATACCCTCCTCACAACACCATGACGGATACCCTCCTCACAACACCAAGACAGATACCCTCCTCAAAACACCACGACAGATACCCTCATCACAACACCATGACAGATACCCTCCCCGGAAACAAGTGAGAGGAGGAGGACCCCACAGGAACACACCACAACCGAGAACTACATTTGAAGTCGAAAGGTTCCTGCAGTTCCTGTGGGAAAAGAAGTCAACGAAAAATACCTAAAGGGTACGCATGAAACAAAGTTTGACGTTCTTACTGAATCGGAAAATGTTTTGTGTTCGCTTGAAGATGTTTTCACGACGCAATTGTGTGCTACAGAAGCTCCGGGATGAAGTCAGAGGCTGATAAAAGGCACTGTCCCTGGGCACAAGATAATAGTGCAATAAGGGTTAGTTGATATAATTAGAGTGGAACCCCACGATAACGCGAATTCGGATATAACGCGGTCGTTGCATTGCTCCCGAAATTTCCTATATTCATTCGCACATGATTTTTTTTTTCAAAGTACGCGAGAAAAGAGTATAAAAATTATTTAACTTCATTTTGCGGATGAGATCGCGTATGAATTAGAATATACAAGTAACACGATCGTGGTATGGTTCCTGAAATTTGAAATTCATGTACCCGGGAAAAATATTTTTTTAAGTACGAGAAAATGTATAAAACGTTTATTATCATTTTAAGTACGAGAAAGTGTATAAAACATTTATTATCATTTTAAGTATGAGAAAGTGTATAAAACGTTTATTATCATTTTAAGTACGAGAAAGTGTATAAAACATTTATTATCATTTTAAGTACGAGAAAGTGTATAAAACATTTATTATCATTTTAAGTACGAGAAAGTGTATAAAACATTTATTATCATTTTAAGTACGAGAAAGTGTATAAAACATTTATTATCATTTTAAGTACGAGAAAGTGTATAAACATTTATTATCATTTTAAGTACGAGAAAGCGTATAAAACATTTATTATCATTTTAAGTACGAGAAAGTGTATAAACATTTATTATCATTTTAAGTACGAGAAAGCGTATAAAACATTTATTATCATTTTAAGTACGAGAAAGTGTATAAAACATTTATTATCATTTTAAGTACGAGAAAGCGTATAAAACATTTATTATCATTTTAAGTACGAGAAAGTGTATAAAACATTTATTATCATTTTAAGTACGAGAAAGTGTATAAAACATTTATTATCATTTTAAGTACGAGAAAGTGTATAAAACGTTTATTATCATTTTAAGTACGAGAAAGTGTATAAAACATTTATTATCATTTTAAGTACGAGAAAGTGTATAAAACGCTTCTTATCATTTTGGGGAAGAGTTCGCGTAGCACTTTTAATATAAAACGATCCGAAATTTAACAATTTCACCAGATTCTTGAAGTGTTATACCAAAGTAAACATTATTGGAAATGTTACTTATTACTGATCCATGAATTAAAACAGTAAGTCGTCTTTGTGATTATATTCAATTAATTCTGTATACAACCGTCTTTGTGATTATATTCAATTAATTCTGTATACAATCATTGCACAAACAATAGCCAACATGTGCTTCTTCTTTAACTGCATACACTGCAAGCAGCAGACAAAGAAGTGGTTGATAAAAGATTCTCACAGTTTAATAAACATCAAAGAACTAAAGCCGCCAACATGTTGGCTGAGCTTTGCGGTGTTGTTAGACGCAATCAGTTGAAAGTAAATAGTGTCCGCTTTATTAACTGTCAATTGAAAAGGTATGAAATTGTACATGCGTTCAGATTATTTTTTTTAAAAAGTGACTTGTAACCATTGCAGGCCCACTGTACTTAGTTATCGGCCTTTATTTGTGTACATGAATAAACATGGGGAAAAAGTAAAATATTGCAAAACCCCGCATTAACTCGACGCCGCTATTATTAACGAGGTCCGATTTTATGGACCACAATTATCGCGTTATAAAGAGGTTTTACTGTATTATTAATAAAATTAATATTCCCAAAAAGTATTTTTAATTGTTGATAAAGTTTTCTCATTATTGTCTTTTTTGAACTTTGACCTCGTCGATTGTTGAAGGATGTCATTGGATAATATTAATTTGGAATATTAGTGAGTTATAGACTATTGATTGAAAGGGTTTGTGTTGGCCTCACGTACTCATAAAATGGATTACATTCTGAATGTTGATTTATATTGCTTCAGCATAATTATATATGAATGATGGCTGGTGAATTAGGGACAGCATTTTTTGAATGGTTGTGAATGGCATTTCCCCGATATTTTAACTGCTTACGCATCGCTTATCTCCAGAGGCCGACATAACGGTCAGCTGACTTAAGTATCCAAAGTGAAAATGTTTCAGTAAAATGAATTTTGAGTAACAGATCCAGGTGGTGAAAATGGCATAGGCAAACTTTTTATATGAATGCACTCAATGTGTTACCGAATCTTTACATTATTGCCAATATTTGCCTGAACCAATCTTTACATTAGGGCCACTCTTTGCCTGACCCAATCTTTACATTAGGGCCACTCTTTGCCCACCCAATCTTTACATTATTGCCAATCTTTGCCTGACCCAATCTTTAAATTAGGGCCACTCTTTGCCTGACCCAATCTTTAAATTAGGGCCACTCTTTGCCTGACCCAATCTTTAAATTAGGGCCACTCTTTGCCTGACCCAATCTTTAAATTAGGGCCACTCTTTGCCTGACCCAATCTTTAAATTATGGCCACTCTTTGCCTGACCCAATCTTTAAATATTATGGCCACTCTTTCCCTGACCCAATCTTTACATTATTGCCAATCTTTGCCTGACCGAATAAGTTCGATATGTTTGCTTTTAAAATACCAGAATCTGATAATAGTATAATCGTCTGTTTGTGCTTTGCTCCTACTACGAGTTGTAATATTTATTAGTGTTACAACTAGTTCTAGTGAATGATTTGAGACTCATCTTGTAATATTTATTAGTGCTACAACTAGTTCTAGTGAATGATTTGAGGCTCATCTTGTAATATTTATTAGTGCTACAACTAGTTCTAGTGAATGATTTGAGGCTCATCTTGTAATATTTATTAGTGCTACAACTAGTTCTAGTGAATGATTTGAGGCTCATCTTGTAATATTTATTAGTGCTACAACTAGTTCTAGTGAATGATTTGAGGCTCACATTGTACAAGTTAAACGGTATTTATGTCTGTTTAGCGTGAAGCCAAACCGAGTTTTACTCACGATGAATACATTATAAAACAGTCTAAATATATTTTGACAACACGTTGTAAAATGATCTAAATGTATTATGAGGTCAGTCTGGGTTGTGGCTCACACTCAACAACATTGTCAATAGTCTAAATGTATTCTTAGGTTAACTAGTACTGAAGCGCACACTTATTTATGAAACTTATGGCGCATGTTGTACAAGTCGTAATGATATGTGTATTTTGTGGTCAGTTAGATTTACGTCTCGCCTAGTCATAATTTTAAGGCTGATTATAATTATATTTTGCAATCAGTTTGAGTTGTGACTCACTTAGTACAAATTCATTTTGTATGGTATGCTCCGATTTAAGATCAGTGGATTGAAATCAATATTATAAATATATTTTAAATAGTAAGCAAATAATTATGTAACAAAATCTGTTTCATACAATTTTTTTCGGAGTTTGCTTTGCCATGGTATCTGTACATAAGAAAGTGTTCGATACAAACATATGAAAGAAAACCAGTTTTGTTTGAACATGCAGTGAATTAAATGAACTAAATGAACCCTACACACCAATATCTGCTATTCACTGGTATGCAAAATGCTATAGTAGAAACATTTAACGCGACTATACACATCATAACGACTAGACACATCATAACGACTATACACATCATAACGACTAGACACGTCATAACGACTATACACATCATAACGACTAGACACATCATAACGACTAGACACATCATAACGACTATACACATCATAACGACTAGACACATCATAACGACTATACACATCATAACGACTAGACACGTCATAACGACTATACACATCATAACGACTAGACACATCATAACGACTAGACACATCATAACGACTATACACATCATAACGACTAGACACATCATAACGACTAGACACGTCATAACGACTATACACATCATAACGACTAGACACATCATAACGACTATACACATCATAACGACTAGACACATCATAACGACTATACACATCATAACGACTAGACACGTAGCGAGTAAAAATATCCCGAGAGTGCCTATTGTGAGTAAGCGCAATCGTAACAAGTAAACACATTTGTAGTGAGTAAATACATTAATACCGTATAGACATTTTCATAATGAGAAACACATTTGTAGTGAGTAAATACATTAATACCGTATAGACATTTTCATAATGAGAAACACATTTGTAGTGAGTAAATACATTAATACCGTATAGACATTTTCATAATGAGAAACACATTTGTAGTGAGTAAATACATTAATACCGTATAGACATTTTCATAATGAGAAACACATTTGTAGTGAGTAAATACATTAATACCGTATAGACATTTTCATAATGAGAAACACATTTGTAGTGAGTAAATACATTAATACCGTATAGACATTTTCATAATGAGAAACACATTTGTAGTGAGTAAATACATTAATACCGTATAGACATTTTCATAATGAGAAACACATTTGTAGTGAGTAAATACATTAATACCGTATAGACATTTTCATAATGAGAAACACATTTGTAGTGAGTAAATACATTAATACCGTATAGACATTTTCATAATGAGAAACACATTTGTAGTGAGTAAATACATTAATACCGTATAGACATTTGTAGCGTGTAAACATTTTCAGTGAGCAGACACTATGAGTAAAAACACTCATAGCAAGGAGACACAGTCACAATGAGTAAACATATTCGTAACATAAAGACACTTTGATAGTGAGTAGATATGTACCGGGCGAAACCACTTGTAGCGAGTAGACACACTCAGCGAGTAGACATTCATAGTGTCGTAAAATCTTTCAGAACACGCACGTTCATACTAAGTAGAAACAAATTCATAATGTCGTAAAATCTTTCAGAACACGCACGTTCATACTAAGTAGAAACAAATTCATAGTGTCGTAAAATCTTTCAGAACACGCACGTTCATACTAAGTAGAAACAAATTCATAATGTCGTAAAATCTTTCAGAACAAGCAAATTCATACTAAGTAGAAACAAATTCATAATGTCGTAAAATCTTTCAGAACAAGCAAATTCATACTAAGTAGAAACAAATTCATAATGTCGTAAAATCTTTCAGAACAAGCAAATTCATACTAAGTAGAAACAAATTCATAATGTCGTAAAATCTTTCAGAACAAGCAAATTCATAATGTCGTAAAAACTTTCAGAGCGAATACACACATTCATGAATATTAAAGGCATAATTTGTTAAAACTATCACGCCTACATCCACCATGTAAGATTATCATTTGCACATTTCAAGTGAACAAACACACTCATATCACACAGATGCTCTGCAGCCACAGCAGTGTAAAACATGTACACATTATTATTACATCAGACTCAGTTCATCGTAACATTAAACACAGCAGTAAATTGTATACACATTATTATTACACCAGACTCAGTTCATCGTAACAGTAACGTATACGTACATAGGGACGGGCATCACAGAAGTTATTTCCTCAAGCATGAGGCAAATAATGGCGAAATTTACCTACCGTTTCTTTTAAAATTGTTTTACTTGTTGCACCTCTATACTCTTTGTTTCTCCGGCCATGTTGCTTGTCACGCGTTCCGATTATATTTATCACGCGTTTGAAAGCTGGCCGAGCAGGAAGTTTGTGTTAGATCGAATTTCATTCATTAAAAAAAAATAATACACTAAGTAGCGTTCTTTATAAACCGAATTGGTTGAGCCCAGTGGAGCCACCCTTATTCGATTTTTAAACAAGCGAAGTAGTCGTGCTTTCTACAATGTTGTCATCAGTTTTATCCCACGCTGTCAACTCCGGTGAACAGAGAACTAAATTTCCTGTGCAAAATCATCGATCAGTTGTACAGCGATGAGGATTGTGGACTTGGTCACTAGTCTAGCGTCAGATCCGAGTTAAAAATAAATAACATCATGAGCAAAAATGACAGGAAAAGAAAGCAGACATCAAAAGTCTAGTCCCTGGAATCTAGGCTCACGGAAATGGGCTAGTGTTGCATTGTATAAAGCTTTTCCTCTTAACAAGAGTCAATGTTTCTGATGCAAGCGTGTATTATAAAAATAATAATTATCTAGCCTAGTCATGAATTAGTCACTCAAGTAACAACTAAAAAAAAAAAAAAATGGTACCTGTATTGCCTCTTCTATCAACATCTTATTTTTAGAATTAGGTGAGAGCTATAAATAGAAGTCACTGGCGTCTCAATAAATGCTATTTCTCAGAAAAGGTTGATTGTCTAAACAATACCAAAACAGCAAATCTAGCCCATTTTCTATTCGGTTGGGATCGTTTGATCGTTACAGTGACAACCTTTCAGCGGATTTCTGCTTATTATCACTTTCAGTATATCAGTCGTATCAGATGCACGTTTGACTTTATTATAAAGAGAGAAACTGCCTCAGTTATACAACTCCTCCCCCCCCACCACCACCACGTCCAACTTAAATAATACTTCACCTCTCTTTTACTGACTGTACTCTCTATGCACAGTGCTCCCTGGAATGTGCTGTATGCACGCATGTCATCGTTATGAAAAATGAGAACACGTGTTTCTCTGCTAGTTGAAGCCTTTTGATAAAGCAAGAGTTAGTGTTCCTGAGGCTAACTTCCTAATGAAGTATACTGCTTGTTCTGTGCTGATGTCTCTAATTTGCTTATACAGTTATTTGCTATTTATTGTTATTTTTCATACTGATTCATTTTGGGTTGTTTTTGTGCCACATTGCCTTTATTCTTAAAAAAAAAATGAGTTTTAGTACTTTGAGTACATACTTTGTGTATTGTATGTATAATTATTGTAATGAGTTTCAGTACTTTGTGTACATACTTTGTGTATTGTATGTAAAATTATTGTAATGAGTTTCAGTACTTTGTGTACATACCGTTTGTATTGTATGTATAATTATTGTAAAGCACTTTGAAGTTTTATAAGATTAAGCAATGAGTTAAGAATTTTATTTATTTATCAGCATTGTTAGCAGGAGTGGTAGTTGCAGATTTAGTGCTATGTGTCGTTGCTGTCGTGTGGTGTGCCATTCGTGTATCGTGACTGTCGTGTAGTGTGCCATTCGTGTATCGTGACTGTCGTGTATCGTGACTGTCGTGTGGTGTGCCATTCGTGCATCGTGACTGTCGTGCAGTGTGCCATTCGTGTATCGTGACTGTCGTGTGGTGTGCCATTCGTGTATCGTGACTGTCGTGTATCGTGACTGTCGTGTGGTGTGCCATTCGTGTATCGTGACTGTCGTGCAGTGTGCCATTCGTGTATCGTGACTGTCGTGTAGTGTGCCATTCGTGTATCGTGACTGTCGTGTATCGTGACTGTCGTGTGGTGTGCCATTCGTGTATCGTGACTGTCCTGTGGTGTGCCATTCGTGTATCGTGACTGTCGTGCAGTGTGCCATTCGTGTATCGTGACTGTCGTGTGGTGTGCCATTCGTGTATCGTGACTGTCGTGTGGTCTGCCATTCGTGTATCGTGACTGTCCTGTGGTGTGCCATTCGTGTATCGTGATTGTCGCGAAGGTAATCGAAAAAGAGCAGAACTCTGACATTTGTTAACCTCTGTAGTCGACTTAGTTTATCACTTTCCTTTTCCTTGATAAAGCCGACTTGCATTCATGAGAGAAGAGAAAACAAATACGAAAACAAAACGTGCGTACACTTTCAGGTTCATAAAATATTCTACTACTACGTGTGCACTGAGCTCCATACTTACACAGATGTATTCGTTCGTGTTCTGAGCTCCATACTTACACAGATGTATATGTGCATTTTCTCAAAATGTACATGGATCACGTGTATTCCGTTAATGTGAATTTTGGACAAAGCTACAGTTATACTGGAGTAGTCCGTTAATATGATTTTCTAATAAAGTTACAGTTATACTGGAGTAGTCCGTTAATATGATTTTCTAATAAAGTTACAGTTAAACTGATATACTTCGTTAATTCGAGCTTTTGAAAAGTTACAGCTCTACTCGTGTAATCTAGACATTCTCACAGTGGTGGCAGCTTATAGTGTTCATATCTTAATGCAAGTTCATAAACTGCTACAACTGATTTCGTGTGTATCATTAATGTGGGTCATAAACTGTCACAACTGACTTGTTGTGACAGTAATGCGGGTCATAATTTGTTACAGCTGATTTTGTATGTACCTTTAATGCGGGTTCATAAAAATGTAGGAGTTCATTTCGTGTGTACCGTTAATGCGGGTTCATATAATGTTACATTGATTTCTGTGTACCATTAATGCGTATTCACGAAATGTTACAGATGTATTTGTGCACACCATTAATGCGGAATAATAAAATACTGCAACTGTATTCGTGAGCACCATTACTTCCTAAAATCGTGTGTTTCATAAATACTCTCAATCTGTTACATACGCACTCGTTTATTAAGTGTTACATTTGTATTATGTATTATGTTAGTTCATGTATTTAAAATATTGCAATTTTATTTGTTTTCATAAATTTGATGATGATGACGACGACGACGACGATGATGATAATAAAAGTTGAAAATCCTAATCCCACTGTTCACAAATTGTGTGAAAATGTATCGAGATAAAGACAAAATGACCAAGGCTAGAGCCCTACTCCCCTCCACTGGGGCAGTCGCCCTGCTCCATTGAAGATAGGCTTTTGAGTAACACAATGTATTTAGATGTCAATAATGTCGACTATAATTTGATGACATAAAATGAACCACCTAGTTCTGACAATTGTAAAAAGTTACATGGGAAAGCGTGACAACATTTCAACAGCACTCTCCAAGAAGGCTCTAGGAAAAATGTGAATGAGTTTTTTTAATGGCATAGCATATCCATTAAACTAAGCTTAGGCCTTTCAGGCGAGTTCTGGTTGTCACGAGACCAGAAACACGTTCGGCTTTTCTGGGAAATGTTAAAAGCCATTGACTGGGACTAAAGCCTCAACTCGTGATATTAGTGCAATCAAGCTTCTCCCTTCCTTGTTTGCTAGTATCGAGTTTAAAATATCAGTTCTTGGCTCTAGGCCTCACCTAGAGATGGCACTAAGCAGTTCGTAGTAACGACATTATTATTTATCTTAATCACGAATGAAACGGTCAGCAGAGCATATAAATTACACGTGATTGAACTGAAATACTTTCATGGACCCCACCCACCCTTGTCGTGACTTTGTATTTTCAACCCGAACATAGACAGTTGCCATACGTAAACTTTTGACCTGAACATAGACACATTTGTAAACTACATAAACTTTTGACCCGAACATAGTTACATACGTAAATTTTTAACCTGAAGATAGCCATTTACTTTTGTAAACTACGTAAACTTTGACCTGAACAAAGAGAGTTAAATACGGAAACTACGTAAACTTTTGACCCGAACATAGCCAGTTACATACCTAAACTACCTAAACTCTTGACCCGAACATAACCAGTTACATACGTAAACTCTTGACCCGAACATAACCAGTTACACACGTAAACTACGTAAAACATTTGAGCCGAACATAGCCAGTTACATACTTAAACTACATAAACTTCTGACCCGAACATAACCAGTTATATACGTAAAGTTTTGACCCGAACATAACCAGCTACATACGTAAGCTACGTAAACTCTTGACCCGAACATAACCAGTTACATGCATAAACTACGTAAACATTTGACCCGAACATAACCAGTTACATACATAAACTACGTAAACATTTGACCCGAACATAACCAGTTACATACATAAACTACGTAAACATTTGACCCGAACATAACCAGTTACATACATAAACTATGTAAACCTTTGACAAGAATGACAATAAATTATAATTAATTGCGTGAATCTGTCTTTCATCGAACAAAACAGTCCTTAAAGTATTGTAACCATAAATCATCATTATACATATTTTCTAGATAATTATGAACTTTGATATTGTCATAATGTATTTCGTAACCTGGCACTAATTTAGCTTTAACTTGAACATTGAATACAAGGAAATGAAATACTTGGAACTTGGACATCAGGCATGCACAGTTATCCGCAGACATCCTGCATTGTTGCTCGACCGATGACATTTTCCTCTAAATCAGGGGTGCACAAACTTTTTAGGCCAGAGGGCCAAATTTCCAATTGATAGTGCATGGAGGGCCGCCACATGGATGGCTCAGTAGAAAAATACAACACAAATAATGAAATAATGTGCTTTACATTCGTAATAATGGTAACATCCAAAAGTCCTCCAGGGGCCACATAGAGCCTTGTCTCGGTCCGCGGTTTGTGCACTCCTGCTCTAGATCTTAAAATAATAAAATCGAAACAAAAGCCTCGTCTGCACAATATGGGAATAATAGGGGAATCCCCTTTTGAATTCGAACAACTATATTACGGTCTGACGTGACCCGGAACCTGTCACTGACAAATTGTTATCAGGCGATCGCCTGACAAGCCACCTCGTAGTAAGCTGCAAGGAATTATTTCTGTAAGATCCGGTTAGAGTATTATCAGTTTCTCCTTATTTTACCCGTCATCTCTTTCTACATAGTTCTCTCAGTCTCTTTTCTCCATTCTTCAATATTTGTCCTGATATCTACATAGTTCTCTCAGTCTCTTTTCTCCATTCTTCAATATTTGTCCTGATATCTACTGTCAATACGTACTTGGACAAATGCTATAAATATTTTACTTGACATGAAATATTTCATTTGACATATGTTGTCAATATTTGTCTTGACATCTACTTTCAATATTGGTCTTTATGCATGCTATCTATATTCGTCATGGTTTTTTACTGTCAGTATTGGTCTTTATGCATGCTGTAAATATTCGTCATGGTTTTTTACTGTCAGTATTGGTCTTTATGCATGCTGTAAATATTTGTCTTGGTTTTTTACTGTCAGTATTGGTCTTTATGCATGCTGTAAATATTTGTCTTGGTTTTTTACTGTCAGTATTGGTCTTTATGTATGTTGTAAATATTTGTCTTGACATCTGCTTTCAATATTTGTCTCTACGCAAGCTCTCAATGTTTGTCTTGACTTCTACTGTCAATCTCTGTTTTGACATCTACTGTCAATATTTGTCTTGAATTCTACTGTCAATATTTGTCTTGGCTTCTACTGTCAATATTTGTCTTTACACATACCATCAATATTTGCATTGCCATCTACTTTCAATATTGCTCTTTATGCATGTTGTCAATACTTGTCTTGGCGTCTATTGTCAATATTTCTCTTGACATCTACTATCAATATTTGTCTTGACTTCTACTGTCAATATTTGCTTTGACATCCTCTGTTAATATTTTCTTGACATCTATTATTTATATTTGTCTTGACATCTACTGTTTATTATGATCTTGACTTCTACTGCTTATATTTGCCTTTGCATCTACTGTCAATATTTATCTTGACTTATAGTATTTATAGATGTCTTGACATCTATTGTCACTATCATTTTTGACATCTATTGTCATGTCTTCAATCTACTGTCAATATTTGTCTTGACATCTACTGCCAGTAAATACACAGACACGCTAGAAAATACACAGACAAAATTAATGTTCGAGATTGTTTCTGTACGAACTCTTCAATGTAGATGTGATTATCTCCACCTAAATCGATCGCTGTGATATGGTACAGATACACAAAACTCCAATATGGCTTCTCTCAGATCTCGTAACCAAAAGACACTCCTTTTGTCTCAGGTCAATTTTGTGCAGAGTGTAAATGACTAGGTTCTTTCAGGAAAAATGTCCGTTTTAGGTCTCCCTGTTCACCTAACTCATTAACCAATTAAATAAAGCAAATTTCGTCCATGTTTCCTACAACTTGGATAGACAGCGGGATACACGTTGTTATATACACTGGTGTAATCTCCTTACCGCTGTGAATGTTTCCTGTTCACCACCATTTCAGACTGCACACTACCTAAGTCACATTAACATTCCATCCATTCATACTTCACCTTTTAACTATTTACCCAACTACTCGGGAGTAGATATTTCTGCCCATATAACAATATAGTACGTAAAAGTTCCTGTTCATATAACTCTTAATTTCAAGTTTCATTAGTAAAATAATAATTGTAATTCATGAATATAAAAATATATTTATATAGGCTTAATTTGAAAGAAAAGAAATTCACATTTCATGATAATGTCCAGATTTTATAAAAAAAACATACTTGGTATACACTGTCCATATTTGACATTTTAAAAATATATTGTCAATATATGTTTTACATAAACTGTAATTCTGAAGCAAGTATGGAGATTTGCTAAAAAATTGAATTATTTAATTATTCGCTCAACTTTGTCACATAACTTGATAAGGTATAGAAATACGCAAACGTGACAACGTCACGAATAAATGTTTGAATGTGTACGTCATCGATAATGATGGATTGTTCACGTTCGGTGCCTAGCAACGAAAACGCGAGGTAGAATGCTGTCCTCATGTTCAAGTGACTGGAGTTCGATTCTAGCTCTGGGTGAAAAAACTTTCAGTGATCCTTCCTTATTCTCTAGCTCAAAGTTGTTGGCTTAATGTTGAGTCCATTAGATGAAACAATATATCGGGTGCCGACCGTTAATTGGAACAATACATCGGGTGCCGTCCATTAAATGGATCAATAAATCGGGCTACGCGCACAGAATCTTGTCAAATAATTGACGGACATCAGCTCCAGTGCAAAGGGAATACACTTCCCTTTCTTAAAGAAACAATTGTTAGGACTGTATGCAAGGACGGTTGGGCGGTTAGCTCAGAACCTGACAACTTCCTGCGGAAAGCATCATGGTAAATTATATCCGAGATTCTCGTTCACTGTACCTATCTAGAGCATCCTATCTTTGACCGCAAATAGTCATCTGCCTGCCATGATTGATGGGGGGCGTGTTTTGAGAGTATGATGTATGTAGAACTATCAGGATATTGAAGAGAAATCTGCAACAATACAGCAGTTCCTACCTGGGCAACTAGAACGTTAAATTAACCTCACGAATCTGTGACTCTTGCATGAAGGATTTTGTAGAACATGCATTTCATCGAAACCTGCTATCTGAGACTGTGGCGGAGTACATTTGCCTATCCCTATTTCTAAACTTAATTGTTATATAAATTGTTGAATAAAGCACACTACTGGTTCGTTCTTAACATCTGTGTTTTTACTGTTAGGGTGTGGTGTAGGGTACTCTATCTTTGGTCTTACTAAATGGAGGAGGTGCAAGAGAGAATCCTGGGTTAGATTTATAATCTGGCTTGTCACTCTGTCATTTAGCATCACTTGTTCATTAACTGTCCTGCATGGTTCCAAATTATATCTAGCTGTCAGATTAACACATGTCCCACATATTTTTTAATATCTGTCAGCTGCTTCTAGGCTTTTCTAGCCATCCTGTCATATTTTTCGGTCTTTTGCCCTTACCATAAGTTAAACGTGCTGGTGGGCATGATATCTGTAATTTGTCAATCACAAAGTTATCTCTAATATCTTTCCCACTGTCAAATATGACCTCGTCCAGCTCTAACCACCTCGTCAAAACAGGCTGTAGCTTACTAGCTGCCTGTAAAAATGTGACAGTCTGCTCTCTCTTAAAGTGGTGAAACTGCTGTCTGTACACCTCACTGGTCACCTTAAAGTATGCTAACTGTCCTGCCTTATAAGCCCTGTACATAGCTTGTTCCTCTGGAAGTCTGTTAAATACCATACTGTCTTGACCCTTCATGCTTACCACTAACTGGTTCAAATCTCTGGTAGTCCTAATTTTACAGCACGTCAAAGCTTAGTACATAATCCTCAATAGTTTCCTCTTTCCTATTGAAAGAACGAAAATGAAATGTTATGTTTGCTTTCTGAACCTTAGCTGTCCTCTCACTTACCTTTAAGCTATTTTCCTGTATCTTCAGTTGATTTCAGCCAATCTCACTGTTTTTTTATCACTGGCTTTTAACTGGGCAATTGCTACCTCTCTTTCAATCTTTAATCTTTCCCCTGTATCTTCACTTTCAATCTGTAATCACTTCTGCCTTTCATTCATTTTTATTTCTAGTTCTTCTCTTTCATGCTCCCTTTTCATTTCTAGTTCTTTCTTTTTTTATTTCTAGTTCTTCTCTTTCATGCTCCCTTTTCATTTCTAGTTCTTTCTTTTTTATTTCTAGTTCTTCTCTTTTATCCTCATAGCTTATAGCTTGTTCAATATCTTTGCTTCCCGAAAGACCCAAGTCACTAGCTTTTTTTTATTCCTGCCTGAATCCATCTCTTTCTAACTTCCATTTTAAAAAAATTCAAAACACTGACTTTTGAGCTATATGAGTGATTTTACAAAAAGTATCTTTACACATATTCAAGTAACTGATAACCTTTAAATCTAATTATTTTAAATGCACAATCAATGTAAATAATCTCCACACAAACTCAAACAACTAGTATTGTAGTAAATTTTAAATCTAGTTACTTAAAATGTACAATCAATGTAAACAATATAATCTCTACACATAAATAATGGAAACTATTGTAATACACGTATCAATACAATATGCAATCAATAATTATAAATCAAAAGGTTAGTCAAAAAATTTCGAAAGAGAAAAAAAGTATAGACAAAGCAAGATAGTTCTAGGAAGTTTTATAAAAATAATGATTAATACTGCTTTCTAATGTCTATTCTACTAATCAAATCTATCTCTTCTTAGCTCTGTTTTAGTCTAGGATTTCCCATTAAGTTCTAAGCTCAACACTTTTTTCAACAATTACTTTCCACATTTATTTCAACACAACGACAATCAGCTTAACAATTTTTAACAAATTTGTACTCATCCCGGAGAGAGCCTACCCGCTTTAAATTATGCTAATACCAGCTAGTTAATGGTTATTATTATTAATTAATTGATTGTCCATTACTAATTAAAAGTGATGAGAATCTTAATTTATGTTATTAATAATTCTCCAAAAGACACAACTGATCTCTTTCACTTGGCAGATATGTGGGCGCTGTAAACATTGTCTCTCTTCCACAACATTAAAGACAAACATTTACCCTCATATTATATTTCATAGGTGGAAACTTCTTACTGAAGTAGAAGACAAATCCATCTTTAATCTATATTTAACAAACTCCATTGACCCACTTTCTTCTCCAACATAACGTTATCAATATGTGTCATTCAGCACATGGTTGTCACGGTACGAGACTCGGCTGCATAACTTTCATTCATTTTTTGCAACTATAGCGAATTTAACTGTGCAAGCAGGTAAAACCTTAAATTTAGCATCGTCACGTATACATCTGTCTCCTCTCTTGTGCGTAGGCTCTGGCATTGCTATCCAAACCGGCCCATCTTCTGGGTCAATGTAATAAAATCCCAGATATTTAACCAGGCTGACCATGTGACTGTCCTTATTTGCCTGGAAAAATGACCCACAGCTCAGAGACCAGACCAATGCTCTCGTGGGTGGCCAGTCACCCACAGCGCTATTAAAAGTGACATTACTCATGTTCTATTTGCCTTAGAAATGTCTAGCTTTAGATATGCCTAATCTAGTATACAGAGAGTGCCATACTCATGCCATTTAGCTATTGAGAAGCTGATGTCAATGCCAGACCCAAGGAAAATATCCTCAACCTATAAGCCATTTGTGGGTGACTGATCACCCCTCATTAGCCTTTTCTGGGTGATGCACCACCCATACTATTATAAAGGGAAACTAATCCAGCTTTTGTAAATTCTTGTAAGAGTTATTGCACTTTGCATGACAGAGTGGTTTCCCTTGATATTCAAAGCCACTGGAAGCCATTTGTCTTTCATTATGGATGACACTGCAAATGCAAATGTAAGTACACTATTTATAATTTTGCATATATACATGTATCTACTGAAATACCTTTCTTTGTCTCTGAGCCACATTCACATGGTTATTATGCAATACTAAAAGTAAAAGAGAGATTTTGATAGATTCTTGTCTCTGACCCACTTTCTCATGAGTATTACTTACTACAGTACTGAAAGGAATGGGGAGGTTTTGGTAGATTGACGGTGTCTTTTCTTGTTCAAGATGTATTATGAATAATAATTGTTATATATTATTTCTGTTATACTTTTAGTGTTGTTGTTTTTTTTTCTGTTCATATGTCGGTATTGATGTCATTATAGTAAATTATTATAGTATATTTGCTGACAATATCTATGTTTACTTACAGATGACCTTAGCTTCCCCCTCCCCTTTTTTTCTATTTTATCTAAAAGCCTTGACACAGCAGTGCAGGAGCATGATTTCTGTATTTTTCAATGTCCTTTAGTTTTCAATTTTGTAACTTTTTTTTCTCTCTCTCTTTTTATTTCAGGTGCATCACAGTAGCAGAAACCTTTTCCGATACTTTTCGGCCTTCGACTTCTGCTAAACGACAGAGACGTGTGTCAACCTCATCCAGCTCAGATTCAGACCTGACTGATGAGGACGACTGGCAGCCACTTGCGTATTTCTATACCTTATCAAGTTATGTGACTCAGAGGCTGAAGGAAATGAAGATGAAGATTTTAGCGATGCTAGTTCTGAGAACCATGAGAACAAGCAAGCAGAAACGGACACCATGGTTTCAAAAGATGGAACAATATGGCACAAAGACCCCCCAGCAGCAAAAAAGTGTGCTCCACAAAATATTGTCCGAAAATCAAGAAAAGTAACAGATGTGGATTCTCCTCTTGAATCTTTGGAACTAATCATCAATGACGAATTTCTTTCAATTGTTGTCAGGAATACTAATCTTGAAGGAGAGCGTCAAGCCAAATCAAAGAAAAAGCAATGGGCACCTACGGATGATGTAGAGATCAAAGCTCTTATTGGGGCATTATTAGCTATTGGTTCCTTGTCACAAAATCTTGTGTCCCTAATGACAATCACCGATGACGTTTGGGGCAATCTATTTGTTCGAAGTCTTCAGCTATAATCGCCTCTTGGATCTGCTTGTTGTTCTCAGGTTTGATGATAAGGATTTGCGATCAATTAGAAAAGAAAAGGATCCTCTTGCACCAATCCGAGAACTTTGGGACTGTTTTGAACGGCAGCTCAAACGTCACTACACGCCTGGTCACTAACTATGGATGAACAGCTCGTTCCTTTTCGAGGGAGATGTAAATTTCGAATGTACATTCCAAACAAGCCGGATAAGTATGGGCTCAAGATTTACTGGCTGTGTGATGCTGAAACATCCTACCCCCTGAGGGCTCTGCCCTATCTAGGCAAAGTGAGCAGAAATCCTGAAAAAACCCACGGCGTGAATGTTGTGCTTCACTT
This sequence comes from Sinotaia quadrata, assembly GCA_028829895.1. NCBI lineage: Eukaryota > Metazoa > Mollusca > Gastropoda > Architaenioglossa > Viviparidae > Sinotaia > Sinotaia quadrata. The sequence goes on from CM054180.1 coordinate 99,087,554, forward strand.
GGTTGAGCCCTACCACAGGAGTGGACGGAATGTTACTTGTGATTCTTTTTTCACTACCCATGACCTGGTAAAATCTCTGAAACAAAAAGGACTAACATGCGTTGGGACTGTGAAAAAAGACAAGAGATTCATCCCAGACTCATTGCATCATGAAAACATGAAGAAAAAGGAAATAAACACAAATGACTTTGCTTTCCAGGACGACTCTATGTTGGTTACCTACAAATCCAAAAAGAACAAATGCGTGACAATTCTGAGCTCAATGCATGCAACCAAGGACATTGAGAAGCCATCAAAGAACAAGACTGAGGTAGTCTGCTTCTACAACAGCACGAAAGGAGGAGTAGACAACATGGACCAGATGGCCAAGCAGTACACATGCAAGCGCAAGAGTCGGCGTTGGCCTCTGGTGTATTTCTTCAACATGCTAGACATATCATGTCTTGCCGCACGCATCATATTCCAAGAAAGCAAACCAAATGATCCTCACTCTCATCAGAATGCCAGACCTGATTTCATCAAAGAAGTGGCAGGCAGCCTGGCAGCAGACCATCTTCAACGGCGAAGCATAACTCCTACTTTGTCGAAAGAGCTTAGGCTCACCATCGAGGTAGCACTGTCTCGCCTTTTTCCACAAAACCCAGCACTGGTGGCAGCTAGAACAGCACAACTAACATCCGCTGGAAAAACCAAGGCATCAACACCTAAATCAAAGGGAAAGGCCACCCCATCTACACCCAAGTCATCAGAAAAAGCCAAGCCTACATCTAAACCAAAGCAACAACGGTGTGCCCAGTGTGACTGGAAAAAAGACAAAAAGGTCACTACACGATGTGCAAAATGCAGCAGCTTCGTCTGCAGTGAACACTGCGACTTCTTGTGCAAAAAAATGCATTGATCTGCATAACTGAACTACAAACAAATTCTAAAAGCATCAGAACTGACATTTATTCGGGTTGGTGGAGGAATGGGTGACATTGTTTCTTTTTTTTCTTTTTTTTCTTCTTCATTTTAAGAAGTACAATGCAAAACTTAATATGATCTAATAAACATTCTTGGCCAACAACTTAAAACATGTTTGCTTTCATTTCATTTCTGTATTGTTTCTGTATTTTAGTCTGGGTGACACCTCACCCATGAGTGGCAAATATGGATTTTCACAATATAAAATGTATGGGTGACTGGTCACCCACAAATGGCTTTACAGTCATTCATTAACGAATGGCTGTGGGGGTTAATAGGACTGTCCGCCACCCTCTCCAAGAACTACACTGGTAAAAAGGTCTTTTTGCGAGAAATTTAAGTCAGATTGAACTTATAATTTAAATCATGTCTAGGTAGTTGTGATAGTGATTACGCTGACAGGTATTAAATCATGTCTAGGTAGTTGTGATAGTAATTACGCCGACAGGTATTAAATCATGTCTAGGTAGTTGTGATAGTGATTACGCCGACAGGTATTAAATGCTTATATATATATGTTATGTATGTTCGTTATTTTAACTCATTACATCTTTGCTTATTTGTCATCTGTCTTTCCTTATGTTTCCATGTATGAGTGATGTATGTTTGACGTGCTAAACGTCACATTTGCATTACGCACACTAAATATACACACTCAAATCAGAACACTGATTAAACGTTATACACTCATTCAGTTTATCCTAGCAAAGACATCAGCAGTCAAATTCACACACACACACATATAGAGAGAGATTCATCATTCAAATGGGAGATAATTATAGTCAATGTACATGGTCTTTTTCAATGATGGCAACTGTTGCTGGTACACGTTCACAATCACTCGGATTGCAAAAAGTCACTTTTTTGTCGAATTAGATGTAGGCCTATGTCTGTTGGCCAGAAGTGTTTGCTCTCTAATATAGCAGACTACTCAAATATGTTCCTTTGAACAGGTTTCCACAGCAGTGGGAATCGAGAGAGAAAGAGAGAGAGAGGTGGGGAGACGAACTTAAGGAAAATACTGTAGACTCATCGACACATTGAAAGGTCGTAGTACAACGAACAAAACAACAAAAATACCTCACTCTCTGAACACTTCCATCTATGACTCAGCAAATTAGACAGACAGGGCAAAAGCGAGTCGCTCATGATTTCGACCCACATTCTGAACCTGTCTTGTGTTCGCTTTTGTCGACTGCATAAAGAATGGGAAAGCAGGCCGCCTCCGAACCTCGCACTGTGTACTTCGTGTACAAGGCCTGATCACTACTAAAGGAGCTGGTAGGTTTTGAATGCTGCAGGTCACTCGAAAGACAACACCGCAGAAAAAGGGATTTTATTTCCGATGACTGCTCAAAGCTACCGTGCCATTTGATAAGAAAACAGAGTGTAGCAGGCGAGATGGCGTTTACAGGTGGGTAAAATTACTACAGGCTTCACCCCTGCATTAGCATTATTATTCAAAATCATTTAGGACTTTAGGTCATTACAGTAGTTTAAAAACTGTTTGAAGAAATAAAAAGAAAAGCAAGTGTTATTGCTAAATGCATTTTATTTCTGTAATAGTGTACGTAAGTCATGTGTGCACAAGTTTGTGAGAGAGAGTGTGATAAACTGATCTTGTGAGTTATAGTGTGATAAACTGATTTTGTGAGTTATAGTGTGATAAACTGATTTTGTGAGAGATAGTGTGATAAACTGATTTTGTGAGAGATAGTGTGATAAACTGATTTTGTGAGTGATAGTGTGATAAACTGATTTTTTGAGTTATAGTGTGATAAACTGATTTTTTGAGTGATAGTGTGATAAACTGATTTTGTGAGTGATAGTTTGATAAACTGATTTTGTGAGATATAGTGTGATAAACTGATTTTGAATTGAATCATTTAAGAAACATTCTTACTTATTATATTTATTGCCATTATACCCAAAGCAGACAACCTTCAATGGCATGCGCATTATTGCAATCTGTAAGATCGGGTTCTCCTTGGACTCAGATGATTCTACTTATGTAAATTATAACGATTTTTAAAATCAAGACTCAATCCGTCGACTACTTGTTAACTCAACCAATCAAATTTTTGAGAGGATGTAACATAAAAGTGGGTAGCGGTGCGCATTCTTTATCTGTTGTATCACGTTTCTTATTAAAGCTTCAATTTTAACATTATTATTATCTGTTGTATTACGTTTCTTATTAAAGCTTCATTTTTAACATTATTATTATCTGTTGTATTACGTTTCTTATTAAAGCTTCAATTTTAACATTATTATTATCTGTTGTATTACGTTTCTTATTAAAGCTTCATTTTTAACATTATTATTATCTGTTGTATCAGTTGTTTTTTTTATTAAAGCTTCATTTTAACATTATTATTATCTGTTGTATCTGTGGTTTCTTATTAAAGCTTCATTTTTAACATTATTATTATCTGTTGTATCACGTTTCTTATTAAAGCTTCATTTTTAACATTATTATTATCTGTTGTATTACGTTTCTTATTATAGCTTCAATTTTAACATTATTATTATCTGTTGTATCACGTTTCTTATTATAGCTTCAATTTTAACATTATTATTATCTGTTGTATCATGTTTCTTATTATAGCTTCAATTTTAACATTATTATTATCTGTTGTATCACCTTTCTTATTAAATTTCAATTTTAACATTATTATTATCTGTTGTATCACGTTTCTTATTATAGCTTCAATTTTAACATTATTATTATCTGTTGTATCACGTTTCTTATTATAGCTTCAATTTTAACATTATTATTATCTGTTGTATCACGTTTCTTATTAAAGCTTCATTTTTAACATTATTATTATCGAATGTCGTCAGTACTAATAAATGTTAATCATCAGTATTTATCATAAAATGTCCTTTCTGTGAAGGCAATCTCTCTGATAATATTGCATAAATAATTAATGCTTTTTTCTCACCACCTCAAAAACAATGTATTTATTGATGATGTTTTAAAAACTGATCCTAACCACAGGTCGTTGTGTTTTGGTTGCTGGAGGAGCTGGGAATGTTGGCTCCGGAGTTGTACAGTCTTTGCTGAATCAGGGTGCAAAGGTTTGTGACTTTTCCCACCTCTTTTGATCCCTGTTATTTGTCTCTCATTTCCAATCGCTATATAATATACACACACACACACACCCATTTAGCCCTTAATATTGTCTCCCCCCCCCCCATCCTTCTATAATTTTGTAGCGCTTGTGGAGCTATCGTTCATTCTACAGTCATGCCTGATCTACTTGCACTCATGTTGTGATAGTTGTTTTTACACAAACATTACATATGGATGATAATACTTCGTTTGGCAAGTTAAAAGCTCCATGATGGTTGTTTTTACACAAACATTACATATGGATGATAATACTTCGTTTGGCAAGTTAAAAGCTCCATGATGGTTGTTTTTTTACACAAACATTACATATGGATGATAATACTTCGTTTGGCAAGTTAAAAGCTCCATGGTGGTTGTTTTTTTTTACACAAACATTACTTATGGATGATAATACGTCGTGTTGGCAAGGTAAAGACCCCCATGATGTTTATGCATACTCCACTACACTAAACCTGCAATAAAATAGTGTGATAGGCGGCTTAACAGATTATGCTACACAGCCACTAATCTACTTAATCCCACCCGTCCAGATCTTAGTAATTTGCAGTCAGAGAAACTAGGTCAGACTTCAGAGACAATAACCATTAATTTATTTTTATCTTCACTTTGTCTCAGAACGGTACCGGTTCAGAATTCTTATCCCATTTGTAGGCTCGAACCTCATATCATATAGAAAATCTGGACCACATAAACTCTCTCAGCTCAGGGGGAAACTTCCCAAAATACCTATTGTCTTACTTTTTAACACAATTAAAATTAAGTCCCCCCCACCCCTTTGTTGAAATACACAAGTGGAATGTAATGAACAAATAACAAAATTTATTCAACACAAGTAAAGTTCAATAAGAAACAATTGGTACACAAGTAGTAGTCACAAAGGCAGGCTAAGTGAGAAGTAGTGGGCAGACAACCTAAGTTAATGATTAAATAAAAGAAATAATAAGTATAATTTCTGATTATTTAGTCTAAAGGTCAAGGATTTCTTTTCTTTACTTTTCTCTCCAGTGCTAAGCAGTATGACGAGATTGCCAGAACGCAATAAACAATGACAATCACATACAAAAATAATTCGTTAGAACACAAACAGTATATCTGCGAGTTTCATATTTATTTGATCACTTTTAAAGACTACAGCGTGATAATTACTGCCGCACATTATTTAAAAGCTAGCAAACTGGGAAGGCACATTGTTTTGTTAATTTGCCTTTGTGCAGGTCGTCGTGACATCGCGTTCAAAAGAGAGAGTTATTCCCCTTATCGAGAGAATTCCAGTGTCCTTGCGACCGCAACTCTCTGTAATCGAGGTATGGATTCTGTTCACTAATTTGTCTAGTAATATAAGAGGAAATCTTTCTCTCTCCCCTTCTCTCTCTCCCCCCTCTCCCCTCTCTCTCCCCTCTCTCTCCTCTCTCTCTCTCTCTCTCTCTCTCTCTCTCATGCACACACGCATTCACATATGCACGCAAATATAACCACACTAATTTTATATTAACAAACAGGAAAACGAAAAACAAAGTATGTAATACCCCACCACCACACACATAAGCTTTTAACACCAAAACATGACAAATTTGTTATTTTTATAAAGTTCAATAAGGTATTTTCATGTATAAAATCATTTCAATATTAGGATCATGAAAACCTGCGAACAGGATATATACTTCACAAACTCCAGATATTATCCATAGACTGTTTGCTTTCAAACAGATTTGCTAAATTTGCTAGATTTGCTTAACAAATCCTTGCTAAAACAAAACCCAGTAGACAGTGCAAATCAAACAACCCTTTACTTTTATCACATCCTTAGAATCGGAGACCTGTCAACCTGTCTAGGCCAAGAATACTTGTCAAATTAACTCTGTACGATACTAAGAAATTGATTAAGAAGAAAGCATGATCAGGTTTTTTCTCCCCCCCACCCCCCAGGCTGACGTCAGCACGGAGGAGGGAACCAACACAATTTTTGAACAAGCCACCAAACAGGGTAACAAGGTCCATGACGTATTGGCCAGCATCGGGAGCTTTTGGCAGGTATGCTGGTTTGTCCTCTCTCCCGGATCCTTTCTTTTTAAAGAAATATTAAATTTTTTAAATATGTATATGTAGATGTTAAAACCAGCTATTAATTCATAATTCACTTTCAAGAAATTAAAAAAATTAACAACCCTCTATTCCACCACCATTCACCGCCATATAAATTTACAGGTTTTAGAGCGCGTCTGATTAAAAGTTTACACATTTTCTGAAAATTGTCTTATAAGTAAAATTAAATAAAAAATAAATAAATAAATAATTATTACTCAAGAGTACTATTTTATACGTGCTTTCGAATTCAAACGGCAGAATACCGACTGATGTATTTTTATCATCAAGAAATAAGTGCTCTCAACACGTGATAATGTTGGCATTGAGAGCAAAAGTATTTAAAGAATACTCAAAATACTAAATGAAATGAAGCAAAATAAAGAAATAAGTATCTGAAAACACACCATTAGAACTTCGAAAATGACATATTTAAATGACATCATCATTATTAAATTAAATCATATGGCGTTATCAGTGACATTACATTTATGTGTCATCGTGAATGATGACTAAAATCACGTCATAATTTAATGATGACGTCATAAAATATTACCTCGTAAGAATGATTGAGACAAACATATTTTTAAATTTTATTTCTTGTACAAGATAAATTAGTCTATGTATTTGATAATAAACTTGGTTTGAATTAATATAAACTTGAACACATTAAATAATCTATGCAGTTGATGATGAACTTGGTTTAAATTATTATAATTTTTTTATTAATACTGAACTTGAATACTGATTAAATAATATATTTACATGATAATAAACTTGGTTTGAATTTTTTCTCATCTCTGAAGTGTACTCTTTTTTTTTCCTTTTTAGAAAGGCAAACTGGTAGATCAGCCTTTGGCAGAGTTCAATGCGACAATCAGGAATATGGTCACCGGACATTTTCTTCTGTTTAAGGCTTTTGCCCCCTATCTGGAGAATGTGCAAGGTCGGACACATTTCAAAAGTTATTTATCTGTATTAGGTATAAATCTGGATGTTTTGTGGCTTGGTTATCTACTTTACATACATCTCGGAATTTTTTGTCATATTACTGACGCAGTTTAAGATCTTGATATTAGAATCTTAAAGTTTCTCGATGCATTAAAGATGAACGGTAGGATATAACAATTTCTGGAAGAATTAATTATCATAGATCTCTGAGTCTTCTGAGAAGGTGTTTCTGGACATATTGACGTTGTTATAACACTTGTTTAGATCTTGAAATTTCAAGACAGATTAATTAATGACTAAATGGCTAGATCTCAGTATTTCTGGACACCTTAAATGCAGTTATTTAGATCTTGTTTTTAATTAAGATATGTGGCTAATTGTGTTTGGGTCTGGTTTAGATTATATGCATACAGAAACATATGTGGTGCGTTTCTTTTTGAACACTCTGTATAATTATTAATGAGCACAATGACATTAATTAGTACAGAACATAATGGTCACTCTTAAAACATAATTATGAGCCACTAATATGGTCACCAGAACGATCACACCATGGTCATTGCTATGATCATTACAATGACTGTTAATGCAAAGGTCTCTTCTGAGACAATGTACTATAAATATTGCTATGACCAATGCTGTGCGTAATTTGCAACCATTACATTTCATTACCTTCATATACATACACAATTATACACACCATACTATTATTACTACTATTATTACAGAAACATACACACTTATACACATAAACATACTCATACTTACACTCAGACATATAAACACACATATTTCTTAATTAATTTTTAATTTCGTTTTCCATGTTGCCCAAACACCAGGAAGCACATACACCATAATAACTGGTAATGGTGGTATGCGCTATTTTGCCCCTAACATCTCTTTGCTGTGCGTCGGGTCCGGCGCGCTGAACGGTATGGCAGTGGCAGCACGGGCCGAGCATGCAAACAGTCAGCTGACCGTTAGCGAGTTCATGATTCAGTGCTTCGTCGTTCCTAAGGTCAGTGTTTGTGTCTGGACCGTTGAGCGTCACCGCACAAAATGTAAAGTAAGGAGTTTGTTTTGGAACGACATGCTTCATCGCACATTATATAATATTTGTTTAAAAAGCGTTATACTTCACTGCACTCTTCCTAGTACAGGAACTGATTGTTTATTTGGACCCTTGTTTCATTACATAAATTATATGTAACAGAAAATAGATTTTAAGTATATATTTAAAATAGGAATTTTATGCCCTAATAAAAATGACCAAGTAAGAAATCATTAATAAATCCTTCATCTCACCCGATACAAAGAGTTCAGCTTGGGATTTCTCCCCAAATTATATATTTCAATCTATATATCTAATCTTATCTTGTCTTTTTCTGTCTATCTACCTACTTATCTACCTACTTACCTACCTATTATTTACCAATCAGTCTTTCTTCATTTAGAGAATTAGGATATCAGTAAGAGATATCTAGAGTACATATTCTAAAAATAGATCCTGTGAGTTCGGGATTTCAAACCCATCCGGTATATTAGGCTATGAAATGTTAGATCCATTATGCGAGTTTGTGAAATGTCAAACCTACTGAAAAGTAAGTTTATGGAAATACCATATTTATCTGGATAAGTGAATTTTGAAATGTCTAACTTCTTGGTATGAGAATTTTGAAATGTCTAACTTCTTGTTATGAGAATTTTGAAATGTCTAACTTCTTGGTATGAGAATTTTGAAATGTCTAACCTCTTGTTATGAGAATTTTGAAGTGTCTAAATTCTTGCTATGAGAAGTTTAAAATATTTGAAATGTTGGATGGTGTATTATGCACTAAAAGAAACAGAATAATAATTTGCCTAGATAATAAATCTTCGTCAATTAACTTCAGAAAAAATAAACAAGTTTTTTTTATACAAACCATCGAAAAGCAAACTTACAGAAACAAAAATTAAAAAGATTCAGTCCGAGAAATTAGAAAATAAAATAAAAGATAACATTTAAGTCCTTCTCTCGCTCTCTCTCTCTTCCTTATCATTCATTCGTCTTTGCCGTTAAAAATCTATTTAGCTTATGTTTCTGGAGTAGGTTTTGTTATTGTAAAAAATATTTTGCACAATCGTAACATTTACTTTAGTTTCATCTGTTCACAACAGCCGGACTCTGAACTCCCCCAGACGAACGATTTCACAGTTGGCAACGATCTGATGGGTCGCGCCATTGCTGCCACCATCAAGGGCAAGGCCCGTGGGCAAACGAATGTGTTCAGTCGACAAGATGCCCTGCTTTTGGTTGGAAAATACGCACATTAACTTCATTGGTAAACGACGATGTCAATAATGACACATTAGAGTTCAAACACATGAGAACAACCCGCCTTTGTTAAAAAAGAAAAAAAATGGATACATTGTTAACTCCACGACAGTTTCTTTATTTGCTTCCATTCAAATTACCAAATTATCCCATTTTAAAATAAATTATAACGGGACTCAACACTGCACCGGAAGCTATACACTATACAGTATTTGCTTCAAGTTATCTCAAGGTTGCATGATTTATTTAAGGGAGATAATGCTGTTTAACCGAAACTTTTGTCAGAACCTCAATTTATATTTCCAGCTGCGCGCGTAAACACACACACACACACACACACACACACACACACACACACACACACACACACACACACACACACACACAAACACACACACACACACACACACACACACATACAAACGCGCGCGCGCATACACACATTCATTTATTTGCTGCATTAAATTGTTGTGAGAAAAAGTATGTGTAATTGAAATAAAATGTGTACATATATCTGTTTATCTGCTCTAAGAATTTTTTTCTTTTGGAATCTGTGGAGTTTTACAATAGACACTCCATCTCTCTAGACAAGAAGGCAGTATTTAACGTGATGAATTACAGAACATAGACACTCCACCTCTCTTGCATTCTTTTCATTCAATTGTAAGGACTCATGCTTTTCTATGCATTAGAATATAAAGATACATTATAAGTCTTTGTGTTAAATTATAAGGGCGCGCACTATCAATTTTGTGTAGTATGTAATAAAGACACATGTTACAAATGGCGATAATGTATTGCCATCTCATACACATCTTTCATTTTGCTTGTAACGCATTCTGCTTGTAACGACTAATTGACTCACTGACGACGCTAGCTTGTTCTATAATGACTTTCTAGTATTGCCGCTGTTTTGTACAAGAACCCTGGCTTGTACTGAAGTGACGCTAGCTTGTTCTATAATGACTTTCTAGTATTGCCGCTGTTTTGTATCTACAAGAACCCTGGCTTGTACTGAAGTGACGCTAGCTTGTTCTATAATGACTTTCTAGTATTGCCGCTGTTTTGTATCTACAAGAACCCTGGCTTGTACTGAAGTAACGCTAGCTTGTATTGAAATAACGATGGTTTTACTAAAGTAACGCTAGCTTGTATTGAAATAACGATGGTTTTACTAAAGTAACGCTGGCTTGTATTGAAATAACGATGATTTTACTAAAGTAACGCTAGCTTGTATTGAAATAACGATGGTTTTACTAAAGTAACGCTAGCTTGTATTGAAATAACGATGGTTTTACTAAAGTAACGCTGGCTTGTATTGAAATAACGATGATTTTACTAAAGTAACGCTAGCTTGTATTGAAATAACGATGATTTTACTAAAGTAACGCTAGCTTGTATTGAAATAACGATGGTTTTACTAAAGTAACGCTGGCTTGTATTGAAATAACGCTAGCTTGTATTGAAATAACGATGGTTTTACTAAAGTAACGCTGGCTTGTATTGAAATAACGATGGTTTTACTAAAGTAACGCTGGCTTGTATTGAAATAACGCTGGTTTTACTAAAGTAACGCTGGCTTGTATTGAAATAACGCTAGCTTGTATTGAAATAACGCTGGCTTGTATTGAAATAACGATGGTTTTACTAAAGTAACGCTGGCTTGTATTGAAATAACGATGGTTTTATTAAAGTAACGCTGGCTTGTATTGAAATAACGATGGTTTTACTAAAGTAACGCTGGCTTGTATTGAAATAACGATGGTTTTACTAAAGTAACGCTAGCTTGTATTGAAATAACGCTGTCTTGCAGTGTTATTGATATTAAGTGCTTGTATGCATACGATTATAATGGGTCTGAGCCCGTCTGTGTTTTTTTGACTAACGTCATCATGCTGATCTGTCTTATTATGACTATGACACCATAATGCTGGTCTGACTTATGGCTCTGATGGTACTATGTCGGTTTGTCTTATTATGACTGATGTCGCCACGCTGGCATCTTTTTAAGGACTCTGATGTCACCTTCGGGTCTGTCTTATCATGGCTGATGACATTGTGATGATTTATCTTATTATGTCTTATGGACCAACCTGACAAACCTGATTATGACTCTGACATCTCTCTACTCGTCTGTTTTAATATAACTCTGACTCCACCATATTGGTTTATCTTATTATGTATGACTCTGACTTCACCATACTGGTCTGTCTTATTATGACTCTGCCTTTATCATCATGGTCCGTCTTATTGAGACTGACGTCAGGAAGTAGTTTGTCTTATTATGACTCTGCCTTTACATCATGGTCCGTCTTATTGTGACTGACGTGAGAAGTAGTTTGTCTTATTATGACTCTGCCTTTACATCATGGTCCGTCTTATTGTGACTGACGTCAGGAAGTAGTTTGTCTTATTATGACTCTGGCGTCATCACACTGGTCTTTCTTATTATGACTCTGATGTCACCATACTGGTCTGACTTACTATGACTCTACACTTCTAGATGTGTTGACACTATGACCGAAGTATTTACCCTATCTGTTTCGCCAGTACAAAACTAAACCCTATGACTCATAAATGAGTTCGGGCCAAATTTAATACTGAACTAAATTACTGAATTAATAACTAATATTAATATATAACTCAGCCTTAAAAGGAAAAATTAGGTCCGCCAACCTCGAGATTCAGCTACACACAATATTATTAGTTTATGAGCACAAACACGCCATTTTAAGTGAAGTGGAGCGGAGCATACACATTTACTATCGAATTGCACAGGTATTTGTTTTTTTAAAAAGAGTTATGTGTTAGATCAGTAACAGTTATGTGTAAAATCATTTAGAGTTATGTGTTTAAAGTCAGTAAAAGTTGTGTGTAAGATCAGTTAGAGTTGTGTGTAAGATCAGTTAGAGTTGTGTGTAAAATCTGGTAGAGTTGTGTTTAAGATCAGATAGCATTATGTCATTATTACGTAAGTGAGCATTTTAAGATTTTTTAAAAATCGTATATGCGGATTTCTTATTTTCGTTGTGTATGACCATTGTTAAAGTTAGCGCTGGAGATTGTTTTAGTAGTAGTAGTGTGTGTGTGTGTGTGTGTGTGTGTGTGTGTGTGTGTGTGTGTGTGTGTGTGTGTGTGTGTGTGTGTGTGCGTATTTTCTACGCATGCCTCTCACTGATTGTGCACACAGTTCTGAATGATCTTACACACAACTCTAACCGACTTTATACACAGTTCTGAATGATCTTACACACAACTCTAACCGACTTTATACACAGTTCTGAATGATCTTACACACAACTCTAACCGACTTTATACACAGTTCTGAATGATCTTACACACAACTCTAACCGACTTTATACACAGTTCTGAATGATCTTACACACAACTCTAACCGACTTTATACACAGTTCTGAATGATCTTACACACAACTCTAACCGACTTTATACACAGTTCTGAATGATCTTACACACAACTCTAACCGACTTTATACACAGTTCTGAATGATCTTACACACAACTCTAACCGACTTTATACACAGTTCTGAATGATCTTACACACAACTCTAACCGACTTTATACACAGTTCTGAATGATCTTACACACAACTCTAACCGACTTTATACACAGTTCTGAATGATCTTACACACAGTTCTGAATGATCTTACACACAGTTCTGAATGATCTTACACACAGTTCTGAATGATCTTACACACAACTCTAACCGACTTTATACACACCGCTTCCTGATTTTACAACACTTACTGACTTTACACACAACGCAAATTGAAGTTGCGCACAATTTGGCTCAATGCAAACTGATCTCACGCACAACACTAATTGATTTCACGCACAACGCTAACTGATCTTACGCAAAAAGCTAACTGATCTCACGCACAACACTAACTGATCTCACGCACGACACTATGTGATCTTACGCACAACACTAACTTATCTCACGCACAACACTAACTGATCTTACGCACAAAGCTAACTGATCTCACGCACAACACTAACTGATCTTACGCACACGCTAACTGATCTTACGCATAACACTAAATGATCTCACGCACAACACTAACTGATCTTACGCACAACGCTAACTGATCTTACGCACATCACTCACCTAATAAATACAGAAAACGTGTGTCCGACCGTAGCTTATTCGACTCAGGGTCGCAGGGAATTACAAGATTAACTTGTGTATGGAGGAGCAGTTTACCAGCTGGACGGACTCTGAGGTAAGAGTCTCCAGGGATTACTGAAAAAATAATTTATTCTTTGCTATTCCTTAGTTATCAGTTGAACCCGGGCAACGCAGCGTTTGTCGTGAGACTCATAATAAATATTGAGCTATCTTAAGCGACAAACTAAACAGCAATAATAATAATAATTTGGCTATGCAAAATATTCTTAGAATTTGACGCACTCGTTAATTAATTACTACTGAATCTGTCAGGAGTGGCTGTTTAGGATATTTCAAAACTCCGTCCCCACTGGTAAAATGTTTTATTCTCAATATTACTGACAACAAACACTCATGAACTGATGACATTATGACACACGTGGATGTGTTCGTTGAAGTTGATGATGGTGTTCTGTAGCATGTCATCGCCAGTCTCGGTACACTCGTTTCGTTTAGCCTTCTTGAATTCATTCAGAGAAAGACAGAAATGAGAATGGACTTGTGAAGAAGTATCTCTCTGTATGTTATCATGTCTAGTTAGCAATGACCACATCCGACATTGGTTTACACAAAAATATATGTCATTAACATACAACTACAAACACCTAGCATTGAAACTGATTTAACAGTCGCCAAACACCGCCAGAATGTCAGACCAACCCTGAACTCTTGTAATACTAGAGTACATACCAGGAGTCGCCATGTTTAACTGAGCTACGTGATTGCAATAAGAAAATGTAACAAAATAAACAGACTTGTTGAGATGCCCAAACCTGTCAGTTTTAACAAACACACGCCAACACACACACACACACACACACACACACACAGATAAAGAACGAACGAGTAATTTCAGCTTGAAATAAAAATGTCTCATCATCGATTCGTCAGCAACTCTCGAGAGCGGTTAATTTTAACGCTGATGGAACTACACGTCTGTAAAAACTAATACATGCACAGCAACAACGCTTACCACTCGAAGTACAAATTAGGTCAGTTATAAAACATAGCACAAAACTACGCCAGACCACAACAGACAATCATCAGGCATAGCCAAAGTTAATATTTAGCTCTGTAATCACCCAATATGACGCATGACTATGGTATGAAGTGTGATGTATAGCTCAGACGTGCCTGACCAACATTGAATTATTCGATGATAAAATAAAAGTTTAGTGATTACTAAGTGCTGTAATTCACTGACTGTTAAGTGCTGTAGTTAGTTCAGTGACTGCTAAGTGCTGTAGTTAGTTCACTGATTGTTAAGTGCCGTAGTTTACTGACTGCTAAGTGCTGTAGTTAGTTCACTGACTGCTAAGTGCTGTAAGTGCCGTAGTTTACTGACTGTTGTGCTGTAGTTAGTTTACTGACTGCTAAGTGCTGTAGTTCACTTACTCTTTGTTAAGTACTGTAGTTCACTTACTCTTTTTTAAGTACTGTAGTTTACTGACTGTTGTGCTGTAGTTAGTTTACTGACTGCTAAGTGCTGTAGTTCACTTACTCTTTGTTAAGTACTGTAGTTCACTTACTCTTTGTTAAGTACTGTAGTTCAGTGATTAAGCGTTGTGGTGTTTAGTGCTGATGTGTAGAGACTGCTAAAATTAAGTGGTGTATTCAGTGACTGTTAACTGTTAGTGGCTGTAGGTCAGTGACTCTGATAACTGCTGTAGTGTTAAATACTATAGTTTCAGTGACCATTATGTGCTGTAGTCCAGTGACTCTTTGCTAAGTGACTGTTAAGTGTTGTAGTTCAGTGACCGATAAGTGCTGTAGTTCACTGATTCTTTATTTAGTGAATGTTAAGTGCCAATAGTTCAGTGATTCTTTGTTAAGTGATGTGGTACAATGATTGCTAGGTGCTGTAGTCTAGTGACTGTTTGCTACGTGCAGTAGTTGAAATACTGTTAAGTGCCGTAGTTCAGTGAATTTTTGTTAAGTTGTGTAGTTTAGTGATATAATTCCGTGATAGTTTTGCTAAGTGCAGTAGTTCAGTGACTGTCCAGTGCCGTAGTTCAGTGACTGTCCAGTGCCGTAGTTCAGTGACTGTTCAGTGCCGTAGTTCAGTGACTGTCCAGTGCTGTAGTTCAGTGCCATAGTTCAGTGGTTGTTGGCGCTGCAATCTAGTGAAAGTAATGACAGTTTGCTTGGTGTTGTATTTCAGTGTCAGCAATTGTTAAATCCTGTAGTTCAATGACTGTTTGCTAAGTGTTGTATTTCAGTGTCAGCAATTGTTAAATCCTGTAGTTCAATGACTGTTTGCTAAGTGTTGTATTTCAGTGTCAGCAATTGTTAAATCCTGTAGTTCAATGACTGTTTGCTAAGTGTTGTATTTCAGTGTCAGCAATTGTTAAATCCTGTAGTTCAATGACTGTTTGCTAAGTGCTATAGTTTAATGACTGCTAAGTGTTGTAGTTCAATGTCAGTGATTGATAAGAGCTCTATTTCAGTGTCAGTGACTTCTAAGTGCTGTAGCTCAGTGACTACTTATTAAATGCTGTAGTTCAGTGACTACTTATTAAGTGCTGTAGTTCAGTGACTACTTATTAAGTGCTGTAGTTCAGTGACTACTTATTAAATGCTGTAGTTCAGTGACTACTTATTAAATGCTGTAGTTCAATACTAAGTGCTGTAGTTCAGTGACTACTTATTAAGTGCTGTAGTTCAATACTAAGTGCTCTAGTTCAGTGACTACTTATTAAGTGCTGTAGTTCAATACTAAGTGCTGTAGTTCAGTAACTACTTATTAAGTAGTTCAATACTAAGTGCTGTACTTCGGGGCTTGCTAAGTGAGAGTAGAGAGTGCAATAGTTTACTGACTGCTAAGTATTATAGCCCTGTTGACTGTTAATTCCGTAGTCAGTCTGTTTCTACGTGAGAGTATCTCTCGCATAGCAATTTATGTGAGCCGGATTTCCATGACCCGACAGGTCACGCGTATGCATAATTCACTGAAATGTTCCATGCGTGTATTTAGACGCTTGTGCCAAGTTCAATCAATAGTGGAAAATCATTATTTATGAATTTAGGTTAAGATGTAACTTTATTTAGCCCGGAGATATTAGTCGATTGGATAGTATAATTTGTTTAGATTTAATAATAAGAACCTTAAAAACTGCGCCGGATATTTAAAATTAAATACACGCTAACGGAAAACACGATCGATAACCAAGAGCAAAATATTTCTGACCATTTTTTTATTTCTATCATTCACGAAGAGAGATATTTACTCTAGAGATTTTGTAGTTAGGGTTGACTGCTCTGTATTATCTATTGTCAGTGCGCTATTCAAAAGAATGTCAATAGACTTGATTCGGTCTGGCCGGATGTGGTACACAACATTCAACTATTAACACGTCGCAGTATGCAGAGGGCGATAACGTGACTGAAAGCAGGTCGGCTCAACATCATACTGATGGCAGTTAGTGACAGGTAGGTTCGAAGGTTGGATTTAGTACAAAACATTTAGCTAGGGTGATCGAAATAATACTGTCGGTGACTAATTTCTAATTGCTGCTCACGTAGAGCACTGCCGAAGGCTTACAACGATCTATGACAACCGCTAAAAATTAAAACCAGAAAGTGGGTTAAGAATTTTGATTCAGATCTACTCGCCTCATAGGTTTCCTCTCAACCCCTGGGAGGGGGGAATAATAAAAACTGAGGTCCTAGTTTTAATATTTTTTTTTCCGGACTTGGACTTTGGAGGTTTGTGCTTCATAACTACAAGAATTAGGAATTAACAGTAACTCGAAACCACCACCGTCTCCCTCCCACGGACTGAAGTTGTTTGGCAGCCGATCGACTTAATCGGAGTTTTCCGATGTTATGAAACTGTTTTACCATGACGTGAAAAATCGGAGTTCTCCAAATGACGTGGAGTGTAGCAAGGGGTGCGCAACTTTTTTTTTTTTTTTTTTATTGAACCCTTGTTGAAATCAGCATCTTTACTTTAGAAAAAATGTGCCTCTTTCAAGGTTAAATAAATAATGAATTCATTTGTACTGTACTCAGAACAAACGAAACTTATAGGTATAGGGACCCACCACAAAGCGGAATAACTGCTACATAATTGGTAGGACTTATCATCTGATAATGGATGTCTCAAAAAGTTGCACATCCTCTTGTATTCCTGTCTCAGATTGGTGCAACAGAAGAAATAAGATAATTTGACCAATAAGTTTAAAGAATTGCTTTACATCCTTGTAAATTTTAAACTTTCAAACTCCTGTACGTCATACGAATAATGCATAAGTTGTTTTTGAGTCTATTATAAATGGTTATATGACCCTTTAACCATTTCCATGTGTGCTTAGTCGATGTAAACATTAGTGTATGTACTATTTCATTGTAAATAGTAGGCCCTATAACAAAAAAAGGTCGATTACATTTCAAAATATTTAGTTTAACTTTTAATTATAATTCTAAAAAGGAATTCTCTGAAAATGCAATACCTATTTTGATGGCGACAAATGATGGTTAAATTATGAACATAGATGGCGACAAATTATGGTTAAGTTATGAACATACATATCCCATTATAAGAAGCTCGTGCTGTTGAATGCATTTCCTGTTACTAACCAAACTCTAAGAATTTACTAGTTATCCCAAATCTCTAGAAACATAATATTAATGTTGAGAGAATAAATCAATGCAGAAGCTAGGAAACAAGCACCTCCACAACACAATTGCCCCCCTCCCCCACATTAATCTTTTTTACTAAAGTGAATGAATGGTAAGGATAATGGCACATCGTTATTGTGCAACATGTCACACCCTCTCTTAACACTCCTTGCAGATGTGGGGACATCCAAGAGTTATCGCAATAATTTATTGTTAGTAGAGACTTGATTTGTATCTCCAGTGTCATTGTCATATAGTTTTAAAATTAAAATCAGTTATGAACAATTACAACAGTAGAATCAGTATCGTTTGGACACAGTGATATTGACACTACAACAATACACATATATATATATTCAGTGCATTGTCTTATTAAAGCAAGTCATTTACCAAAAGACTACGAAAGCACAAGTACTGAGTTCACACAGCTGTCTTAGATCTTAGAAAACACTATGTATTATATAATACCCTCTATTTAAGTTTAGGATGCCAGTTACTATCATTTATATAAGTCAGTGCAAGTAGCCTGCTGTTTTCAGTGATGTTATCCTGGAAATATGGAAATATTAGGTAACACACTCACTTTTAAAAGAATCAAACACTTAAAGTACACCGTTACAACTGTTACCATGCTGGAGTTTGTTCATACCTCATCATTTCTTTGTTTGTCTGTGTCTCTTGAAGTTTTTTTTGCCTCTAAGCTTAAAGTGTGTTTGGTCATATCCTGGTTTCTGTGTCTCTTGAAGTGTTTTTGGCCTCTAAGCTTAATGTGTGTTTGGCCCTTTACTGGTTTCTGTGTCTCTTGAAGTGCTCTTGGCCTCTAAGTATTAATGTGTGTTTGGCTCTTTACTCTTTGAAATACACAAGCTATAATTACCAGACCTGTGACTAAATAGATTGGTTATCTTTTAATCCTAGACTAAGCTGTCGGTTGCTTTCCCACCCATCCAAGCCAACAATCCTGCCTGAAAAAGATTTATTCTGCAAGATTAGAGCCATTTGTTTCTAAATTTCAAGGGGTTTTACTACGACATCACAATAGATACATGGAGAATATGGGATGTGTGTAAACCGAATCCCATCAATACTATAGCTCATTTGAGAGCCAAACGACAGTGTTTTGAACTTTAACATTAGATTTAATCTTATGTAAGTACACAGTGTTTGTCTATTGTGTCAATTCTAAACATTGTTTTAATGTTGCATGAGAGTCTCTGTCGCAACAACTGATCTTAAAAGTTTTCATCGTTGTAAAACTCTCCAAATCGTTCGTCACGTTCTCTGTTCATTCCATCCACTATCTAGAAATGTCTAAGCTTGATAGAGTGTGACTGGGGTCGAGCTGTCTTCCTGTCCACTATCTAGAAATGTCTAAGCTTGATAGAGTGTGACTGGGGTCGAGCTGTCTTCCTGTCCACTATCTAGAAATGTCTAAGCTTGATAGAGTGTGACTGGGGTCGAGCTGTCTTCCTGTCCACTATCTAGAAATGTCTAAGCTTGATTGAGTGTGACTGGGGTCGAGCTGTCTTCCTGTCTACTATCTAGAAATGTCTAAGCTTGATTGAGTGTGACTGGGGTCGAGCTGTCTTCCTGTCTACTATCTAGAAATGTCTAAGCTTGATTGAGTGTGACTGGGGTCGAGCTGTCTCTGTCCACTATCTAGAAATGTCTAAGCTTGATAGAGTGTGACTGGGGTCGAGCTGTCTTCCTGTCCACTATCTAGAAATGTCTAAGCTTGATAGAGTGTGACTGGGGTCGAGCTGTCTTCCTGTCCACTATCTAGAAATGTCTAAGCTTGATTGAGTGTGACTGGGGTCGAGCTGTCTTCCTGTCTACTATCTAGAAATGTCTAAGCTTGATTGAGTGTGACTGGGGTCGAGCTGTCTTCCTGTCTACTATCTAGAAATGTCTAAGCTTGATTGAGTGTGACTGGGGTCGAGCTGTCTTCCTGTCCGTCTATCTGCGATCAGTTTTGTTATTTGTGGCACCGACTTGGCGTAAATCAACGGGGTTCGAAAAGACAGACTCTGGCTCACTTAAACAACATTCATAGTCGCATGCAACCACTAGTACATCGCATAGTCTTTATTACTATGTTTCTATAACATAAAGGATGTCTTACTATTATATATTTATTATTTGCTTACAGAGGATGCCAGAAGTGTTGCATGTCAAAGAAAGACGATCGATGACGTCAAAAGTTGCTGATCTTTTCTCGGATGTATTTATCATAATTCATACGCTACCACTGGCTGGTATAGGGGCAAAAATTTCATTAAAATATTCAACCAAGCAAAATTTGCCTTCATATATTCTTTTTCAACGTCCATACATTTGTTCGGATTACCGGCGAAAACTAATTCAGAGACGCCGCTGTAACAAATAAACGCACCGACTCCTTGTTACATCATAACCCGGTTCCACCTTCCCAAGGTGCTATATATATCACTGCCAAGCTTAGAGAGCATCACAGGGATGATGTGACGTTTAAGACTGAACTATCAAAACGACCCAGATATTATTGACATGAAGATTCGATGGGATATATATATATATATATATATATATATATATATATATATATATATATATATATATATATATATATATATATAACTATTCAATCACACGATTTATTTCATTAAACCATACCCCATGAAATGCGTTACACCATATCCCATGAAATGCATTACACTTCATAGGAATAATCAATTCAAATGACAAATTTCTTGGATATTTTTAACAATGGCTTTACCAACTGCATGCGCGGTAATTTTGCAGCAAAGAGATGATTTAGTTAGGAGAGCTATAAGCAGATCAGATTGGGAGACAGTTTTAGAAATTATAAGAACGGGTGTTACCAAGGAAACCCTAAACTTCGCATTTTGGGCCTCCGTAATGGAGTGCAAATCGGAGTTCACAAAAGAACTGGCGAAACTTGACAGGAGTCCCGAAAAAGTGAACTTTGCGCTTCAAGACGCCATCATAAAGTCACGCTGGGATTACGTCGCTGAACTCTTGCTGGTCGGAGTCGGCCAAGATAATGAAGTCCAGACCCTCACTGAGGCCATGCGCCTAGATCTTTGGCAAATAGTGCCTCATCTGTTCACTCATTGCTTTAGTCCTAGATCACGAAATGTGGTCTTGAGAGAGGCCATCAGACGTCTGCAGTGGCCATGCGTCTTGTTAATAGTGAAGCTTGGAATCTTGAACGAAGGCCAAAAGCATTACGTCTGCAATGAAGCCCTGCCTTGGGGTCACTGGGACTGTGTAGCTGAACTTCTAAGGCAAGGGATATGTGAGCATTACTCACGACGGATTGTGAATGAAGCTTTAAGGTGGAATGACTGGCACTTTGTGGCGGACATGGTGGTGTACTCAGCGTGCGAGAGATTGCAGGCGACTCTGCTGCTGACATTCATCATTCACAAGCGACTGGATGCTTTTAAGTACATGCTGGTGCATCTGGAGAACGTTTCCGATAAGCACCTGATGTTGCTCATGCGTGCAGCAACGCGAAACAATGGAGACGACTTTCTGTGTTCGCTAGTCACCTGTCTAAGGAAGGGCAGGCGCGTGTTTGAACACTTCTGCGCAAGCGAGAGTATAGATTCTACTTTTGCCTTTATTTTATATAATCGACTACTAATTGAAGGCGACTTAGGCCTTGCCTTGCGCGTGGCTACCACCCAGGGGATGTGGGAATGGGTCATAGAGTTGTTCGATGATTGTAGGTTAACTAAACAAGCTCGAAGGTCCGCGCTGCTTCAGGCGGTTAAAAAAGACAAGTGGGAACAAGTGTTACAAATGGTTGGTAGAATGCCCCGCAGTAAACAAAGCAGACGCCTGACATTTCTGGAAGCTGTCAGACGCAACAAATTTGTTTGGGCGCTGAAGCTATTCGGGAAACGTGTGGTACAAGAGGGTGACCTCGAATTCGCTGTTCACATGTGCACTAGCGCCAGATCGTGGGACTATGCTCTAGATCTCTGTCATCTGGCCCACAAAAGACTGACGTGTTCAAGACTTTTGTCACATATTATACAGGAATGTGTCAAAGACTACAGACCAGCACTTATTGTAGAGAGGTGCATTAATTCTGCTTGCAAATGGAAATGTTGCAAAGACGTGTTTACTAAAGTGCTTGGCCATATTTCTAGTCTGAACGTTCACTCTTACGAAATCTTTCAGTGGACGAGTTTTCTTAGTGAGACGCCATTTCTTGCGAAGTGCATGAAATGGAGATCATTGTGTGTTCCAATTCTTGAGAAAATGATAGAAAGCGACTATTGCAATCTGGAATCCGTAAAACGATCACTAAAAGAAATTGAATCTTTAGATCTTTCAGCCCTGGCTCAATGGTGTATCAAGCACTCCTTTCCTAAATCGGCCATATTCGTTTACATGATCAGAAAGGAGTGGAGTGCAGTCACCGAAATGATGGAGCAAGTCCACGGATCATTAAGCAAAAATGTTCTTAACTTTGGATTAGAGAGAGCAATGAAACAAGAACAGTGGGAAACGGGGGCTCTTTTTCTCCAATCTTTACCCACGACCAGTTTAAACTATAAAGTCATTGATTATATTTTCGAAGAAGATGTGTCTCCCCTGTTTGAAGTATTGCATCTGAAGGGTATGCACGATTGGATCCTGGAGATTGCACTCACCATTTCCAAGCTAGACGTTGTGGAGAGAGAAATTGCGCGACTTGAAACTGACAAAATCTCTGACGATTTGGTAGACAGAATAATCGAGTGTGATGGCTGGAACATTATAAGCAATCTTCTTGATAGGTTCTCGGGATGTGACCTTGACCTTGCAGCGATACTTAGATGTGCCGTGAACAGCGGGGAAGTGAAATGCACAGAGAAGCTGCTACGGATCATTGATCCTCTCTCTGCCACAGACGACGACGCCACCATTCTTCAAGCAGCCGTGTCTTCTGCTAGCAACAGAGAAGAAATCGTTCGTCTGTGCGTCATTTCCGGCATATCAACGTATCAGTGCTGCATGGAAGACGACTATTATGATGAAGAAGAAGAAGAAGATGATGATGAAGCCGAATCCATATACTGGTCATCATACGTCTCTCCCATGAAAACTGCACTCTTCAATGGCCAGATGCCACTAGTGAAACTTCTGTTTGCCTCTGGCGCCTGCACCAATCGCGAACTGCACCGTTTGAAGAGGAGTTCTAAATTAAGATCACAACTGGAAGTTCAAGGTCGGAAGGATATTTTGCAGTATTTGGACATGGCGGCTACCATTCCTCGTTCATTGCAGAACCTCAGTTGTCTGTTCGTGTCACATGTCATTGGATGTCATCCAGGTCGAAACGAAAGAGTGAGCTCCCTTCCTGTTCCTGAAATGGTGAAAAACTTTATATTGTTTAAAGATTTATTATAATGGTGTTTTGTATAGATGAAGAATGAAATAGCACTGTTCGATTATGATAAATAATTTTTTCATTTTGAATAAATGGAGAAAAAAACTTTATGTCTTGTTCAGCATTAGTATTCATTAGGAATACGGTTTTAAAATGTTATGGCCACCTTTGTAAATTAAAAAATTACGTGTTTAAAAATGTTAGGGCCAGTGGCGTGTCTAAAAATGTTAAGGCCACTTTTATAATACAGAAAAAATGAGAACGGAATCAAACAAGACCTTTAGTCTTCGAACGATTTCAGTAAACATTGTAAGAATGTGAGCAGTGTTGAATCGATCTGAATAAGAACGTGAACAGGGTTGAGTGACCTATATAAGAATGTGAACAGTATTGATTCGACCTATGTGAGAATGTAAACAGTATTGAGTCAATCTTTGTGAGAATGTAAACAGTATTGAGTCAATCTATGTGAGAATGTAAACAGTATTGAGTCAATCTTTGTAACAATTGTGGACTGCAGTGAGTCGATCTATGTAACAATGTGAACATGTTAAATCGACTTTGTAACAATATGAACATTGTTGAGTAAATATATATTTACAGTGTGAACAGTATTGAGTCGACTTTAGTTTTGTATGTTTTAGAACTTTGAGAATATTGTTGGCTTTTTATAGTATATCTTCCTTTATTCGTTTGAGACCATTATGTATGTGTATATATGTGTGTGTTGTGTATATGCGTCTGTGTGTATATTTGTGTATGTGTGTTTGTGTACATGCGCGTGCATTTGTGTGTGTATGTGTATGTATATAGTTGTGTATGTGTGTATGTGTGTGTGATTGTATGTAGTTTTAAATTTTACCCTAGGTGATTGTAACTAACTTTAGCTAATTTTATCTGTCTTTTCCATTACCTGTTACACCCATATGAGGCTGGGATTTACCTTGACACTTGACCTGTTAGTATCGTGAATATGTATACTAAGATTATTGTGCATACACAGTTGTATTAATGAGACTGTCCATCATTTCTGCTGTAAAATATGTGCGTGTGGTCTGTCCTTCCAAGGTCAATGTCTGTTCAATGAGGGATATATACCTTTCAACCTTTATCATCTGAAACAAGGTCCAAAGATCCATTAGTGGAAATGGTCATCCCAGCATCATATTCTTGACCTGTCAGTTGGAGATTTCTCTTCGCTCATTTGCGCACTTCAGATGACAGTTGGAGTTAATTTTTCTTAGTTCAATTGCTCATTTCAGATGACAGTTGGAGTTAATTATTTTTTTAGTTCCCTTGCTCATTTCAGATGACAGTTGGAGTTAATTATTTTTTTAGTTCCCTTGCTCATTTCAGATGACAGTTGGAGTTAATTATTTTTTTTAGTTCCCTTGCTCATTTCTGATATCGTTAGTGTTGAACTTAATTAAAGCTGCCTATGTCTACTACTTGGTAAAATATGTCAATGTTACGACTTTTTGACTGAAATATGTCATTGTTCATTTAATTTGACCATTTATCATGTCATCATTGAGCCTTCCTTTAAAGCTGCCAGTGTTCAGTCTACTGCATTAATGTGCCTACGGTTAGTCCATTTGATGACGTGTGCCAATGTTTAGTTCACTTGATGACATGTATCAACTCTTAGTCCTCCTGATTATTCCATATATCTTCGTTGAGATTGCTTGTGTAAGACGTTTTTGTTTACTTGATAAAAAATGTCAATATAACGTTTAGTCCACTTGATGACGTGTGTCAATGTTTAGTTCACTTGATGACATGTATGATCCTGATAACTTGGTCTTCTCAATTATCTAAAGAATCATCTTTCAATTGTGCTGTATGAGCAGATATATTTTCCCCTCAGGTTCATCCACAGTCTGACTTCCGAAACCTTTATCTTCCCTGTGTTGACTGAATACTGTGTGACTTCCTGGTCCCACTAACGACTGTTTCATCCACAGTCTGACTTCCGAAACCTTTATCTTCCCTGTGTTGACTGAATACTGTGTGACTTCCTGGTCCCACTAACGACTGTTTCATCCACAGTCTGACTTCCGAAACCTTTATCTTCCCTGTGTTGACTGAATACTGTGTAACTTCCTGGTCCCACTAACGACTGTTTCATCCACAGTCTGACTTCCGAAACCTTTATCTTCCCAGTGTTGACTGAATACTGTGTGACTTCCTGGCCCCACTAACGACTGTTTCATCCACAGTCTGACAATCCGAAACCTTTATCTTCCCTGTGTTGACTGAATACTGTGTGACTTCCTGGTCCCACTAACGACTGTTTCAGCCAATGTCGCCAGAGTATCACCCTCACACTTGCCACTGACCATTCCTTATTCACTTTGCATACCTTCATGCATGCCCTTAGCTTCAGCTTCCTGTTAGCCTACATGTGAGTATGCACACATTGTCAAGCAAATCTGGTTTGTTCTCACCATTGAGAACGTATTTACATCCCATGATAACATTATCAAGACAATTTACTAGACATACAGCCTGAATACGTCCATATACATACTTGCTATTTATGTATACCATCACAATGGGTACTTTATCTTTTACACCATTGGTTAGAGTGATTGTTTGTAACTCTCCATTGTAGTGATTTTTCTTCACTCAGAAAGGGTGGTCCTACTAACCTTACTCCAGAACCATTGTCACAGAGGACAGGAACACAATGTGTGATGGGCACGCCACTTAGTTAATGAAATTATTATTATTATTATTATTTAATCTTTCATAACTAATTACAAGTGATGAGAATCTTAATTTATTTTATTAATGATCCTCCAGCAGACAACACGCATCTCTAACTTGATGGATATTTTGGTGCTGTAAATGTTTTCTCTATTCCACAACATAAAACCTTTACAGTCAGATAATGTTTCTGTGAGTGGAAAACTTCTCACCAAAGAAGACAAATCCATTTTTAATCTATTTAGCGAGCCCCCATCCACCCACTTTCTTCTCCAACATAAGATTATCAATATGCTTATGAAGGTCAATAAATTTATTAAATGAACAATCAAATATACCTATTACAATCACAATGAAATAAATTACTTGACATCAATATTCCACGAACTCACGTTTGGATAATTTTATATTTACACAGTCTCTCTCTCTCTCTCTCTCTCTCTCTAATTCAACAATAGAGTCAATACAAATTACAGGTTAGTCCTATCAGAGTATAGAAATGGAGTTATTAGAGGTAGGTTATTGAAATCTTTGCATGACCTGATTAAGCACTGCTTTGACAGTCTTTCACTGGTTTTTGCAATAATGTCACAATGTCCATGTCAACATGTGTCTCCTGACACACGTGGAAAACACTGACGTGCCATTGTATTCTTGAATGAACTTCAGCGTTCTCCTCAATGCGTCAGTTCCTTCATGCGCAGCATGATGATTACAGTAATTCTGGTAATTTAAATGTACCAAAATTCTCCCGATGTATCCAGCATGTACATGAAAGTGTATAGCGTACTCTTTATGTATCCAGCATGTACATGAAAGTGAATAGCGCACTCTTTATGTATCCAGCATGCACATGAAAGTGTATAGCGTACTCTTTATGTATCCAGCATGTACATGAAAGTGTATAGCGCACTCTTTATGTATCCAGCATGCACATGAAAGTGTATAGCGCACTCTTTATGTATCCAGCATGCACATGAAAGTGTATAGCGCACTCTTTATGTATCCAAAGTGTATAGCGCACTCTTTATGTATCCAAAGTGTATAGCGCACTCTTTATGTATCCAAAGTGTATAGCGCACTCTTTATGTATCCAAAGTGTATAGCGCACTCTTTATGCCTACTCACTACAATAGACGTTCTCGTGCCTTCAAGGTCGTTCAAGTTTCTGACCAGTGAACACTTGAAGGGTAACTGGAAACGAGAGTTGAAACTCCAAACTTGAAACTTGGAACTCAAACTCAACCCTTGAGACTCAAACTTGTCAGTTGCTCACTGTAAAATATAATTAAGGAGCAAACCTAAGTTTCTCATCATCACAATATAACTCCATTTTATTGTACATCTCATTCTCAACTTACAATTTCCTTCAACAGTATTCATTAGCCCAAAACACACCTGAAAATAAATACAGCATATTAAACAATGTCAAGTGTTGGCACACTACATGTGTGAAGCTTAGTTCAAAAATTTGCAGAAATAAAAGTCAACTCACATAGTACATCTCTACATAAACACAAATATAAAATATTAACAGAAAAATGCATGAAATGTTTCTAAGTCCATTCTCTCTTAATCAGTCAGTTTTAAATCACCATCAAGCTAATGACTGCCTTTCAAAGCTGGACTTTCTCCTTTGCCACTCACATTCAAAATTATTTGAAAACAGAATTTTCTACAGCAAGTATCATTTTAATCTCAGCCAATTGGTTGGTCACATTCTCGTAAATAATAATCATTGGATAATAGAAAATTACTCAGTTTGCATTACAATGATTACATCAACAATCTAGAATATTCTTGCCACAAGCTGTTTACTTCAATCAGACACTTTAAAAAATACTGGCATAAGGAGTGTCCACGGTCAGGTTACTCTGACAATTTAGCAATTTATATATTTTGTATAATTTGAATTTAAAAATAGGGAGAGGCAAATTTACTCTGTCACAGTATGCATTAAAATAAGGTGTGTCGCATGGTTCTAAGACATTTATGTTATCTGGGCAATAATATTTAATATGGCCTAGATTGCCACAGCTAAACCACACTCTAGTTTGTTCCTAATAATTTTGTCTTTATTAAATGGAAGAGGTGCGAAACCAGCCACACGACATTAAAATATAAAATAAATCCCTAGTTTAAATCTTTATTAGTTAATGATTAGAAGTAACTCACCATGGAAATAATAATATATCTACTACTCTCAGTCGACCTGAAAAAAAAAGGGATTGGAAAGAAAAAGCACAATAAGAGCTAGCCATTGCAAATATGGCTCAAAGTAATTTCACAAGATTACGTCACCACCAAACATCAATCCACCTACCTTGGAGTAAATATTGAGGACCGACTGGTTAGTGAGCTCCTAGTCAGGAGTCTAGATCATAACTGACGGTTTTAGGACTAACCGAAATAGGATATTTGATGATGTCATGTGACTTAATTATCAAGGGAGTTAATTTTATAAAAGTAGCAATTTATTGTTGAGCTATGTTGAACTATTAAAATTAAGGTGTTGGGGAGAGGAACAATTAATAAGCAAGTGAATTCGATGACCTCACAATATTTTATTTGTAGCTTTTTAGACTTCTGTTGAGGAGTAAATTTGCCTTTCCCTATTTTAAAACTTTATTATTATAAAGTTTATAATCCTCCAAGTGAGAGACGAGTGGTGTCTCTTGGAGAAGTATTAAAGAACATACGATTTCTCCATCACTTCTAATTAGTTAAGGATGATTAATAATAATAATAATAATAACCATAACCATTAACAAAGGCCTACATGTCACACCTTCATTACCCCCAAATTTTCATTTTGTTTCCCGACCTCTACTTTAGAAGACCGATCTTTAAAACTGTTTACAGAAGGACTGCAAGCTGGCAGACTAGTGCCTTTGTAATCTAATTGCCCAGATTCATGAGCGTGCGTTTTGTGTGTGTGTGTGTGTGTGTGTGTGTGTGTGTGTGTGTGTGTGTGTGTGTGTGTGTGTGTTGACTACTAAGTGTGTATATATATTTAGTGTGCGTTATTCAAATATGCGTCTCTTTGCCAGAAGTGTTTGCTGTCTAATATAGCGGCTACTAATATCTGCTCCTTTAAACAGGTTTTCACATCAGTGGGAATCGAGAGAGGGGTGGGGTGGGGAGAGGAACTCAAAGAAATAACTGTAGACTCATCGACACATTGAAAGTCGTATTAAATGCAAACCTAATTTTTTTTATAAACTCAGACGAACAAAACAACAAAAATACTTTACTCTCCGAACACTTCGAGCAATGACTCAGCATGACATGGCGAAAGCAGTTGCTCGAAGTTTGGACCCAAATTTTGAACCTCTGTTTTTGTGTTCGCTGCGGTCGACTACATAGAGAGTGGGAAAGCAGGCTGCCTCCGAACCTCGCACTGTGCACAAGGCCTGGTCAGTACTAAAGGAGCTGGTAGGTTTTGAATGCTGCAGGTCATTCGGAACACAACACCGCAGAAAAAAGGATTTTATTTCCGATGACTGCTCAAAGCTACCGTGCCATTTGTTAAGAAAACAGAGTGTAGCAGGCGAGATGGCGTTTACAGGTGGGTAAAATTACTACAAGTGCTTCACCCCTGCATTAGCATTATTATTCAAGATCGTTCAGGGCGTTAGAGTAGTTTAAAAACGGTTTGATGAAATAAAAAGAAAAGCAAGTGTTATTGCTAAATGCATTTTATTTCTGTAATAGTGTACGTAAGTCATGTGTGCACAAGTTTGTGAGAGATAGTGTGATAAACTGATTTTGTGTGTGATAGTGTGATAAACTGATTTTGTGAGTTATAGTGTGATAAACTGATTTTGTGAGTGATAGCGTGATAAACTGATTTTGTGAGAGATAGTGTGATAAACTGATTTTGTGAGAGATAGTGTGATAAACTGATTTTGTGAGAGATAGTGTGATAAACTGATTTTATGAGTGACAGTGTGGATAAACTGATTATGACTATGAATCATTTAAGGAAATTCTTACTTATTATATTTATTGCGATGATAAAAATAGACAACCTTGACTTTCATAGGATAGTGGGAATAGAGTGCAAGGTAGGAGATAGTTAGACCAGGTCATTGCTTACTTCCCTTGTGACTCACACCTGGTCTTCAATGGCCTGCGCATTATTGCAATCTGTAAGATCGGGTTCTCCTTGGATTCAGATGATTCTACTTATCTAAATTATAACGATTTTTAAAATCAAGACTCAATCCGTGGACTACTTATTAACTCAAGCAATCAAATTTAGAGAGGATGTAATATCAAAGTAGGTAGCGTGCGCATCCTTTATCTGTTGTATCGCGTTTCTTATTATAGCTTCAATTTTAACATTATTATTATCTGTTGTATCACGTTTCTTATTATAGCTTCAATTTTAACATTATTATTATCTGTTGTATCACGTTTCTTATTATAGCTTCAATTTTAACATTATTATTATCTGTTGTATCACGTTTCTCATTATAGCTTCAATTTTAACATTATTATTATCTGTTGTATCACGTTTCTTATTATAGCTTCAATTTTAACATTATTATTATCTGTTGTATCACGTTTCTTATTAAAGCTTCATTTTTAACATTATTACTATCGAATGTTGTCAGTACTAATAAATGTTAGTCATCAGTATTTATCATAAAATGTTCTTTCTGGTGAAGGCAATCTCTCTGATAATATTGCATAAATATTAATGCTTTTTTCTCACCGCCTCAAAAATAATGTATTTATTGATGACGTTTTAAAAGCTGTTCCTAACCACAGGTCGTTGTGTTCTGGTTGCTGGAGGAGCTGGGATTGTTGGCTCCTGAGTCGTACAGTCGTTGCTGAACCAGGGTGCAAAGGTTTGTGACTTTTCCCCCCTCTTTTGATCCCTGTTATTTGTCTCTCATTTCCCATCGTCATATATACACCCATTTAGCCCTTAAAATTGCCCCCCCCCCCACCTCTCTCTATAATTTTGTAGTGTTTGTGGAACACTCTTGCCTGATCTATTTGCACTCATGATGTGATGGTTGTCTCTCCTAATGAGGTGACAGTGTGTATCATGCGTTATTGAATGTCAGTCACTGTACCTGTAGCGGTGTTGACATGTGTCTATGTAGTGATGACTTGTAGATGTTGGTGCTATGTCGTGAGTTGTAATGTCACAAGACTGAGATAACTTGAAGACTTAATTTGTCTTTAATGAAGAGCTTGATGACTTGGTTGAGTCTTTAATGAAGAGCTTGATGACTTGACCGAGTCTTTAATGAAGAGGTTGATGACTTGACCGAGTCTTTAATGAAGAGCTTGATGACTTGGTTGAGTCTTTAATGAAGAGCTTGAAGACTTTATTGAGTTTTTAATGAAGAGCTTGATGACTCGATTGAGTCTTTAATGAAGAGCTTGATGACTTGATTGAGTCTTATGAAGAGCTTGATGACTTGATTGAATCTTTAATGAAGAGCTTGATGACTTGATTGAGTCTTTAATGAAGAGCTTGATGACTTGATTGAGTCTTTAATGAAGAGCTTGATGACTTGATTGAGTCTTTAATGAAGAGCTTGATAAAACTGATGACTAGAAGAATGCAGGATGCAGGCTGAAAAGTGATGACTGAAAAAACGAAGGCTTAGACTTTAGAAGCACTGTGGAAAAAACAGGTGACACGGGTGTGAGCCATTGTGTGTATGAAACGAGCTAGACCTCCCAGCTCTATTTCTCTCTCAGATATATTCACACACAACATTATATCTGCAAACCAATACAGTGTTCAGCCATATAAAAATATGCAGAAATATAATCAATGGATTTCTGTAAGAAAAGAATAAAATACAATTAAATCTTTCACTTGAAGCTAAAATTAGGAAGTCTAATATGATAAGTACACAATTTCATTTAGAGAAGTTTCTCCTTCCAAATTTACAGTTTTGAGGATTTCCTGAAAACAGAGAATACAGTTATACAATCATAACTTAAACAATTCTACTGACAACAATTTAATATGATTCTTAGAGCATCACAGTTCATCTCTACAATACAAAGGCAAAATCTGAATAAGTCTTTTAGAGTAAGAAGAATTTTAGTCCTATAATTTTCTAAGTGCTCAAAGTTTAGTTACAAGATATTAACTCTTCCAGAACATGATGTTCCACAAGCCGCCGTTCTCTCTCTCTCTCTCCCTCTCTCTCTCTCCCTCTCTCTCTCTCTCTCTCTCTCTCTCTCTCTCTCTCTCTCTCTCTCTCACACAAGACTAATCTTGTTGCTCCTTCACCATATTAGTTCCCTCATAACAACAAAGTTGCAATTTCCAATAACTTCCTTACAGAGAAATTCCTTGTTGTAATCGAGCATTTGTCATCATTCAATCAACAGAGTGCAGTGTATTCTTATATTTACACACTGTAAGGTCTACTCAAATCATTCAATCAACAGAGTGCAGTGTATTCTTATATTTACACACTGTAAAGTCTACTCAAATCATTCAATTAACAGAGTGCAGTGTATTCTTATATTTATACACAGGGGGTAGAGTCTACTCAAATCATTCAATCAACAGAGTGCAGTGTATTCTTATATTTACACACTGTAAAGTCTACTCAAATCATTCAATCAACAGAGTGCAGTGTATTCTTATATTTACACACTGTAAAGTCTACTCAAATCATTCAATCAACAGAGTGCAGTGTATTCTTATATTTACACACTGTAAAGTCTACTCAAATCATTCAATCAACAGAGTGCAGTGTATTCTTATAGTTACATACTGTAAAGCCTACTCAAATCATTCAATCAACAGAGTGCAGTGTATTCTTATATTTACACACTGTAAAGTCTACTCAAATCATTCAATAAACAGAGTGCAGTGTATTCTTATATTTACACACAGGGGGTAGAGTCTACTCAAATCATTCAATCAACATAATGCAGTGTATTCTTATATTTACACACAGGGGGTAGAGTCTATTCAAATCATTCAATCAACATAATGCAGTGTATTCTTATATTTACACACAGGGGGTAGAGTCTATTCAAATCATTCAATCAACATAATGCAGTGTATTCTTATATTTACACACAGGGGGTAGAGTCTATTCAAATCATTCAATCAACATAATGCAGTGTATTCTTATATTTACACACAGGGGGTAGTGTGACGTATGTACTTAGTAGCCTGATGCCCAACCAGATATTTTTGTCTTGCTTTATAGCACAATGAACGTCATTACCTTCATAACTCACACGTCACACTTTTGATTCCGAAAATCGTTAATTGGTCGTTTTACACAGTTATTACATTCCATTAATTTAACTTACTGTAAGAGTCTTTACAGTCTTTAAAGCAGTGCACTTTTGTGTCTGTTTACCGCTGCCCTTTCAGCTCGAACAGACTGTCTAAAGAGCGGCTTAGCTGGCCTGCATACGGCTTAACTTAAGGAGGAAATCCAGAAATAACAGAAAAATTCGGAAGTATAATTTCTGATTATTTAGTCTAAAAGTCAAGGATATCTTTACTTGACAGATAGGGGCCATATTATATACTACACATATGTTTATTTGACAGTAGGACCAACAAAAACCACTATTATCGTGTGTTAAGATCAAAACGTTATTCATTACTTGGGAATATAAGTGTACATTTTTAACAATTTTACCTTAAATTAGAAGGAAACTATTCTGTGTAAAATAGAAAGTAAAGAATTATGAGGAAAACAAGTTCAAGTTACTCTTAAATATTCTGGAAATAAATGCCATTTCTCTCCAGTGCTAAGCAGTATGACGAGATTGCCAGAACGCAATAAACAATGGCAATCACTAACAGTAATACAAAAATAATTCGTTAGAACACAGTGTATCTGCAAGTTTCATATTTATTTGATCACTTTTAAAGACTACAGCGTGATAATTACTGCCGCACATTATTTAAAAGCTAGCAAACTGGGAAGGCACATTGTTTTGTTAATTTGCCTTTGTGCAGGTCGTCGTGACATCGCGTTCGAAAGAGAGAGTTATTCCCCTTATCGAGAGAACTCCAGTGTCCTTGCGACCGCAACTCTCTGTAATCGAGGTATGGATTCTGTTCACTTGTTTGTCTAGTAATATCAGAGGAAATCTTTCTCTCTCTCCCTCTCTCTCTCTCTCTCTCTTCTCTCTCTCTCTCTCTCTCTCATGCACACACGCACTCACATATGCACGCACATATAAACACACTAATTTTATATTAACAAACAGGAAAACGAAAAACAAAGTATGTAATATCCCACCACCACACACATAAGCTTTTAACGCCTAAACACGACAAATTTGTTATTTTTATAAAGTTTAATAAGGTATTTTGATGTATAAAATCATTTCAATATTAGGTTCATAAAAATCTGAGGACAGGGGTTTCACAGACTTCAGATATTATCCATAGACTGTTTTCTTTCGAAAAGATTTGCTAAATTAACAAATCCTTGCTAAAACAAAACCCAGTAGACGGTGCAAATCAAACAACCCTTTACTTTTATCACATAAGGTCAAAAACACTTGTTAAATTAACTCTCAACATTAGTAAGAAATAGAGGAGGAAGGAAAAGTGATAATTTTTTTCTTCTTCCCCACACAGGCTGACGTCAGCACGGAGGAGGGAACGAAGACAGTTTTTGACCAGGCCACCAAACAGGGTAACAAGGTCCATGACGTACTGGCCAGCATCGGGGGCTTGTGGCAGGTATGCTGGTTTGTCCTCTCTCCCGGATCCTTTCTTTTTAAAGAAATATTTAATTTTTAAAATATGTATATGTTGATGTTAAAACTAGGCTAGCTAACAATTCTTAGCATAATTCTCTTTCAAGAATATCATAACGAATTTTCTCCAGCACGTACTTCACCGCTTCATACTTCTCCTTCAGTGTAGTCGAGTGAGCTAGAGGTACAGAGGCAAACTGGTTACCATTGTGTAGTCGAGTGAGCTAGAGGTACAGAGGCAAACTGGTTACCATTGTGTAGTCGAGTGAGCTAGAGGTACAGAGGCAAACTGGTTACCATTGTGTAGTCGAGTGAGCTAGAGGTACAGAGGCAAACTGGTTACCATTGTGTAGTCGAGTGAGCTAGAGGTACAGAGGCAAACTGGTTACCATTGTGTAGTCGAGTGAGCTAGAGGTACAGAGGCAAACTAGTTACCATTGTGTAGTCGAGTGAGCTAGAGGTACAGAGGCAAACTAGTTACCATTGTGTAGTCGAGTGAGCTAGAGGTACAGAGGCAAACTGGTTACCATTGTGTAGTCGAGTGAGCTAGAGGTACAGAGGCAAACTGGTTACCATTGTGTAGCAGAACACATTTCAGTGATCGCTGCTGCTGTCAATGAACAATCTCCAATCTTCAGGTTTATACTGTGGCACTCCAAGCTTGTGCAGAAGCTGCGCAATATCTGTACAGTACACCAGGTCCTTCTCTGTAGAGAAAAAAACTGAGATACTCTTGATGTCTGTTGCGGTAGAAGGTGATGCGAACACTTTCAGAAAGGACAGTTTTCCCTCAATCGGAATGCCAACAGTTCAGCAGATGACTTTGACAGGCTAAGATCACGAACTAGATAATTTAGCTCCTTTGCGAAAAAGGATTTGGAACATCATCATCAAGAACCACTAATTCTTCTTTTTCATATTCTTCACCTCTAGAGAAATCTTCTTCACTAATTTCGGTAAGTTCTCCAGGGAAAGGTACTGGAATTTCATCACAATGAGTTACTGGACGATGTGCTGATTCAAGATCAAAATACTTAAGGCTGTTCGGTTTTTTTCTGTTAATGCCTGTCATATCAATAGCGCAGAAGTAGCAGTCAGTGACATGGTTTGTCGGTTCCCTCCAAACCATAGGAATTCCAAACTTCAGACAACTCTTCTTACCCTTGGTCCAACGATGCAGATTCTCGGTGCATGTCTTGCATACCATGGGTGGCGCCCAAACTTTATCCTGATCACCAGGTTTTATACCAAAATAAGCATGGTATGCACGTTTTATAAAATCTGTTGCTGTGTTCCTGTTAGGAACAATGGTGTATTCGCCGCAGATGTAGTAAAATACATCGGGTTTATTTTTGCAGTGTCTGCTGGCCGATTGCATTTCATTACCTAAAGAAGAAAAATATCATTTATATCAATTATTCAAAAATTAGCTTATGTAACCTCTTCATAATTATATAAAACAAATTATAATTTGTTTATTTAAAGAAATAAGAACGAATTTTACATCATATAAATAGAAAATACCCTTATATGTAAAAAAAAATAATAATAATGTCGCAATAGATCAAAACGTTATCAAAAATAGCTCAAAAAGTTGACCTGCTTGAACAAAACCGATGTCATTTATGGATCCAGCACAATAAAACTGTCATAAATCCATCGAAATATCTTAGACAGCAAATTTGTTGTTGCCGAGTGTAATAAGATTGGCTTGAATTACATTAATTTGAGTTCATATTAAATAAGTCTGTGTATCTGATAATAAATTTGGCTTGAATTACATTAATTTGAGTTCAGATTAAATAAGTGTATGTATCTGATAATAAACTTGGTTTGAATTACAATGAAGTTAAACACAAACTAAATACATTTCTCATCTTTGAAGTGTACTAATATTTTTCTTTACAGAAAGGTAAACTGGTAGATCAGCCTTTGGCAGAATTCAACGAGACTATCAGAAATAAGGTCACCGGACATTTTCTTCTGTTTAAGGCTTTTGCCCCCTATCTGGAGAATGTGCAAGGTCGGACATTTAGAAAGTTATTCATCTGTATTTAGGTATAAATGTGGATGTTTTGTGGCTTAGTTATCTACTCTACATACATCTCGGAGTTTTTGGTCATATTACTGACACAGTTAAGATCTTGAAGTTTCTAGATACAGATATTAGAATCTTAAAGTTTCTAGATACATTAAAGATGAGCGGTTGGATATAACAGTTTCTGGAAGAATTAATTATCATAGATCTCTAGGTCTTCGGACAAGGTGTTTCTGGACATATTGACGTTGTTATAACACTTGCATAGATCTTGAAATTTCAAGACAGATTAATTAATGACTAATGGCTAGATCTCAGTGTTTCTGGACATTGTGTGGACAAATTATTTAATATTCTTTGGTGTGGTTATAACACATGTGTAGAGCTTAAAATTACAAGACAGATTAATTAGTGACTGATGACGAGAACTCAGATTTTCTGGACATCTTAATGGCAGTTATTTAGATCTTATTTCTAATTAAGATATCTGGCTAATTGTGTCTGGGTCTTGTTTAGATTCGGACAAATTAAGTGAGAGCTGTTTATCGTGTTTAGGAATTTAATCAGAAACGTAGTTACTATTATTATAATAATTCTAACACATAATAATAGTATATAAAACTTGGTTCAAACAGCGAGTGGGTATGTATTCCGGGTGGGCACTTCATCTCAATTCTCCATCCCCCGTCCCCCCGCCCTCCCGACACCATCATCTGAGAGAAGGGAAGAAATTTCCACGTTGAATCTACACTTTTATCAGGAGTTGTCCTATCTTTCAATGACATGCCGACCCCTCTAATGACCACAGCGAAAATCCGTCCTGTGATCCAAATATCTTTTCTACAACCACCAAATATGACACCACTATGAACATCTTAAGTATCACCTCTATGACCATCATAAGTATCACCACTATGATCACCAAAAATAGCAGCATTATGACCACAACAAGCATCATATTACTATGGACCCCACAGATATCGTCAGTATGAAAACCACAGTATCATTCACCATGACCGCCACATATATCTCTTCTGATACAATGTACTGTAAATATTGCTATGACCAATTCTGTGCATAATTTGCAACCACTCAGCCCAACATTACCTTCATAATCGAATCATAACCATAACCATAACCATAACCAGTACGAAAAGAAATATCTAAGACAGACGTAGTAATGTTCAAAGTAATTAATTTATACAAATCATAAGAAAATTAAATCTACACGAATTCAGCAGTCAAGAAACAAACAAACAAACGCACAAACATAACATTACACAATTATAGATAATAACAGACACACACAAACATACACAGTACACAGTTATACACACAAACATACACATGCACAATTATACACAGAAACATACACAGTTATACATAGAAACAAACCATACAATTATATATACAAACATTCACACAACACAATTATGCACAGACACATACACTTACATAATTATACACACAAACATACACAACACAATTATACACAGAAACATACACACAAACATACACATACTTACACTCAGACATATAAACACACACATTTCTTAATTAAATTTTTATTTCGTTTGCCATGTTGCCCAAACACCAGGAAGCACATACACCATAATAACTGGCAATGGTGGTATGCGCTATTTTGCCCCTAACATCTCTTTGCTGTGCGTCGGGTCCGGCGCGCTGAACGGTATGGCAGTGGCAGCACGGGCCGAGCATGCAAACAGTCAGCTGACCGTTAGCGAGTTCATGATTCAGTGCCTCGTCGTTCCTAAGGTCAGTGTTTGTGTCTGGATCGTTGTGCGTTATCGCACAAAACGTAATTAAGTGGTGTTTGTGTCTGGACCGTTAGGCGTCGTCGCACAATACGTAATGTAAGAGGTGTTTGTGTTTGGACCGTTGAGCGTCACCGCACAAAATGTAATTAAGACGTGTTTGTGTCTAGAGTCTAGACCGTTGTGCGTCATTGCTCAAAACGTAATGTAAGAGGTGTTTGCTTTGGAGCGACATGCTTCATCGCACGTTATAGAATACAATCCCTGTTTGTTTAAGAAGCGTTATACTTCACTGCATTCTTCCTAGTAGAGGAAGTGATTGTTTATTTGGACCGTTATGCTTCAGTACATTATATGTAACAAAAAAAGAGATGTTAAGTATGTATTTAAAATAGGAATTTTTTGCCTTAATAAAAATGATCAATTAAGAAATCATTAATAAATCCTTCATCTCATCCTATACAAATAGTTTAGATTGAGATTTCCACCAAAATTATAAATGGCGTTTGTTTTTTTAGTCTAGTGTAATCTTTTATTGACTTTTTCTATCTATCTATCTACCTACCTACCTGTCTGTCTGTCTTCATTTTGAGAATTAGGATATCAGTAAAGAGGTATCTAGAGCACTTATTCTAAAAATAGATCCTGTGAATTCGGAAGACACAGCCTATCGGGTATGGTAGGTTATGAAATGTTAGATCCATTTTGCTGGTTTGTGAAATGTCAAACCTACTGATATGTATGTTTATGGAAATACCATATTTATCTGGGTATGAGAATTTTGAAATGTCTAACTTCTTGGTATGATAATTTTGAAATGTATAACTTCTTGCTATGAGAAGTTTAAAATATTTAAAATGTTGCATGGTGTCTTATGCATTAAAAGAAACAGATGAAAATTTTATTGGATAATAAATCTTCGCCAATTAACTTCAGAGAAAATAAATTTTTATACAAACCCGTCGAAAAGCAAACTTAAAGAAACGAAAACTAAAATGATTCAGCCCAAGAAATCAGAAAAAAAAAGAAGATAACATTTAAGTCCTTCTCCCCCTCTCTCTTCCTTATCATTTATTTGTCCTCGCCGTAGAAAACTGTTGAGCTTATGTTTCTAGAGTAGGTTTTGTTATTTTTAAAAAAATAATTTGCACAATCATAACAGTTCCTTATATTTCTAGAGTAGGTTTTGTTATTTTAAAAAAAAATAATTTGCACAATCGTATCATTTCGTTTCATCTGTTCACAACAGCCGGACTCTGAACTCCCACAGACGAACGATTTCACAGTTGGCAACGATCTGATGGGTCGCGCCCTTGCTGCCACCATCAAGGGCAAGGCCCGTGGGCAAACGAATGTGTTCAGTCGACAAGATGCCCTGCTTTTGGTTGGAAAATACGCACATTAACTTCATTGGTAAACGACGATGTCAATAATGACACATTAGAGTTGACAGAGGTCAAACACATGAGAACAACCCGCCTTTCTTAAAAAAAGAAAAAATGGATACATTATTAACTCCACGACAGTTTCTTTATTTGCTTCCATTCAAAATACAAAATTATCCCATTTTCAAATAAATTATAGCTGGACTCAATGCATCGGAACCTATACACTATATACAGTATTTGCTTCAAGTTATCTCTACATTGCATGTTTTATTTAATGGAGATAATGTTGTTTAGCCGAAACTTTTCTCAGAACCTCAATTAATTTGTATTTCTCCCTGCACACACACACACACACACACACACACACACACACACACACACACACACACACACATGCACACACACACACACACACACACACACACACACACACACACACACACACACACACACACACAACTCTGTAGACTAAAACATCTAGCGCTAACTTTACCAGTGGTCATACACAACAACTCTGTAGACTAAAACAACCTCTATCGCTAACTTTAGCAATGGTCATATACAACTCTGTAGACTAAAACAACCTCTATCGCTAACTTTAGCAATGGTCATATACAACTCTGTAGACTAAAACAACCTCTAAAGTCTAACGCTAACTTTAGCAATGGTCATACACAACTCTGTAGACTAAAACAACCTCTATCGCTAACTTTAGCAATGGTCATATACAACTCTGTAGACTAAAACATCTAGCGCTAACTTTACCAGTGGTCATACACAACAACTCTGTAGACTAAAACAACCTCTATCGCTAACTTTAGCAATGGTCATACACAACGGAAATAAGAAATCCTAACATTCGATTTTTATAAAAACGTAATTGCCAGAAACGAGAAAACTTAAAAATCGACTTTGTAACAATGTGAACAGTGTTGAGTAAATATATGTACAGTGCAAACAGTGTTGAGTCGACCTTAGTTTTATGTTTTAGAACGTTGAGAATATTTTTGGCTTTTCATAGTATATCTTTCTTTATTTGTTTGCTTATTGAGACCATTGTGTACGTGTATGTATGTGTATGTATGCGTGTGTTGTGTATATGAGTTTGTGCTGAATCTATTAAAGAAAGAGGGGAATAAAGGAGTATGTGTAACATACAATGAGATTGGATAGAATAATATCAGTACATTTAACATACAATGAGATTGGATAGAATAATATCAGTACGTTTAATCTAATCAAAGGCGTAAGAGTCTCTGTATAAATTTATAGGAAGTTGCTTCCCTAAATCAAAGTATGAATTTATAGGTAGCCTGCTTCCCTACATCAAATGATGAATTTATAGTTAGCCTGCTTCCCTACATCAAATGATGAATTTATAGGTAGCTTGCTTCCCTACATCAAATGATGAATTTATAGATAGCCTGCTTCTCTACATCAAATGATGAATTTATAGGTCGCTTGCTTCCCTACATCAAATGATGAATTTATAGGTAAGCTGCTTCCCTACATTCAAGGATGAATTTATAGGTAGCCTGCTTCCCTACATCAAAGGATGAATTTATAGGTAGCCTGCTTCCCTACATCAAAGGATGAATTTATAGGTAGCCTGCTTCACTACATCAAATGATGAATTTATAGATCGCTTGCTTCCCTACATCAAATGATGAATTTATAGGTAGCCTGCTTCCCTACATCAAAGGATGAATTTATAGGTAGCCTGCTTCCCTACATCAAATGATGAATTTATAGGTAGCCTGCTTCCCTACATCAAATGATGAATTTATAGGTAGCCTGCTTCACTACATCAAAGGATGAATTTATAGGTAGCCTGCTTCCCTACATCAAAGGATGAATTTATAGGTAGCCTGCTTCACTACATCAAAGGATGAATTTATAGGTAGCCTGCTTCCCTACATCAAAGGATGAATTTATAGGTAGCCTGCTTCCCTACATCAAATGATGAATTTATAGGTAGCCTGCTTCCCTACATCAAATGATGAATTTATAGGTAGCCTGCTTCCCTACATCAAAGGATGAATTTATAGGTAGCCTGCTTCACTACATCAAAGGATGAATTTATAGGTAGCCTGCTTCACTACATCAAAGGATGAATTTATAGGTAGCCTGCTTCACTACATCAAATGATGAATTTATAGGTAGCCTGCTTCACTACATCAAAGGATGAATTTATAGGTAGCCTGCTTCCCTACATCAAAGGATGAATTTATAGGTAGCCTGCTTCCCTACATCAAAGGATGAATTTATAGGTAGCCTGCTTCCCTACATCAAAGGATGAATTTATAGGTAGCCTGCTTCCCTACATCAAATGATGAATTTATAGGTAGCCTGCTTCCCTACATCAAAGGATGAATTAAAAAATGAAGCGGCTATCTCTCGTACCATCACACATAGCCGAAAAAGTCCCTTCACCTTATCTTGTGTCAGTGGGCATTTCAAAAGCTCATTTCAGTCTTTTTACGTTATACAATGTAGTGTTAGCTGGATGTTTTTGAACGCGTCATAGCATAGGGTACACGCCCCGAAAATTTAGAAAGTTTTGGGTTGGTCGGTTCAGAAGGTACTTCCATTAACATAGTGTCAGTGGGTCAAAGAAGATTAAATTCAAAGAAAGATATTCACAAAATATAGTTTTTAATTCACATAGTGTATTAATGAATTTCCGGAATCACACCAAGCCGCCATCTGTTTTAATCTTCCGACGAGCCTAAATAATGAAAGGTCACATTTTCGTCGATGATAATAAATGAAATGTCACTTTTCCGACGAGACTGAGTGCATAGAAGAGTAGACGTCACTGGAACAATTGATGACAGAACAGAACTGTATATTAGTAACCTAATGTTTCTTGATAAACATGTGTCGAAGTTTCTTTTGAGGATCTTGAAATAAACCGATCCTTGTGTGTGACACGAGAATAGTCTACGTAAAATGAACGTTAATCTGGAAGTAGCGTGTCACACACGTGAGAGGACAAGGGATAGTGTGCTCTAAAACGTCGGACAAATACGTCGGACAAAAACGTCGGACTAATACGCACGAAATAAACATAAATAAAACACCACACGGCTCTTGTTGCAGTGATGACAAGTGTCATCATGTTCTAAAGTAGGACAGACACACCTGTATAAAGCAAAATAAAATAAAAAGCGAAAAGG
Organism: Sinotaia quadrata; assembly: GCA_028829895.1. Classification (NCBI taxonomy): domain Eukaryota; kingdom Metazoa; phylum Mollusca; class Gastropoda; order Architaenioglossa; family Viviparidae; genus Sinotaia; species Sinotaia quadrata. The sequence goes on from CM054180.1 coordinate 99,131,005, forward strand.
AAAGTGATAAACATGAAAACAAATTTATCTTTTGCTCAAGATATGACATATGAATCTACTCGGTCAAGAAACATAAATAAAAGTAGACAAGCATTTCCACCTTATCTGAAACCAGAATACACATCGAATAATGATTTTGACAATTTAAAACTTATACTCAAATACACGTGTTCTCAAAATCTAAAGCGACACACACTTCAAGAAATACTGAAAGAAATTCACTCACATTCATCACCACCACCACTCCAAGAAATACAAAATCAACTACTATACAAAAAGTAAACAAATAACATTCATGAATGAAAAACACATATCTCCAGATTAAATAATCCGAGGAAAAGTCACAGGAAATAAAGGTGAGGAGAAAATACCGTGACATATTCTTTCTCCTATCTAAAATATCAACAACATCGTGAAGGTAAGTCACTGAACGAGATAGCAGCTCGTATTGTTTTTGGTCTCCTGATCACTGTATGACTATAACATATCTGTACTGTATGATTGTCACCACATGTCTGGGATGTATTTACTATATGTCTGTTTCATGACTGTACTGTATGAATGTATTGTATGTCTGTTTCATGACTGTACTCTATGAATGTATTGCATATCTGTTTCATGACTGTACTGTATGAATGTATTGTATGTCTGTTTCATATGACTGTACTGTGCGACGTATATTTCACTGGTATGGCTTAATTGTATGACTTTACTGTGTGTATGGTATGACTGCAGTATTTGACTGTACTGTGTGATTGTACTATGTGACTTCAGTGAATGATTGTACTGTGTGACTGTATTGTGTGACAACTGAATGAATGTACTGGCGGCTTCAATGAATGATTCTTCTACTGTGTGACTGAACTGAATGAGTGTACTATGTGACTGCACTGAATGACTGTACTGTGTGATTGTAATGTGTGACTTCCCTGAATGATTGTACTGTGTGGCTGTATTGTGTGACTGCACTTTAAATCTGGTGTGGCAAGACTGCAAGTATAACATATCAATAGCGAAATGCATGAAATATTTCTAAGTCCTTTCTCTCTCGATCAGTCATATAACTCACCATTAAGTTAATGGCTATCTTTCATAACTGAACTCTGCCATACCAAATTCAAAATGATTAGAATACATTACTTCTTCAACAAAGAAACTTTCGGTCCATTCCCATTGGATGATTTTGTTATGAACAAGTGTAAGACTAGGAGTCAGAAAAGCTATTCATCTAAATGGATCTATTTTACATTGCACCAGCAATTTCTAGCCTATCCTCCACCTGAATTGTTTTCTTCCAACTTTGACACTTAAAATCATCAGCATAAGCAGTGTTAAAGGTCTGGTCACTTTGACATTTAACAATTTATATAACAATTAAGTGTAGAAATAGGGACAGGCAAATTTACTCTGCCACATGTACATTAAAAAAAATATTCAAAAGAATGCATTCCTGATATGCATTATAATTATTTATGATAGTTAATTGTTCCTAAAACGTAGTATTTATAATAGTGTACAGTCATATGAAACAGACATGCAATACATTCATACAGTACAGTCATGAAACAGACGTACAATACATTCATACCCACCCACCCCCCAACTCCACATCTAAAACAGTACAAGGGCCTTGTAATGCTGCCAGTAGAGAAGTTTGCTCCCCTCTCCAACAGTGTTGGTCCATCGGTTGATACCACTTATTTTGTTCATCTGTCTATCAGTCTGCTTTCCTGCAGTGGACGAGTGTTAATTGCTCTAACAGATGAGTTATATGCTAAAGAACGTACGTAAACATTCAAATGATAGATAGATAGATAGATAGATAGATAGATACATAGATAGATAAATAGATACATAGATAGATAGATAAGAGTAATCATAATTAATTTGTAATTTACCCTCTAATCGAATTTATATATATACGTTAACCAATCTTTTATATATTTTATTTCTGTTAACTTGTAATTTGTCGTTCTATGTTATAACTTTTCCAGTTTTCGTGATGGAGTTAGGTTATAAATGTAGATGAGTGTTAAAAAGTACATTGTAAGATCAGATGCTTGTAAATGTACCTTCAAGTTGTTCGTCCTTTACCTGTTGAAGAGGTGGTATGTGCATGCCTGAGAGATCTGGTTAGCTATAGAAGAGAAATGGGAACTAATTAGACTTAGGTTCAGCTATCCTTGTTTTCCCCTCATTCATATTTTACATACCATACATCATGACACAATGGCTACATTCTTAAGACCGCGATATGTACAGTAACATCACGGAATGTCTTATACTCAGGTCTGAGACATCCACAAGGATCGTTATATTTCCCGTAATTGTTTCAGACATACATTGTAGAATATAACACTGTAAACAATATTGATACCTAAACATACAACTAACAAGGTTACCATTCTCGATCATCAAAATGATTTTGTTACTATAAATGAATTGGAGAGAGGGGATCTTTTTTCAAGCCTCTAAAATTATGGTAGATATCCTTCTGGAGTATAATAATTTTGAATGATGCTCCACTTTATCAAAACATTTCCCTTAACTATCAGTTATATCTAATGTAATTTCGTCACTAGGTAGATTTAATCGGAAATACCCGATGCTAATTCAATAAGAGTTTCGAAGCAACATTTTATACTGCTTCAGTTATTTTAGTCTTAATATAACTCGATAGAGACGTACACAAAAAATTCGATGTTTTTGTCGATTTATCTTTAAAAATAGTGTTAATTCGGATGCAATAAATTTGCAGATACCAATCACGTGATCAGTAGACTAATTCAACTATGACGCACTCGGCCGACATTTAGAGCTACAGAGAGTTGATTATACACTGTCTTCCCTAATGATGATCTAAACAGTTCGTTCTGGACAGTTTAGCGTTCGAGTTAAATCGAATATAAAGAAAGAAAATATTTAGCTTAAGGTCGAAGTGACCTTACCCAAAAGTGCAAGCAAAAGGTCGACCAGTGGGTGCAAGTAACAGGAAATTGATAAGCGTGACCCACTTTTTTTTTTTTTAATCGCCTTAATACAAAGCGTTGTGTTGTGTAGTACACTTATAACACACAACTGTTGTTCGCCTGAAACTGTAGTTTAACGTGTTTCGCCTTGATAAGATTAGTTTTATCTCGTTAATTTACTTCTTAGAGAACCCACTAGGTGCTAGAGAAGAGATAGAAAATTCACTTAAGGCTCTGAAGGCGTGAAAAGTTTTGACGCGGAAGCTACAGGCCATTTTCAAGCTGCTGTATTGAAACTAACAGACAACCGACTCCTATTTATGAAAATTGCACTTTCAAGTACTGCATGGATTATTCTATGACGCAACAATACTGAGAGACTGGATTTGAATAAATTATTCGTTGAAAACATAACATCACTAAGCACAGGTTTCACTCACTAAGAGATTTGCTAGTAAGTAATATTTTAATTGGTACTTCACTTGGTTGTTTCTGTTCCTAGAAATAGTGTTAAATCTGTGTGTACGTGTGTGTATGGTCTGGTATGTATGTCTGATGTATTATCTGTGTGTCTGTTGTGTGTTTACAAGAAACTATGTTGACGCATTGACGTCACTGACCTATATGTTATTTTTAAATCCATACAGGATTGAGTATTATTTACTTTGCTTTTGGCGAATTGTTATGCACTAGAGCGAATGGGCATAAAGACATCCGATTGCATCTAGAAGTGGCGAACTTTGTTATCTTGTAATCACTACTAAATAATAAATACGAAACAGGAAACATTATATAAATGAACAGAGAGCAGGGTTCAATAGTAAACGATTATCATCATCATCAGTATTACAAGTTATGAAAATCTTAATTTATGTTATTAATAATTCTCCAACAGACACCAACTCGTCTATCTCACTAGGCGGATATGAACGTTTTCTCTCTTCTATAATATTAAAGACAAACATTTAACGTCATTTAAAACTTAAACGAGAAGATAAATCCGTCTTTAATCTATATTTAGCAAACCCACCAACTTTCGTTTTGAACATAAGCTTATCAATATTTGTAAGAAGGTCAATAAATTTTATATTTAAATTTGTGACTAAGTAAATTTGCTTATCCCTATCCCTATCCAAATTTAAATTGTTAAATTGCCAGAGTGACCTGACCTTGGGCACTCCTTGTCATGTTATAGTTATTGTTGAAAATGTCTGAGTTGAAATAAATCTCGAGGCAAGAAATTGCTAGAATTTGTTGATGTAATGCAAACCAGTGAATAGTTTTATTATCCAATGGTTGTGATTTATGAGAACAAGACCAGCCAATGGGCTGGGACTAAAAAAGCTTACTTGGTGTAGATAAATCTATTGTCTAATCACTTTGAATTTGGAGTGGCGAGAAGTCTGGTTTAGAAAGGCAGCCATTAGCTTGGTGATGAGATAAACTGACTGGTTGAGAGAGAATGGACTTAGAAATATTTTATGCATTTTGCCATTAATATGATATACTCGTGTTTTATATAGAGATGTACTATGTGAGTTGACTTTTATTTCTACAACTGTTTGAATTGAAGTTCCTCTCATATAGTTTAATAAACACTTGACATTATTTTGATATGCTGTATTTATTATGCTGTGTCCATGTATCAGGCTAGTAAATACCGTTGCAGGAAACTGTAAATTGAGGCTGAAATGTAAGTAACAATTGAGTTATAAAGCAACGAACTGGAAGATTAGCGTTTGTTTTGTGCTAATATTTTGCAGAGACAAGTAGCCTTTCCTATTTCCTATTTTTATTTCAATGTTTGATTTGAGCCCTCTAGTTTTCTGTTGTAAACTGCTACAACTGAACGTGGTCAAGGCGGGAATGGCTTGTACGTTAAGAGCACACTACACTCTACTGATGTATGGTGGCAAGGTATGTTGTCTTCCCGATAATTTCTAGTGTAGAGAACTTGTTGGACATTGATACATTTATTGTTCTGTTTGAGGGAGTTGACATGCAAAAAGAAGCATCCAGGTTAACTCTAAGTAGTGGAACAGTGTTTTTCAAAATGCGAGTGAGGCATGGTATGATAAACCTCCTATCACTAATACCAACACGGTATGATAAGACTCGTGTCACCAATACCAACACGGTATGATAAGACTCGTGTCACCAATACCAACACGGTATGATAAGACTTGTGTTACCAATACCAATACAGTATGATAAACCTCGTGTCACCAATGCCAACATGGTATGATAAACCTCGTGGCACCAATAAAATGATAAGACAGAACTATAAGTAACTTAAATATGGAACTAAATATACATGCAACGTATAACCGACTCCATGACCCCATACCTGAGAAATGCATAACTGTAAATTAAATACTAAAAGATAAGTATGAACTACAAAATGATAAACACGAAACAATATCAGCTCCCAGTATCAGAAGGGTAAAATTATAATTAACTGCAATATGATTCTGATTTTATCTATGATTAAAGATTTGCCCCCTTTGTCAATAAGTTATTTGACTATCTCTAGACACTGCAAATGCACTTACATTTAACGAATATACAATATGTCTGCACAATCGTCACCTCCAGTGTTGATAAATGGGTAACTACAACCTACACTAAATATCAGACGGAAAATAACTCCAGACATGACATGAAGCATAACTATTATCAACTCAACACCATTTTACATGGTAATGACTAACTCCAAATGTGATGGTAAGTATAACTATGATCATCTCCAAATATGAGACCACTTCACAAAAAAAAAATCTTATTCAAACATTAATTCTAGCACAGCTATGGGTAAATAGTGGTATCTTAATTTTGTTCAGTTCTATACGTGGCATTACGTAACAATAAACAAGCTGAAATGTGAGACTAAGTATCTCTCCGAAAAATTCTAAATATTACACCAGTCTAAATAACCAAACCCAAACATTACACCAGAAGAGAGCATATTCTAACTAAATATAACTTTAAACAGGAGATGATGTATACCTAACTTTAAGCAACTTTAAACAGGAGACAGCATATCATAACTATAAGCAACTTTAAACAGGAGATGACATATACCAAACTATAAGTAACTTTAAACAGGATACAGCATATCCTTAAAATAATTAACTTTAAACAGAAAATGAAATATGCCTAACGATAAGTAACTTTAAAAGGAGATGAAATATACCTAACATTAAGTAACTTTAAACAGGAGATGACGTATACCTAACGATAAGTAATTTCAAACAGGAGATGACGTATACCTAACGATAAATTACTTTAAACAGAAGATGATGTATACCTAAAAAAGAAATATAAACAACTTTAAACAGTTTACCTATACCTAACTATAAGTAACTTTAAACAAGAGATGACGTGAACGTAACGATAAGTAACTTTAAACAAGAAATGAAATATATTTTTAAAAATAATATAAACAACTTTAAACAAGAGATGACGTACACATAACTATAAGTAACTTTAAACAGGAGATGACGTATACCTAAAAAAAATAATATAAATAACTTTAAACAGATCACCTATACATAACTATAAGTAACTTTAAACTGGAGATGTATACCTAACTATAAATAACTTTAAACAGGAGTTGATGTATACCTAAATATGACGATTACCTAATAAAATAATATAAACAATTTTAAATAGGAGATGAACTATACTTCACAATAGGTAACTTTAAAAGGGAGATGATGTGTACCTAATAAAGTAATATAAACAACTTTAAACAGGAGATGGCGTATACCTAACTATAAGCAACTTTAAACAGGAGAGGACATATAACTCTTAAGACCAAGTAATGACAAGCATAATTAGATTCCAAATTGACGAGATCTTTGGTTGCATATAACTGAATGACTGGTGTACGTGCAATGTATTAGGACAGAATGACTGGTGTTAATGGAATGTATTAGGACGGAATGTTTGGTGCAATTGTAATGTATTAAACACAATGACTGGTGTAATTGGAATATTTTAGGGCAGAAGGACTAGTATAAATGGAAGTATTAGGACAGAATGAGTGATGAAAGTGAAAATGTATTAGGATTGAATAACTGGTGTAAGTGAAAATGTATTAGGATTGAATAACTGGTGTAAGTGAAAATGAATTATGACAGAATAACTGGTGTAAGTGAAAATGAATTATGACAGAATGACTGGTGTAAGTGAAAATGAATTATGAGAGAATGACTGGTGTAAGTGAAAATGAATTGACAGAATGACTGGTGTAAGTGAAAATGTATTAAGAAGAATGGATGATGAAAGTGAAAATGTATTAAGATGTCTTTAACATAATTTGCTTTATTTTTTCTATCAGAACCCAACCTATGGACATACTACAGTGAGGTACACCCAGAAGAGGATTGTGGGAAACGTTGCTGGAAAAGTATTGCACTTGATTGGATGTTTGCGATAGCTTTCAACCTCCCAGAGATCAACAGTACAGCTTCATGGAGTGATATGATTTATCAACTTTCACGAAATTCCAAAAGAAAGACATAATTGATCAATATTTTTTTATTCGTCAATTCAGAAAATAAATTTACCTTACACTCTAGTTGGCACACCGGCACGACTTGCCACAATTAACCATTAACAATACACCCCAACAACACTCCAGTTGGAAAGTAATGTACATCAGAAAAGCCTGGTAGGAAATTAAGCATCTGGGTTGGGGGATGGGGGAAGGAAGCACTTGTAAATTATTTGAAACATAATTGATCACACACACACACACACACACACACACACACACACACACACACACACACACACACGATACTTAATGCCCCTTTGTCTCTCCAGACATAATAAATATGTACTATATTTAGTAAACTGAGGAATAGTTAGTACCCATTTGACCTACATATTTCATTGCTCGAATAGTGTAATTGAGGTTTAAGTCATATTCGATTTACTTGAAAACTAAATGATGGCTTCATTAGAAGAAAATAGAACTCCACAACAAAGTGACGTTTCTGTCAAAAGGGCTATAAATAACTCTGAGTGGGATGAAAACAGTACACCTCAACATAGAGACATTCTTGTCAAAAGGGCTATAAATAATTCAGAGTGGTACAGAGTCATAGAACTTATAAAAATGGGTGTCTCTTCAGAAACCTCAAACTCAGCATTTTGGGCTGCTGTCAGAAATTGCAAGCTAGAATGTATAAAAGAATTGGCAATGATTGACAAGAATCCCGATAAAATAAACTTTGCACTTCAAGACTGCATCAGCAATTCTCGATGGGATTATGTCGCAGAGTTCCTGTGTCTGGGAGTTGGCCCAGAGCAGGAGATGCAGACTTTAAAAGATGCCATGAGCCATAATATGTGGGATCAAGTGCCGGATCTTCTGAAGCATTGCAATAATTGGGAGGTGAAAACTTTGGTCTTATCAGAGGCAATACGACAATGCCAGTGGCAGTGTGTAACAAGCCTTGTTAATCTAGGAATTTTGAGCGAGGTGCAAAAGCAATATGTCTGTCACGAAGCTTTGACCTGGGGTCATTGGGACTGTTTATTAGAACTTTTAAAGCAAGGGATTAGTGAGCCCTACTCATCTTGGATTGTTGATGATGCTGTCAAGTGGAACCGGTGGCAACCTGTGGTGGACGTCGTGATGGCGAATACAGCATACAAAAACTTGCAGAGATTAATGCTCCTTGCTTTCATTTTACATGAGCGCTTGGACATCTTCATATACACATTGCAACGATTAAGCAACATTGCAGACGAACATCTGACGTCTGTCATGAGTATAGCAGCAAAGGGCAGGGTGGACGATTTTCTTTATTTGTTGATCACTCGAATAGGAAAGGGCAGGCGCATTTTTGAACAACTGTGTTTCACAGAACGTTTCTGTTCCACGCTTGCTTCCCTTGTATTCCATCGGCTCCGTCTTGAAGATGACGTAGAACTAGCATTCCATGTTGCTGTTACTCAGCGCTTGTGGAACTATGTCCTCCAACTTCTCGATCACCCCCGGGTCAGTCAAAAAGCTAAAAGAAATTTATTTTCCCGTGCAATAAGAGAAGATAACTGGGGACTGGTTACAGAAATGGGGTGTAGACATATTTTGAAACGAGATTCTAGGCGGTTCATGTTCCTGGAAGCTGTGAGGCAAGAGAAGTTCGAATGGGCTTTGAATCTCTACAAGAAACGCTGTATATCTGATGATGACGTTGCGTTTGCAATAAAGATGTACGTCAATACAGTATCGACTGATGGTGTTTGGGAATTATTTAAGCTCTGTCGAAAGAAATGTTCACGAGCTACAGTTCTGGTGTACATACTTCAACACTCTGTAAGTTCTTGGAACATTTCTTACGGTCGAGAAGCCATCTTAAAAGCTTGCATGTTGAAATGCAGCAAAGACGTGTTTAAGGCTGTGCAAGGCGACATGTTAAGCTCCAAGGACTTGCTAGTATGGTCGAATATCCTCACAGATAGGTCAATTATAACAAAGAGACAAACTTGGAAGATGTGTTTGCCTGTTCTCGACAAGGCAATAGATTGCGATGCCTGTGACATGTACGATATTAAAAGTCTGTTCAAATCATTGGAACTTACTGTTCTTTCAGCCATTCAAGAGTTCTGCACAAAGTACTCGTTTCGAAATTTGTCTATCTACATATCTATCATCAGAAAAGAGTGGGGAGGGATCACGTTGATGGTGGACACCAAACCAGAAAAACTGAGCGAGGGGATCGCTGTTTTCGGTTTAGAAAAAGCTGTTAGGCAAGAAGAATGGGAGGCAGCAGCCCTCCTTCTCAAACATTTACCCTCGAAATGCCTACATTACAACGTGTTCGAGTATATAGCGGAGAGAGATTTTTCCCCCTTGTTTGAAATATTGAGTCGAAATGGTCTTCACGATTGGATCATTGAGATTGCACTCACTACATCGAGGCTGGATGTCCTGGAGAAGGAAATTGACGACAACCATAACCTGGAGATCTCGGAAGGCTTGATAGAAAGAATTGCTGAGTGCGACGGGTGGGATCTTGTGTGCAAACTTCTAGACAAATACTCTGGAAGCGAGTGTGACTTCTCCCGAATACTCGCATGGGCTGTGGGTGTTGGAGAAATCAAGTGCGTGGAAAAGCTGTTACAGACACACGATCCTCTCACTGTCACATTTGATGATGAAAGTCTCCTTCAAATGGCAGTACTTTCTAATGACAACAGAGAAGAGATGGTTCGACTGTGCATCACTTCCGGGGTGTCTACGCATCAACCCTGCAATGATGACTCCAGTTCCATGTCACATGCCTCATGGAGCATTAGATCTCCGATGAGAATTGCGCTGCACAGTGGACAAATTACAATTATAAAATTGCTGCACGAGTCGGGATCTTGTTCTAATCGTGAACTGTACCATTTAAAAACAGATCCAGAATTAAGATCACGACTGGAGAATCAGGGCAGAGGCGACATTGTCCTGTATTTGGATACGGTGGCTGCCACTCCTCGCACTTTACACAACCTCTGTCGTCTCACCGTGTCGCACATCATCGGTTGTAGTCCAGGTAGAAATGAGAGAATTAAATCCCTTCCTGTTCCGGAAGTTGTGAAGAACTCGATACTCTTCAAAGATTTATGACATTGACGAATGGCAGTCTCTCATTAGCAGTTCTGGTTTATGGACACATTTTCTTGACAATCTCACCAGATATACAAAAATTACCAACTTGAAATAATAATCCAGATTCATTTAGCGACGTAACCTTTTTCATTTCTGACAAGTCTTTTCTGGTCCAACCATTCACGAAATGCATTTGTAATCAGAATTTGCATTATGGTGTTTCATTCCATTATTTTGTTCCATTGACATTGGTTGTTACAGTCATTCACTGTATTGAAACCTGAGACACGCTTGGATATAGTATTGAGTGAATGCTATGCTATTGTGTTGAGTATTGATTGTATTATAAATGAGTCATGACATTTCTCATGTGGAGTCACGACTGTGTTACGTGTCTGTGTTTTAAATGCGTCATAAATTGTGACACTGTGCGAGTGTACATGTGTCGTTAGGTGTTTTTTGTGAGTCATGATTGTGTTAATATGTGAATCATAACTGTTTTATTATATGAGGCATGGCTGTGCTATTGTGTCATGAAGTATTGTTATAGTCATTTTCTGATTATTATGCGTCATGACTCTGTTGTTATGTGTCATGAATGTATTGAAGCGAGTAATGATTGACTGTGTGGTATCATGACTATGCTATGAATAATGACTCTTATGATTGTGTGAGGTATTCTGCATTATTGTGTAATTCGTGATTACATGTTGATGTTGGCGTGAATAGTTAACGTCTGTATAATTTTTTGTATTTGTTAATTTGCACTGTTATGCTTGGCTGACTCCAGATAAATAAACTATTGCAACGCTTGTTGATTTCTTATGCGGACGCACAGTTAAAGTGCGCATGCGTTAAGGTGTACTTAAGTGAGTCTTCTCTCATATAACGAACAATTCATATTTTGACAACTCCAAATAATTAGTGTCGCTTTTTTTGTAACTTTAATACAAATTATACTGGTGTATGTTATACTTTGATGGAATGTATGAAATACAGAATTTAGGAGTCCACATATCATTCCTTTCTTTATGCTGACTAAAATTTACTTTAAATAAAAATCAATACATGTTTACGAGTATACTTTGTGTGTAATGTATAATGGGAAATTCTTAGAATCGATATTTGTATAAAATCTATTTTATATATTGTCTAGACATGGAAATATGTGTGCAGAATAAGTTAAAAATAAATAAATCTTGTATTTTTTTTAAAGTAATTTTTCGTATAATTATATATTTTTAAAATCTGTTCAAGTTATTTCTCTTTAAAATCATTATTCGTATAAATTTATTTTGTTTTAATCTATTCAGTTATATTTTAACTGTAGGATGTTGTGCATCTCTTGCGGGTTTTAATTTATTCTTTTTATATTTGTTGTACACTGGATTCATCCATTTCATAAAATTTTCTCTCTTCCCCCCTTCCCTAACCCCCTTCCCTCAGCCTTCCTCCCCATTTTCTTCCTTCCCTCATTTCCCTTCTCTCTGACCTCTTTTCCAGTGTTTCCCTTCCCTCTGTCCCCCATTCTCTCTGCCCATCACACATACATCTCATGCATACACGCAACATTGACAGAGTACAACATGACGTGTTTACTTTGGGCAGTGGTTTGCTTAGTTTCTGTTTGTGTGGAAACATTTAGAACTGCAGTCAAACTATATGGTTCAGTTGCTGTTCATTCTCGCAGGACTTTGAGAAAATTATATATTTAAGTTAGACAGGCAGATAGATAGATAGATGGAATTATGGATGAATAGATAGATAGATAGAGCCTTTGCCTGGTGATCAATTGCTAGACTCACCTGGCACCTGGTTCATGGGTTTTAACGATATGAAATTAATTTCTTATTGTACGTAATGATATCTGAGATCTCTGACTTACAGGTTAGCCATAATTCTTATTGTACGTAATGATATCTGAGATATCTGACTTACAGGTTAGCCATAATTCTAGGAAGGAAGTATCCTTTTCCTATGCTTATCAATCAATCACATGTGGTTCAGTCCCCACCCACTACTCTCTGTCACATGCCCAGTTATATTTAATGACTGTCACAGTATCCGACTAAAAATTACTAATCATCAAGTTATTATATTAGCTCTAATACTAACAACACCCAGACAAGCCTAATCTATCTCGCAGTCTCTATGCCAGACCAATCTTGGACCTTTATTCATCTTGAGTTGGCAAATGTTATCTTTCCCTTTGAATGATTACAACTTATAATATCCACATATCTCCGGCTCGTAACCCAAGCCAACATTTGTCAATCACACTATCAAATTAACCAAAATGTGAGTTTAAGATAACAAAAGTAAGAAGATTTAATAATAAATGAACTATTGAATTTGATTTCTGAAAATACAGGTCAACTGAGTGTCTATATACTATCCAACCTTTATCAAGTCAATCAAGAGTGTTCATCTGGTCGATTATAGATTTAGTGTGGTACAAACACTTAGCTCATAGCTGTTGAATAGAGATGTACCTGTTGACGTTATTCCTAATGCATTACCTCCGCCCTTTGTCAATGACGTCACGTCGATGACCATCAGATCATGACAGAATAAGGTGTGTGTTTCTGAGGGAATATAAAGATCAACTCAGCAACTCAAGACATATGATGAACAACAAAAGAAGGCCAGCTGAAATAACAATATATCTATAGCCAAACGATAAAGCTTTGTGGCACAGAAATAGACAACTTATAATTAATTCCATGTCATTAAACGTTAGCTACAGCTAACTATACTTTACAAAACCTCTTCAAGTAAAACTATTTACAAATGAAACAATAATATTTTCATTTCCACATTTACATGAATCACAATAGATACAAGCATAACCACTGAATAGTTTAAATAATTTGCATAGAATAATCACCTCAATCTCCCATTTAGCTTCACTTGCAACGTACAGTTTTGCAATACATAAAACATAATGCACAACACGTGCTTAGATCCTACTTCATCATCTATACACACGGCATGAATTATTACTTGTGCAACACAACCTTCTCTGGAAAAGATATGCGTTAGCTTCATACAACAATCATTAGTAAAAAATACATGAACATTCTACACATTTTCAGTAATATGTATTGTCACAGTCTGATAAAAATGTCATGACTTGCTGACCCACTTGTTGTTTACTTCAAATATTGAGATTTGAAAACCCTTTGTTCAAGCTCTCTCCTATCGAGAAGCTTCCAGAAGAGGTCAAGACGTTATGTAACTTTAGGCCCATTGTCTAGGTTCTAGAACCAACTACATGCCACGTGATCCGTCACGTGATATGCTTTATGCTTTCCTATAAATATTGGTAAACGCTTCCGCCCTTCACTGCGAGAAAACAATTAGCTACACCAACTAGCTACTCGAGTCATACGGCAGGCCGGCGAGGTAGATGAGAATAGACACTTCGACTTCTCATAAGGTACCATTTTTATTTGATTGTATTCTGTATATTTTAACTATGTATGTATTTGTGCTATGTATTATATTATTTCGCTATATACTTGAGCACGGTTCGTGGAAATGACTGAAAATCTATAAGTTATGGAATATAAATTTATTGTAACTCTTTTCCATTGTAACTTTAATTTATATTGCTTTAAATTCACTAGAGCCAGAAATGCCTGTGCTCGATATGAATTTCTCATGTAATTCAATTATTGCGTGTAATTTTAATTGTAAATTGTGAAGCGCTTTGCTGTTTGAATTACCCCTTTGTATGAACATTAATTTAACGTTGTAACTATTTTTATGATTCATACGTCATGCTGTTAAATGAAACATGCGTGAGAAGATTATGTTTTCTAAATCTAAATTGTAAACGACAGCAAGGTCGAATTTCTAATTCAGAGCATTTAAACTGGAACATGCTTAAGTAAGGAACATGTTAGCAAAGACTATATTGGGACACATTTGCTTTCCCCAGGTCGGTCTTGGCTTGGCTTTGCTTTGCCTTGCCTTTGCTTTTGTTCTGCCTTCCTTGTCCGTATCCTTGAACTGGACAAGTTGTCTTTGTCTTTGTCCGAAGACCTGTACAAGCTGGTTGAATTCTAAGGAGAGAGTTCAATTATTCTGAGAGTCCACACCATTGTAAGCAGCATCAAGAGTAGACGTATGCTGGTCTAAAACTCAAGTTCACTAGCGACATAAAAGGACAATTTTCCCTGTATGCCACGTGCATTTCCGCTAGAGTGACTACTGTGAGACAGACCTGTACGGACTGGAATAGGGAGACCTGGCTATACAGAAACATACAGCTGAGTATTCCCCAGTTGAATTCAAATTTCACAAGGAAACAATTGGACACTTTTTCTCTTGAGAACTTTAAGCACATACGTGCATGAATTAAGAAATAGACTTTCGTGCTCGTATTTGACTTATTGTTAAATTGTTAAACTTTATTAAATCTTATTTTTAATTGTTAAACCTCTTCGTAGTTAATTTATATGCATAATAGACCTATAGATTTCTTTGATTGGATGGGGGCGAATGAGCTGAATGACATAACGAATGCATATTAATTTAGAGGAATTTAACGACTCCAATCTAGCTAACGTACGCAATTTATCAGTTTGTAAATCTGTCGTCTGCACTACAAGACACATTTTTAAATTAGCCAAATGATAAGTTGAGCAACCAGTCTGCATAGGATATGAGAGAAGGAATTAATTTATCTATTATCTTTTAAAGTCCTTAATTATCCTAGGCAGGGTCTATAAATAAATACTGGAAACGTAACATGTATAACAATAATTTCTGAGAAGTCAATATATTTACTACTCACAGAAACGGTCAAAACTTTCTTTCCATTTATGTGGAATTCAACCCTTCTGAATGGCATGGGTGCAGTGTGTCTGCAAAAGCACACACACATAAATATATGAATGACTGAGTCAACCTACCGGTTCTCCTACGTCATTGTGCGTACGCAAACGTCCATATGAGGGCATCCTGTATCCTATCATCTTTCCCCCACTGTTACTGTCACCTATCCCCCATCTGTACATTTTCACTCTCCACGCATGATCAATGAACTTGACCTTAATCCTTTACTACGTGTAGTGCACGCAGATGCGGCAGATTGCATAATCGGCCATGCGACTTGGCTGCCGTAACGAATAACTTCCAATTACAGATTATTAATGAAAAGAAATAATAGAATGCAAAGAGGATAATTTCCCCATGTTTCTACCATCACACTCTCTAACTAGGCAACAATACAAGGAAGATTCAAAGCCATTACTACACAATAATCATATTGATATCATGTGCACACTACAAACATAAAGTCACATAATAATCATATTGATATCACGTGCACACTACAAAGATAAAGTCACACAATAATCTATTAATATCACGTGCACACTACAAACATAAAGTCACACAATAATCTATTAATATCACGTGCACACTACAAACATAAAGTCACACAATAATCTATTAATATCACGTGCACACTACAAACATAAAGTCACACAATAATCTATTAATATCACGTGCACACTACAAACATTAAAGTCACACAATAATCTATTAATATCACGTGCACACCACAAACATAAAGTCACATAACAGCGAAAGAATGAAATAGTACTAATTCTGATATTTAATAAAATACAAGAAAAGAATAAATAGTGAAAAAAATGAGGAAAAGTAATTGTAAATGTTAATTTCAAAGTATAGATGTTATTCTATTATATTCTTTCAATTCAGAGTTCAGGTATTTGCATATGTCACTGCTCCTTCAGGCCACACATGTTACGCTTGTTAACAGCAAGAGGATCAAAACACTTCTAAAATAAAAGTATCTATCTGACAGAACGACAAGAAGTCCTCATTCATGCTTCCAACATTCATGCACGTTATGCACATTACAAATGCATTATACATTTGATTAAGACCTTCCCTTTGCGACGCATGCAATCTATTTCTCCTTTAACAAGCAGGAAAAATGAATTTTGTAACTCTATCTTGTGTTGCTATAAATAGGTATTAGAAAACACTTATTCAAGACTCTCAGGGCCAATAACTTTCTGCCTAAACGAGTAGCACCAACTACTGACACTAGACAATACAAGTGACATTTTGTTTACCCTTGAATATTTTATACTCTGGATCTTATAGATGTGGACAGCTCCCGAACATGCAATTATCACACAAAGTGATCCCCGAATCACCACACTATATTCCAATGATAATTTTCACCCAAATCACCTCCAGAGGAATTCGCATTTCAAGCTACTGACTAGCAAGAATTCGTTCGGCTTTTGACAAAAATCGTATTTCTTTTTTCCATCGACTTCTTTTCTCACAGGAGCCGCAGTAGACTTAGATTTTCTCGGTCTTGTACAGCTCATGTGAGGACCTCTTTCTAACTGACTGTGGAGAAGATGTCAGTCCGGTGCAGTGCAGGTGGCGGTGTTGTTCTTGCAATTGGTGCCAAGTTGCAACAGTCGTCGGCTTTTGTTTATTATTACCGTCATCGGTTTCCGTTTGGAAGTTTGCTGGTGACCACCATCGGTTTCCGTAATGATGGCCTGGTTTGTATTGTTGAGGTAGGTAATGATGGCCTGGATTGTATTGTTGAGGTCCGTAATGATGGCCTGGTTTGTATTGTTGAGGTAGGTAACGATGGCCTGGTTTGTATTGTTGAGGTAGGTAATGATTGCCTGGTTTGTATTGTTGAGGTAGGTAATGATTGCCTGGTTTGTATTGTTGAGGTAGGTAATGATTGCCTGGTTTGTATTGTTGAGGTAGGTAATGATTGCCTGGTTTGTATTGTTGAGGTAGGTAATGATGGCCTGGTTTGTATTGTTGAGGTAGGTAATGATGGCCTGGTTTGTATTGTTGAGGTCCGTAATGATGGCCTGGTTTGTATTGTTGAGGTAGGTAATGATGGCCTGGTTTGTACTGTTGAGGTAGGTAACGATGGCCTGGTTTGTATTGTTGAGGTCCGTAACGATGGTCTGGTTTGTATTGTTGAGGTCCGTAACGATGGTCTGGTTTGTATTGTTGAGGTCCGTAACGATGGCCTGGTTTGTATTGTTGAGGTAGGTAACGATGGCCTGGTTTGTATTGTTGAGGTCCGTAACGATGGTCTGGTTTGTATTGTTGAGGTCCGTATTGTTGTCTGTAGGTGTCGAAATGCCACCACATGAATTCTGAGGGTGGCAGTCTGGTATGTTATTGGGGTGTGTGGTCGTCTCTGACCGATGTGTGTTGCATGTTTGAGCCGTTGATTACTGCTGTATTTTTTGGTGTCAAACCCATTTTGGTAGTCTGCAAATTTTCTTTTTCCTATCAGTCTGAGTACTTGATGTGAGACTTACTTGTTTCTTTGTCGTTGTCTGTGATTTCTTCTGCTGTGTGTTTGATATTTTGGGAGTGCCTTGTCATCCATTTGATGGCTTATTTGTGTGTCTGTGACTGTGATTTACGGCTGTTTCTGTGTAATGGTCTAATGTGGCTGGCAAATGAATTTGTAGAAGTTTGTCTTTAATCTGCCTTTTTTCCCCAAAGTTTGTCTGGGCTTCTATTTAATCTGCATTTTTTTCCCAAAGTTTGTGTCTGTGCTTGTGTTTAATCTGCATTTTTTCCCCAAAGTTTGTGTCTGGGCTTGTGTTGTGTAGACATTTGGCGTTATGATTGCTCTGTTTCTTATTTGATTGCAGTGATTTGTCTCTTTGCTGTCTGGTGATTTTGTATGCTGTGTTAGTTCCGTCTGGTAGTAGCTGTACCTGTAGTTATGCCCATTAAGTTAGTTCCAAGGTTTAACTTAACAGTATTTATTTTTACTCAGTATTTTTAATCTTCTTTAACACTTTATACTATTGGAGTGCATGTGTAGGTCAAGGGGTCAACATCAGCGGCAAGCAGCTGCACTACCGAGACGTCCAGGTATTATGTAATTATCCCAGCGACGACAAGGTGGACAGCGACGGTCGAGTGATATCTCCGGCCAGCGGATTGGTCCGGGGTCTGCGTGCATGTCATGTGCCTGTACGCGTGCTACAGGACGACCTCCTTGAAGCCGACGTCCTTGACTTGGTTCTGTCGCTCAGAGATGAGGCGATTCGTGGCGCACTGGGGCAGAGTTCAAGGTCTGGAGAGAAAGGTTGTGGTGGTGAAGGATTTGGGCCAAATGTTTTACTTCCACGCTTCATCTCGGTGTACGTCACAACTGGTAGTCATTGACTACAAGGCACCAGGTGAACCTGAGGACATCATGGAAAACTGTGACGTGTCTTGCGATAGTGATGATGACACGATGTTTGGCACTAATGATGACTTAATCGATGACGACGAATCTAGTGATATTGATAATTAATACAAGTGATGGATATACAAAAAATCTCCATGAGAGCAACAGCAATGATGACAGTGAAGAGGATGCTGTATGAAATTTATTTAAATGAATTTGCACCCGACACATCATAACACAAAATTAAAGTTGGTAATTTATATATTTTTGCAAATTTTATGTGTTCATTGTCAGATGCTGTATAATGAGATAGGGGCTTATTTACATTTATTATTTTAGGAAATTATTTTTATATTTTATTAAATATTATTTTTATATTTTATTAAATATTATTTTTATTTATTCAATTCAATATTATCTACTGTGAGATGGATTACTTAATAAATTGTCCTAGAATTGTAAGATAGATTTGAATAGTTCTGTTGTTTGCTTCTTTTATTCTGTTTGTATTCTTATCATGTTTTCCATAAAAGTATTTTATTGGAATGTCTTGTTTGACTGCCGTATAATCAAAATCTTAATTTCATATCTATGTATTGTGCTGCTTATGTTGGGCCAACAAAAGAGTCCAAGTTTATGAATTTAATTTAGGTTATAGATATACTTTAATGCCATGAGTTTATTGACAATGACAATTCAACAGTAATGCTGCGAGGAGTTCAATGTATGTGTTGGTTTTATTTTTATTTTGTCATAAAGAATCCTACAGAGCTAGTAAATATTGTATTATATACTTTGTAAAGAGAATCCTACAAAGCTAGTAAATATTGTATTGTGTATTTTGTCGTAAAGAATTCTACAAAACTAGTAAATATTGTTTTATTTATTTTGTCTTAAAGAAATCTACAAAACTGTCATGGAGGAAGGGAGGTAATCCATCAAAATGTATATTTTAAAAAATTATCCTTTTTACATCGGTCACGGACTGTAATTTTTATTTATGTTTTGTTGTGAAAGGATTGTCTATAGCGTGCACATGCATGTTCGATTGTGTATATATGTGTTTGTATGCGTGTGTATGTAGAATTCATTTGACGTATGATTGAAAAATAATAATCATATTTTATTTTTATGATAATAATATAATAGGCTAGTGTTAGGGTGCACCAAGACTAATAGGTAGTGCACCAGGATTTAACCAAAAACTCTGCACTGGCAATTCTTCTTCGTAATGCACGTTTTTCTCGTACTGTTGTTTTGTGTTTGACAAGTTTGTAGAAAAATCTTGTGTATAAGGAAAAGAGAGAAAAATTCATGGGAGTGTTCGCAACAACCTACACTGTTCGAGTATCATTATTCTCTATATGGACTCTATTTATGCTAGTTAATAATATTTTTTAAAGTTCTTAACCATAACAAGTTTGAGGATTTAATTCCCATCTGTACATTTATGAGTGTTTTGCAGTGTGTGGTGAAATAGTTAACCAACTTTTACTGCCCAGGATATCTTTAAATCTAACCTATTCCATGGATGTGTGGTTATCATTATGCAAATGAGGTAGTGATGTATGGATAACACTGGACTGCTAAAGTCACACTTCATGAAGGCATAGTGTAGTGGTCATTTTTTGTGAGCCATTGTTTCAATGGAACACGGAACCCATCCCACTCTCCTTTCGATTCATCAGTTGAAAGTTAAGCATCGTATTTCATCCAGTGATACAGCAGGGAGCCGTCTTCATATTGCGTCACTTCGTTGAAGAAGAAAACGCTACCAGGAGTAATGACTTAATGTGTTAATTAGCACAGAACTGAATAATTAAATTCTGTATTTACTACAGTAATTTGATGAGTTGTCTAATGGGAGAAACCTACAACACAACACCACCGCCAGTGCTCCCCTAATACTCGTGAAAGGAGTGAATAAATCCTCATATAATACTCGTGAAAGGAGTGAATAAATCCTCATATAATACTCGTGAAAGGAGTGAATAAATCATCATATAATACTCGTGAAAGGAGTGAGTAAATCCTCATATAATACTCGTGAAAGGAGTGAGTAAATCCTCATATAAGCTGTGAACACGGCGTTGTGTGTGTGCATCTCTCTGCTGTTGTTGTCGTCATACGTGTGATGTTTTGTCCCCCTTCATCATCATTGTTTTTCATCTCGCATCCTGAGATGATCCATAACACTCTACGCCAGACATCCCATCACACCAGCTTATTCTCACAAACTCGGCTGTTTACTTCAAATCAGACATTTTTACAAGTACCGTCATAAGGAGTGCCCAAGGTCGAGTCACTCTGACAATTTAATAATTTATATAACAATTAAATTTTAAAAATAGGGAGAGGCAGATTTACTCCGCCACAGGTGTAACTTGATATTTTGGGTGAACTCTTTAGTTTGAACTACATCACATCATTGGACTGATGTCCGCTACAGCCCAGAATCTTAGCTGTCCACAAAAACGGACTTAAAATACTGCTTAACATTCACGACGAAATGTATAGCAGGAAGGACCGTAAAAGAGTAATGACGTCATGTTTAGGCTAAGCACAAGTGCGGGTCAGTGGAGGGCAACTACGGTTTACTCCACTGGGAACAATTGACCCATCTATGTTAAAAGTTCAAGATCTCAAGACAAAGCGGGATTATTGCCGGCTCTAGGGGAAGCGGAATGTGACAGGCACGCTGGCGTTTTGACGGACGGTCGGGGACTTGGTGAAGTTAAGTTACCATTGATAATTCTTATAGGGACTTGGTGAAGTTAAGTTACCATTGATAATTCTTATAGGGACTTGGTGAAGTTAAGTTACCATTGATAATTCTTATAGGGACTTAGTGAAGTCAAGTTACCATTGATAATTCTTATAGAAAGCTACTAACCAATCAATAACCTACTATTACCCAACTTATCAAATTAATTTTTTACACTCTCATATTCACTTACTGAAATCATACTAATTTTTTAGGTAGTTTTAATAGAAGTTTGTCTAGCTGCTTAGAAAATGAATTAAACAGGAGAAGGCTATATAAATATTTTAATTAGAACAATAATTCTTTGCAGTATAGATTGGTCCTGTAGAGTGTAGAGGCTAAGTGTGAACGCTACTTCTCGTGTAAAAGTGTTATTGTGTAGGGCTCAATGAAAGAGATCAACCGAATTAAGATTTTCCAAGTGGAATTATGTGATTACCTAAGAAGAGCTAATAATTGATGTGATAGTTTCTAACTTACAGTTAATTAATTAAATAATTGTATTAATTAATGAGGTGTTATATTACTGAAGACACATCTAATAATAATCATAACAAAGTAGAGATTGTATGATTCACAGTGCTGAATAGTCAAGTAGACTTAATACTATTCATGTCAATAGTCAAGTAGACTTAATACTATTCATGTAAATAGTCAAGTAGACTTAATACTATTCATGTCAATAGTCAAGTAGACTTAATACTATTCATGTAAATAGTCAAGTAGACTTAATACGATTCATGTAAATAGTCAAGTAGACTTAATACTATTCATAGTTTCTTGCATATAATCGAGAAAAGAAATAACAAAGTGATTTCAGTGATAATATTCAGTTATAAAGCTGTGGTGTTAAGTACCATAGCCTATAATATCCCTTGCCATTAATATAATACACACACTCACAAAAACATTTCTCACACCCAAACACAAATGGGGTATTATGCAGTAGTAAAATTTTTAAAAGAAACCGATTAAATAATTATTCATTTTTATATAAAGATTGACAGTTTGTATTTTCTTATTTGCTTGTTATGACATTACTTTTTATTTTACTTTATATTTCGGTCTTTGAAAGTACAGTCCTAAACTTGAAAGTACAGTCCTAAACTTGAAAGTACAGTCCTAAACTTGAAAGTACAGTCCTAAACTTGAAAGTACAGTCCTAAACTTGAAAGTACAGTCCTAAACTTGAAAGTACAATCCTAAACTTGAAAGTATAGTCCTAAACTTGAAAGTACAGTCCTAAACTTGAAAGTACAGTCCTAAACTTGAAAGTACAGTCCTAAACTTGAAAGTATAGTCCTAAACGCCCTTAGTAATCTTTAACCTTCACGGTTCTGTTGAATTTTCTTCTTTTTAGAGAATAGTCATATAAGTCATTTCGTATTCTTATGCATTTGCAAGTTTGAATTGCATAGGATTATGTCTTGATGTTAAGAATAATCGCATCTACTCAGACTCGAACCACTATCAATAAATAAATTGTTATTCTAGTCATAGTAGTATATGTTGTATTCGTTGTAATACTAGTCTTAAGAGTTGGAATACTAGTTGTAAGAGTTGGAATACTAGTTGTAAGAGTTGGAATACTAATTTTAATAGTTGGAATACTAGTTGTAAGAGTTGGAATAGCAAAAATATTGCTCTACTCTAATTCTACTTGTGTTCATAAAATTTGTTGTGGGATGAATTAGTATTTTGTGTTGTTGTATAGTAATAGTAATTATTATTATTACTGCTACTACTACTATTATTACTGTTACTACTACTATTATTTTTACTACTGCTACTACTACTATTACTACTGCTACTAAAACTATTAGTACTGCTACTACTACTATTACTACTGCTACTAAAACTATTAGTACTGCTACTACTACTATTATTATTACTGCTACTACTACTATTACAACTGCTACTAAAACTATTAGTACTGCTACTACTACTATTACTACTGCTACTAAAACTATTAGTACTGCTACTACTACTATTATTATTACTGCTACTACTACTATTACAACTGCTACTAAAACTATTAGTACTGCTACTACTACTATTACAACTGCTACTAAAACTATTAGTACTGCTACTACTACTATTACTACTGCTCCTACCACTATTAGTACTGCTACTACTACTATTATTACTGCTACTACTACTATTACTACTGCTACTACTACTATTACTACTGCTACTAAAACTATTAGTACTGCTACGATTGCTTTTGTTAGAACGTCCACAGGTATGACGTAGAGCGACATTTGAGGATGTCCAAGGGAAAGAGAACGAGGTACGGATGAAAGAAAGAAGCCATTCTGAAATTACTGGTATTGCAAATGATGTCTAGCGCCAATCTGATTGTAGACTAATATTGTCAAAAAGCGTCATAATATTTTTTTTATTCAAAGCTGCGAATTTCATATGGAAATTGCAACAAATCATTGTCTTATTTTCAAACCAGTCAAATTAACAATCGTCACGATAAACATCAATCATATTTGATTCGTAATACCATGCTTTATTTATTCAACACGTTACTATTTGCAACATTTAAACAAAATGCCGATAAAATAAAACTAACTATAAGCAAATAACTAACACACGCACCTATTGCTTGTGCTATTTTGAAGAAAAAATTATAAAATTCTTTATTTCATTAATATATCAGTCTTTCATGAGTCTTATTTACGTAACTCTCTACTTAATGGTGGATACACTCTGAAGTCATTTGCTTTATTTTGCAAGGATTTGTCTATGTCTATCCATTAATAAGTCGTGATTTTAATAAGGCGCTAAATCTTTCTCGTCGATTGGTCTGAAGACGACATTGACAACAGCTTCGTGGCCACTGGTCATCGTTGCCAACACTTCGAAACCAGCATTTGTATAATAACTTGAATTCATGTCACTCGTAAACTGACGCCAACTGTACGACATGTCTTTGACTATATACTGATAGTACATGAGGTCGAACCAAGTGCTTCCGGATGGATGGGTTGTTGTTCCATCAAAAGTTATCCCTACAGCGAGAGTATTCTTGTAATAAGCGTAACTGAATGGCACTGACCACGTGACGACCAATCGTCGCTTCGTTCCACTAATAAGCCATGACACCGTTCCTGATGTCCCAGTTGCAGTATAACCTGTTTTGCGAGCAACCTTCAGAAATATTAAAAGAAACAATCGACTTTGAATAAGTGAGCATAGAAATACTTCATTCAAGCTAGTAATAATAGATAGATAGATAGATAGATAGATAGATAGATATTCTTGCCATAACTAAATTAGTTAATTAATAAGTTAATTCTTCTATTGTGTCTGTTTACCAAACCTTCTGTTTCTGAAGGTTGTGTGTTTATGTGTGAGTGTGCTTTTGATAGTTACCAAGTTTAGATTATTGTCTGTGCCCCAGTGCTCTGCATGCGGATGGGAGCACTGTAACGGAAGGTCTTAGTGGGTTGCCAACAATATTTTTAAAAATTATCTCTCACCCACCATGACACCAGTCGATAGATCTAAGTGCCTTTAAGAATAGACACGTGCTAGACGTTTAACTGCATTGAGAGACCCCTGGGTAATCTAGGAATGATCAGCTTGGGGCGATTGATTTAGAAATTAAAAGCAGTTGTGGCCACACTCTTCTCTGTCGGGTGGATGTCACCCTTGGAAAGACAACCTCAAATGCAGTGAACCATGGCATGGTCATTGGCTGATTGAACCAATGATCAAAAAGAGAACTCTCACGTCTGACGTATAATCTTAATCCTCAACTCAGGTTAAAGTGTACGTATACTTCAAATGTTTGTTTGCAATTTTGTCAGACTCAACAGCACTAAACGAATTACTATCGCTCAGTATTAGAAGATGGGAGCCAGAATTCTGACATATTTTCTAGTGTGAATTTGTTGGATATTCTTATGACTGTGTTATGCCTTGATCTAGAGACTGTGAAATTCCATTTCAGCAGGTGCAAATTCTGCTACTAACGAAGTTTGTTGTTCAACTGTTGTATACTGTTTGGGGTGACTCGTATTTACGTGATTACATTAAATCAATCCAGTCTGCACCCTAATCCACCTACGAATGCTGATACCAAAAGTAAGACTTATTGAGTATGGGGTGACGGCCAGGTATATTTATTTTCACTCGCCAGCCCTCCCCCCCCCCAGCAGAAAATAATTGCATAAGAAATATTTATAACAATATGCAACAATGACGCTAACACTACAATTATGACGCGGATTTACATTTACATTTAACAGCTACATTAATAAAGACTTGTAAGAATTGTAAAATGATTAACAATAAACTTTAATTAAAAAGAAATAAGTCATTAAAAGTGAAGATTGTTAACACAGGGTTTCTCAGTTTCTCATAGTTTCTTCAATGATCAGATAAGTTCACCCTAACTGAATTGTTCATAACAAATTTTTTTTAAAAAATAGTCTATGAAGAAAAGGGCCGCATCTCTTCGTTTCATATTAACTCAACTTTTGTGTCGTTTATTGAAGCTTTGCCACACCCATAGCCAGCGCGTGTCAATGTCTTTCGACCGCAAACCTCAAACCACACATTGTGCACTTGTACACCGGGTCCTTTCAAAAAGGCCTCCTAATCAGAGTTTCTCCCAGACATACAGGGACACTACCTTTCTTCTACCTTCTTCTAGTAATGGTCAATAGCACCAAACGTGTATCGATACACCCACGCATCCCACTTTAAAAATTTATAATTTTAATCTCGCATATGCAGCTCATTTAACCGCCTAGAACAAGGTCAGCCAGGTTCTCACGCTACATTCTCTCCTGTACCAAATGTTTTATGCCCACACAAGCATGCACAACCTCCATCCCTCTCAACTCTTCCCCCTTCTCTCCCCAGAAGTTTGCACATTCACAGGGACTGCTTTAATTTATCGTTTACTTCAATTCAGAATTTGTACTCAAATGAAGCTCCTTTCATGACATCAACAAATAACAATCAGTGTGTTTGTCAGCGTGATTATGTTTAAAACTCTGTACGTGTTGGCTGCGTCTTTGTTCTCAGTATAGTATTAGTAGGGTTACGGGTTACAGTTGAAAGTCCCTCCAGATGAGAGCTCTTTCTTTTCCTAGTAGAGTAATTTATTTGCAGAAAATAAGATTATTCACTAAGAGTGTTTGGTGTACAAGAAAAGAAGTTTGAACTAATGCTGTTCTAGTAGCACAGGATTCGTTTGTCTCTGTTTGTAAGCAGAGGAGTAAATCCAGTATTGGCTTTCTGTACAATGTATGTCTAGTGAATGGCTATGATTATTCAATTATGTCACGACTTGGTGACCAGATCTGTATGCTTACAGTTGTCTCTGTTTGCAGTGAGATACATAGAGTACTAGCAAGCTGTAGCATGTATGTCTATGATATCTAAATTACAGCACAGCTCGGTGGCCAGCTCTATTTACGTTTAAATTATTTGAATCTACGTGTCTCAAACTAATTAGAAGCAGTAGTTGCTGTATTTGTGTACTTGTTGTAGTTGAGTATTTGTAGTTGTGTACTTGTTGTAGTTGAGTACTTGCTGTATTTGTGTACTTGTTGTAGTTGTGTATTTGTAGTTGTGTACTTGTTGTAGTTGAGTATTTGTAGTTGTGTACTTGTTGTAGTTGAGTACTTGTAGTTGTGTACTTGTTGTAGTTGTGTATTTGTAGTTGTGTACTTGTTGTAGTTGTGTATTTGTAGTTGTGTACTTGTTGTAGTTGAGTACTTGCTGTATTTGTGTACTTGTTGTAGTTGTGTATTTGTAGTTGTGTACTTGTTGTAGTTGAGTACTTGTAGTTGTGTACTTGTTATAGTTGAGTATTTGTAGTTGTGTACTTGTTGTAGTTGAGTACTTGCTGTATTTGTGTACTTGTTGTAGTTGTGTATTTGTAGTTGTGTACTTGTTGTAGTTGAGTACTTGTAGTTGTGTACTTGTTGTAGTTGAGTACTTGTTGTAGTTGAGTATTTGTAGTTGTGTACTTGTTGTAGTTGAATACTTGCTGTATTTGTGTACTTGTTGTAGTTGTGTATTTGTAGTTGTGTACTTGTTGTAGTTGAGTACTTGTAGTTGTGTACTTGTTGTAGTTGAGTACTTGTTGTAGTTGAGTACTTGTTGTAGTTGAGTGAATGAAAGTCTTCTCGTGTATGTGCTTTGTTATCTTTAGATATCTTGAATTTTATGTCTGGTGGATTGTTTACTGCTTTGTTATCTTTAGATATCTTGAATTTTATGTCTGGTGGATTGTTTACTGCTTTGTTATCTTTAGATATCTTGAATTTTATGTCTGGTGGATTGTTTACTGCTTTGTTATCTTTAGATATCTTGAATTTTATGTCTGGTGGATTGTTTACTGCTTTGTTATCTTTAGATATCTTGAATTTTATGTCTGGTGGATTGTTTACTGCTTTGTTATCTTTAGATATCTTGAATTTTATGTCTGGTGGATTGTTTACTGCTTTGAACAAATATAAGATATAATTTTTCATCTAGCTGTGTAGATAATCAAGAACTCGATTTTTATATTTAAAATGAACATTTGCAATCAAATTTTATATTTAAATGTGTACATTTGTATTAAGCTTCTTAAAAGTTTCTAAATTAATGTTAGTCAATTTGTGTGTGTGTGTGTGTGCGCGTGTGTGTGTGAATCTCTGTACTTACCATTGATAAGTATTATGTTAAGAGAGTAAATTGTTTTTTGTATTTTTGAGAGTAAATTATATTTCAAGTAAGATGTTAAGCGAGTAAATCGTATTTTGTATCTGTAATTTGAAATCTATATCTCGTTTCGTGAGATGCGTTTTCTAATTAAATATTTTTCTTAATTAGCCTTCTATCTTCTTTATCATTGTTGCATAATCTTCCGCCATGTGAGGGGCGAGTGGTGTCTCCTTGGAGAATTTTTAATAAACAAAAATTAAGATTTCTCCATCACTTGTAATTAGTTATGGATTATTATTATTATTAACAAAGAGTTCATTGTCAGAGACAGTGGAAATTATTCTTCAAAGTATGTATTAAAAATTTACTAAATTTACAATAGTGTCAGTAGCTACTGCTAGTCTGAAAATGTTTTTGTCCTAGTCAGCCCATTTGCAACATTGATTAATCTGTCTTAAAGACACGATACTTACCAAAATCATTTGATAACTCTTACGTCAATTTATCTTAAAGACACAAAACTTACCGAAATTATTTCATAAATTTTGCGCCAATCTGTCACAGTTCAGAGTTGATCCTACAAACGTATTGAGGAATATATTTAAATCAATTATTTACCAAGCAATCAGAATCCGTGTCTTGCACGCCTTGCACAGTTCTGATCTCGTAACTCATTACATTTGTTTTCATAAAAATAAAATCGAGGCCTTATAATAAAATTCATTTTAAAATTGTCACTTAGTGACGACCTTATAATAAAATTCATTTTAAAATTGTCACTTAGTGACGACCTTATAATAAAATTCATTTTAAAATTGTCACTTAGTGACGACCTTATAATAAAATTCATTTTAAAATTGTCACTTAGTGACGACCTTATAATAAAATTCATTTTAAAATTGTCACTTAGTGACGACCTTATAACAAAATTCATTTTAAAATTGTCACTTAGTGACGACCTTATAACAAAATTCATTTTAAAATTGTCACTTAGTGACGACCTTATAATAAAATTCATTTTAAAATTGTCACTTAGTGACGACCTTATAATAAAATTCATTTTAAAATTGTCACTTAGTGACGACCTTATAATAAAATTCATTTTAAAATTGTCACTTAGTGACGACCTTATAATAAAATTCATTTTAAAATTGTCACTTAGTGACGACCTTATAATAAAATTCATTTTAAAATTGTCACTTAGTGACGACCTTATAATAAAATTCATTTTAAAATTGTCACTTAGTGACGACCTTATAATAAAATTCATTTTAAAATTGTCACTTAGTGACGACCTTATAATAAAATTCATTTTAAAATTGTCACTTAGTGACGACCTTATAATAAAATTCATTTTAAAATTGTTAAAATTGTCACTTAGTGACGACCTTATAATAAAATTCATTTTAAAATTGTTAAAATTGTCACTTAGTGACGACCTTATAATAAAATTCATTTAAAAATTGTCACTTAGTGACGACATGCGGTTTCATCTCAACAGTATTATTATGATTATTAACTTGTTTATTTATTTGTTTTTATTTTATTGCAAGCTTTAACTTACCATTGCTTCTTTCGAGCCAGGTAGTATACGAACTGGTTTAGAGGATACCACGCCCCAGCTCTCTCGTGCAATTGGCAATTCAAGAGGGTATTTACTCCAGTTTTCCACGACAATAACACAAGTTATCATGTAACCGTCATTCAGCATCGACGTCACTGATCTATGTATCAGAGAGTTCCCGACAGTGACGCGTTTACTTAGGTATGTAATGAGTGCCTGGGAAAGGGCATGTACTTGTGTTACATCTACTCAAAAGAGAAAAATTACACGCGCACACACACACACACACACACACACACACACACACACACACAAGGCAATGAGGAATAAACAGTTATTAAAAGGAAATCAACTGAATATATTTTTCATAAAGGTTTTTGAACAGAAAATATTACATTACAATATAATTAAGCATGCATACTAGAAGAAAGACTAAACTCTTTATAAAGCAAAATATGACTAATGATAATTCAAATGTACACTACTTATTTATATATGGAAATGTCTATTTATCTGATTATCTTTTCGTCTGATGTCTAAATGTATTTTATATACCTATCTATCTTCACTCTATTCGTGTATATATATGTCCTTCTGCCTATCAAATTGCCTTTCGGTATATTCATCTATTTCTCTCTAGATAGCTAAGAAATATGTAAGGAAGTAAAAATTATCCAGAACCATAGCTAAACGATCGCCTGAAGCCAGGTTACCAGGTCACCCTTTGAGGAATTTTTCATGGTCGAAGTTTCTTTCCAAGTGAGCAAAGCAGGCTGAGTAACAACTCACCAAAGAGGTTGACCAGTCATAACCGACCAATGATCTGATACTGGCCAATAACAAATCTAACCAATAAGAGTCAAGCAGAAAGTACCTATTAGAAAAATCCCTTGTTCTTATCACTTTAATTTCGCCTGTGGTCAAGTCCAGTCTTAAAGGTTGATCATTAGCTGAGACGAGCAACCCTTTTTATTGTTATCCACTTCAGATTATGGTGATCCACTGCACTCTACTTGAGCTACGTGTGTCCAACACTATTTGTTACACATGCTGGCAACAGAATTGTTGGAAATGTGAATCTCGTTCCAGAACCATATGGCAGAAGTTGGGCCTGGCTTTGGTCTGGAGAGATTTGCACGTAGAACCTTTTGAACAGTTCGGGTAGCGTGATTAGAGGCGAGCATTAGACCCATTACCCAATGCAGGCAAAGTATTTATGTGACATTGTTGGGAACCCAGAAGCAGCAACAGCTTATGTCGTACGAAAAATTAAAATTAACTATTGTTAGTTTCATTTCTATTCTGATTCGGTGATGAGAAATAGATGCACAATTTGATTATTGATTACTAACTTGACTATTGTATAGATAGGATAGTTAGGATAGAGACTGAATAAGGGGAGAGTATCTGAACATTTATCCGGAATAGTAGTATAAATGTCTGTTTTCTTTCAAATGTATTCGTTTGTATGTTTTGGTTGTTGATTTAATAAATTTTATTGTTGTTTCTTATTTGTCCTTCTTAGCATACTATTTAAATTATATGTTTGGAGTAATAGTGGGTGGAGGGGGCCCATTAAAATGACTTAAAACACGGACCTAATTACTCCTTCAGTAAGAAGTAAAACGTATGGAAGAAATTATGTGTCAGCAGAATGTCTGTTTAAATGTTGTGAGTAAGGGGGTAGAGTTCTTGAGCACCAGTTGATCCACCAAGTGTGAGACAAATCAAGATTTAGTATTAATATATGGATTAAGATTCCAGCCACTTGTATTTAGTTATGAATTATTAATTAGAATATAATAATAAACAGCAGTGAATAGATAAATAGATAGATAGATAGATAGATTATATAATTCTACATATATAATTCATGTATTTTGAAATAAGAATAACATTACGATTTTTAAATGTAAATAATATATATATGCTATTTGAATTAATTGAAAGATTTAAACAGCATGTAACTTTACCAGTAATTAATAAACAGCTGAATTTAATTGAAAATGTAAATAGCATATAACTTTACTAGTAATTCATAAACAGCTGAATATAATTGGAAGGTTTAAATAGATGTAACTTTAACAACAATTAATAGACAGCATAAAACTTTACCAGAATTAATAAATAGTATATGACTTTACTAGCAATTAATAAACAGCATAAAACTTTACCAGGAATTAATAAATAGTATGTAACTTTACCAGCAATTAATAAACACCATGTAACTTTACCAGTTATTAATAAATAGCATATAATTTTACGAATAATTGATAAATAGCATCTAACTTTACCAGTAATTAATAAATAGCATGTAATTTTACCAGTGATTAATAAAAAGCATGTAACTTTACCAGTGATTAATGAAGAGCATGTAACTTTACCAGTAATTAATAAATAGCATGTAACTTTACCAGTAATTAATAAATTGCTTGTAACTTTACCAGTGATTAATAAATAGCATGTAACTTTATCAGTAATTAATAAATAGCATGTAACTTTACCAGTAATTAATAAATAGCATGTAACTTTACCAATGATTAATAAATAGCACCTAACTTTACCAGTAATTAATAAATAGCACGTAACTTTACCAGTAATTAATAAATAGCATATAACTTTACCAGTGATTAATAAATAGCATGTAACTTTACCAGTGATTAATAAATAGCATGTAACTTTACCAGTGATTAATAAATAGCATGTAAATTTACCAGTGATTAATAAATAGCATGTAACTTTACCAGTGATTAATAAATAGCATGTAACTTTACCAGTGATTAGTGAAGAGCATGTAACTTTACCAGTGATTAGTGAAGAGCATGTAACTTTACCAGTAATTAATAAATAGCATGTAACTTTACCAGTGATTAATAAATAGCATATAACTTTACCAGTAATTAATAAATAGCATGTAACTTTACCAGTAATTAATAAATAGCAGTAACTTTACCAGTGATTAATAAATAGCATGTAACTTTACCAGTAATTAATAAATAGCATGTAACTTTACCAGTAATTAATAAATAGCATGTAACTTTACCAGTAATTAATAAATAGCATGTAACTTTACCAGTAATTAATAAATAGCATGTAACTTTACCAGTAATTAGTAAACAGCTGAGAATCAGCACACGGAGCATTTTGTAAAGATAAAGAAGTGAGGAATCCTTCCACACAAAACAATGCTGAAACCATAACATAAACATAAAAATGTTATCAAAATAGTAATTATGTATGTGCGTCATATGTACACATGAACACACACACACACACACAGATAGATAGATAGACAGACAGACAGAGACGGACGGACGGATGGATGGATAGATTAATACAGAGATCGAGAGATAATGAATGGGTTTTTGAAGTAATCCTCCAACTAATTAATCAATCTTGATCTTCCTAACATATAAATGAGAAATTCCGATAAATCCCCAGTACCTCTTCTAACAATAAAATTATTACATGCATTGAGTGTTAAGTGAAATTTTGTTTGATAAAGAAATCGCCAAAAGATCTCGTTTTCAATTTATCTCTTTCCTTCGCCAGAAACAAAATAAATATTTTTGTCATTGAACTTTTACAACTACAAACTAATTATTAGCCCATCGAATTTAAATTTAAAATAATTATAATTTATTTATAAAAATAAATCAATAAATATATGCTTTTCTCACGATAAATAGTATACCGTCAGAATAGTGGATACAATAGTAATTCGTTGTTATTCACAATGCACTCCAGGCAACTTCGTGTAGCTTCAAAATAATTATTTAAACTATCACTACGGTTACACAAATTATTCTCCCGGTTCAGTAATTTACTGCATTTGTATCGGTCAGATAATAGTCCAGAAATTTGCTTTGTAAAGTGACAATCGTATAATAGTAAAAATGTCTGCATTGTAAAGTGATCAATCGTATAATAGTAAAAATATATGCATTGTGAAGTGGTCAGTCACATAATAATCCAGAAGTCTACATTGTAAAGTGGTCAGTCATATAATAGTCCAGAAGTCTATTTTTAAAGTGGTCAGTCATATACTAGTCCAGAAGTCTACATTGTAAAGCGGTCAGTCATATAATAGTCCAGAAGTCTATATTGTAAAGGGGTCAGTCACATAATAGTCCAGAAGTCTACATTGTAAAGTGGTCAGTCACATAATAGTCCAGAAGACTGTATTGTAAAGTGGTCAGTCACATAATAGTCCAGAAGTCTACATTGTAAAGTGGTCAGTCACATAATAGTCCAGAAGACTGTATTGTAAAGTGGTCAGTCACATAATAGTCCAGAAGACTGTATTGTAAAGTGGTCAGTCACATAATAGTCCAAAAGTCTACATTGTAAAGTGGTCAGTCACATAATAGTCCAGAAGACTGTAATGTAAAGTGGTCCTGTAGTTAAATAATGGACAATCACTTATGAAACTAAGAGTCAGCCGTGCATGGAAAGTCATCTCCCAAAGACAAAACAACGTTAACTCAATCATTATTTTGTAATGCTACATAGACTTTAGTACTTCAAGAATGTCACTCCTTTCATGTATTTGCGAGAGCAATGTCTTTAGTAGCGGAAATCTTGTTTGAGTTGTCTGTACCTTTTGTGAGGAATTGTAAAGTTAATAGGAAATTGAGTTGTCTGTACTTTTTGTGCGGAATTGTAAAGTTAATAGGAAATTGTTGGAGTTGTCTGTACTTTTTGTGAGGAATTGTAAAGTTAATAGGAAATTGTTGGAGTTGTCTGTACCTTTTGTGAGGAATTGTAAAGTTAATAGGAAATTGTTGGCGTGTGGAAATGAAAACAAAATGCGGTTATGTGTTTTCTTATTATGTAATTACTCTAACTTAGGTAAGCCATTTGAACTTAGATCTTATGAGGTTGTGTGTTCTTAGTATTTATTTTCCTTAACTTAGGTAAGCCATTTGAATATAGATCTTATGAAGTTATGTGTGTGCATGTGTGTGGTTTGTACTGTCCTCAGTCTGAAGTGTTTGTATTATAATGTAAATATGTATTTTTTATTTCATCACAACCCCTTTGCACCCAGGAGGTCTGTTCTTTTTTACATTCCTTCTGCAACCCCAGTGATGCCCCTACTGTCCCACCACGTCCGGGGCAAGCCCTAGGTCATTATCGACTAAAGTAATGATTTGGAGGACCACCTAAATAAAAACACCAAAATACCCCAAATAAACAACACACGTTGATAAATGAATTGGAAAATAAATAAATAAATATATAAACAAAATAGAATTAATAATATTATAATAACCAACCAAACATACATATAAATAGAAAACTTTATATATATCTATTAAATAATAAAAATAGAAATAACATTAAGTGAAAAAAAGGAAAAAAATGCTTATAAAAATATATATAAAAAAGAATTATGTGAAAAAAACCAAAAACAACAGGAACTCAGAACTACCAAAAAAATATCTACACCAGCTTATCCAACCAGCCAGACATGAAGCAGACAACGAAAGAGAAACAAGCATAACAGCGCAGTCGGCAATGATACCTACATCAACGACCAAATGACAGCCAGAGGGCCAAACCACCACTCACCTTCCCCCACAATCACCCCTCACCCAGCGTGAAAGCCGGAAGCCCCCCCGCCTTCCTGCTACATTGACGACGTTAATAAATTATTACGTTAATATTTCACATAAAGGATCCTTTTTCCTTAGAATTCAATTCGGAGACTGTCAAACACATTATTTGGGGAATTTTATACAAACTTAATTTCAAAAATACATATAATTACTCCACATATATTTTTTATTCATATTATTCCAGATTTAAATATTAACGAATACCTAAAATATTCTGCATTCCTCTGAAGAGTGTGATGTAATAAAGTGTTGAAAAAAGATTTCAATACACTCAATACCTTCATATATAAAGATATGGAAGCAAAATTATAAACTATAAAATTACACACCAATAGTTGCACGACCACTCAAATATAGACAAATAAATTCTAAAAAAATAAGAACATACATAGATCAAAGATACATATTCTATAAACATACATGCATCATACATATAAACATACATACATCAAACATACATTCTATAAACATATATACATTACATACATCATACATATATACATATATAATATCTACACATTCTGTGGCAGAAGGCAAGAAGACAAGTTAAAATAA
Organism: Sinotaia quadrata; assembly: GCA_028829895.1. Classification (NCBI taxonomy): domain Eukaryota; kingdom Metazoa; phylum Mollusca; class Gastropoda; order Architaenioglossa; family Viviparidae; genus Sinotaia; species Sinotaia quadrata. Next base: position 99,166,989 of record CM054180.1, read on the forward strand.
CAAGAAGAGAACCAACGCCTACCTTTTGGAGGTTTGGAGAAATATGGCGACGCTGTGCGTGAAAATTTTCTTGCATGCTTTATATAAGAAAAATAGCTCTGTTCAGTCAAGTGAACATTTGTAACAATTGCAGAAAGCACCAATAAGAATACAGTTTTGACAAAACACGTGACGCTTTTGACATCATACCCATTTCTCATAAATATTTCAAGGTCAATTTCCTGTATTCGTAGGGTAAACATGTAAGGTGAGAAAAATAAGTGTGCAAGTTCTCTCATTCTACCTCTCTCTCTCTCTTTTTTTATCTCTTTCATTTCTATCTCTCTCACTTTCTTTCTATCTCTTCTATTTCTACCTCTCTCTTCTACCTCTCTCTTTTTACCTCTCTCTCTCTCTCTCTCTCTCTCTCTCTCTCTCTCGAACGAACGAACGAACGAACGAACGAACGAACGACCGAACGACCGAACGGTATAGATTATTTGCATTACAATCATATTCACACAGCCAATTAAACATTCCTTTGCATGACAGAATAAATTCGGGCCACACCCATCCATCAATGGTGTCTGTCTTGTGTCTTTTGTTAAATCTAAAAGACATCATATTACTGGCACATGTCACGTGCTGCCCACTCCTCATGAGAGAGATACATCGAAGCAGCCAAACGAGACACCCTCCGCATGTGACACTGCCAGTCACCTTTAATCTATCACTACCAGTCTGGCTTCAGCCATAACCACTCATGCCAGTAAGTTTTGACCCATCTTACACACTGATAGGTATCTGTGCTAAACAGGAGACAACTGTCAGTTGTCTTATTTTTTTTCTTCAAAGATGTGTTTGAGTTGTTTGAGAGTAAAATCGTGTGAGCAAACAACTCAAACACATCTCTGACAAGCTGACTAATGACATCAAGATACCTATCACTTCTAGAGTTATACTCAAAGAAACAATCTATAGTAATGTTGTAATGGGACATGCCACTTAGTTAATGAAATGATTATATTTATTAATTAATCTTTCATAACTAATTTCCAGTGATGAGAATATTAATTTTATTTTATTAATGATCCTCCAACAGATACCCTTATCTCTCACTTGGCAAATATGTTGGCATTGTAAACGTTTTCTCTATTCCACAACATAAATCAACATTTACAATCACATAATGTTTCCATTAGTGGAAAACATCTTACTAAATTAGAAGACAAATCTGATTTTTAATCTATATTTAGTGAGACCTCATCCATACAACCACTTTCTTCTCCAACATAAGATTATCAATATCAATATGCATAAGAAGTCAATAAATTTAACAATAAATTTATTAAATGGACAATCAAATATGCATATGACAATTACAAATAAATGAAATAAATAACTTGATATTAATTTTCCAGAACTTACATTCAGATAACTATTGTTTACAGTATCTCTATATATATATTAAAAAGTATAATAATAATAAAATTACAGTTCAACAATAGAGCCAATACAATTGCAGGTTAGTCCTATCAGAGAATAGACATAGTTATTAGAGGTAGGTAGATAAATGTTTAACTTGACCTGGATTAGTCATTGCTTTGGCAGTCTTTAGCTTGCCTTTGCAACAATGTCACAATGTCAAAATGTCTGCGTGACAGCGTATGTTTCCTGCCTCACATGCCTCACTGATGCATTGTTTCCTCTCAACCAATCCAGCACTCACTTCACCATCAGTTTCTTCAGCAGCAACACAATCACAATGATTCTGATAACTTTTCTGTACCAATGTACTTAGCATCCCTTGCTTTTGGTACATCAAAGCATGGGTGTAGCATACTCCCTTATGCTTATAAACACTGCAACAGACGTTTCCATGCTTCCCGGTCATACAACTTATAAATGGTGAATACATAGAGGGTAACAGTAACCTTAAGACTTAAAGCTTGAAATTGAATACTCAAGACTCCAAGTTAAACTCAAAGATGACTCTCAAAAGTCACAAAGCACTTGCTCACTGCAACATAATATAATTAGGGAGCAAGCCTAAGTTTCCTGTCTATCACAATATAACTCTGTTCTATCACACACACCATTCTCAACTTACAGTTTCCTACAACAGTATATTTATTAGCCTCATTCACACATGGTAAAATAAATACAGCATATCAAACAATGTCACATATTAGCACACTACATGTGTGTAGCTTAGTTCAACACTTGTAGTAGTAAAGGTTAACTTACATAGTATATCTCTACATAAACTCAAGTATAACATATCAATAGTAAAATGCATGAAATGTTTCTAAGTCTATTCTCTCTCAATAAGTCAGTTCAACTCACCATCCAGCTAACAACTGTCTTCAAGCTGGACCTTCTTCTTCCACTCTGAACTCAAAAGTGCTTAGAGTGTAGAGTTCTCTACAGCAAGTGAATTCCTTAAATTCAGCCCATTGGTTAGTCTTGTTCTTGTAAATAATAATCATTGGAAAACTATTCACTCAGTTTCCATTAGTTTCCATTAGGTCAGCAAATCTTAAATATTTTTGCCTCAAGCTGTTTACTTCAACTCAGACACTTTAAAAAATAAATTGCTGAAATTTCGAATTACAATAACAAACATTATATTGAAAAGGAATCTTAGTTTTCTTATTATGGAAGCAATCATGAACAAGTTTGTATGAATTATCCAGCAAACTTAGTACAGTGGTAGTCATTGCACATGGCTCTAATAATGAGATAATAAAATTATTCGAATAAAATCTCAAAGCAAAAACCTCGAGGATCTGAGATGACAGACGAGGTGTATACGAATCTTGAAAAATTAACGAATCGAGATTGTGCAAGATACCTTCCATAAATTGGATATGCGTTTGTATCTGATATCTGTAATTTTTCAACCGACCGATCACTCACTTTCCATTTACGTTTATTAGTAAGCAGTTTACTTTGAACTTTATCATTTATGTCGTTTTTCAGAAATTTGATGGCAGTGAGGACAGCAGAATAAAACACATTATCAGTTGAGATCACATTATTTAAATCGTATGTTTTTTTTCAGTGGGAGTAATATAATCATTCTCTCTCTCTCTCTCTCTCTCTCTCCCCTCTCTCTCTCTCCCCCCCCTCTCTCTCTCTCTCTCTCTCTCTCTCTCTCTCTCTCCCCGCCATTTCTCAGACAATCTGTCTTTTGGCTATATATATATATATATATATATATATATATATATATATATATATATATATATATATATATATGTATATTTATCTGTATACTATAAACACCTTATACCAGCATTAGTTTAATTAGTCCATCATCATTATGGAATCCTTAAATTCTTTGTTTTATTATAGTTCTAACAAAACTGTTTAGAAATAACATTCTTTCGCTGCTCTGTTTTCATGACTACGCATCAAAGTATGATGTTAATATTGAAACAAGAGATTTTAATTACTGGAATCACCATATCTTAGGCTGGACAATATTTGGGTTTTTTTGTACTCATGGTCGTTACTCATAGATGGAAGGATGGAAGGATTGGATGGATGGATGGATGGAATTAGGTAGGTAGATAGACGGACGGACGGACTGACGGATGGATGGATGGACAGATAGATAGATAGATAAATAGACAGATAGATAGATAGATAGATAGATAGATAGATAGATAGATAGATAGATAGATAGATAGATAGATAGATAGATAGATAGATAGATAGATAGATAGATAGATAGATAGATAGATAGATAGATAGATAGTTAGATAGATAGTCTAAACATGAACAACAGTGGCAAAGCAGAACCGTATATTTAAAAAACATGGCGCGCACCAAAGGCCCTAGTTGCTTAGCAACTAAGTGTTTTTCATAGGCAAGTCATACTAACCTTTAATTTAGAGTTTTAGACGCTAGACATCTTTGCAACGCGTTGACAATTTCCGAAAAATAACCTGTCCTAACCTGACCCTCGAAGTCATTCAGGAGCAAGAAATCTGACGCGTTATGTATCAGTTTTACCACACAATACCCATATATGGAAAAATGACAATGGTAGCTATATGACATGAAGGACCGAAAACATTTGCATTGACAAAAGCAAAAGCAAAGCACGATACGCCTTATGCCTCCGAAGCAGCTACTCTCAAAGAGTGTGCCAGGAAAATGAGTGGCTGTGAGAAAAAAACAACAAAATTATTTTTATTAAAAAGGCCAAATAAGGGGTAATTCCTCTAGCGTAGTGCTGCCACCTACTGTACGGGTGCGCCGTAATATCCATATTTTTATCTACAACTGTCCTTAGACACAAATTTTAGTTAGTCCTCGAGTGGAGAATGCCAAAAGTCAACAGTCAAATGAGACTAGATCGTCATGACAGTTGTTTACATGTGAACAATATTACGCACACTAAATTAATTGTATATTTCTGCATTGCAAACGATCTCGTCGAATTCACGCAGTAAAGGGAGGTTACCAGTATTAGTCATACTTATGTGCAAATTATTCAAACTAAAACGTAAGCCGCTCTGTTATTTCAACGAATGCCGTTGCTCAAATTCGTTTCTCATGTGCACTGCTTCAGTTCATAAGTATGTCACAACTTCGTTTTGTCATTTCCTGTATGAACTTGCCAACTGTCATTCATTACTCATTCTAAAGACACTCGTATAATCAGTGTGCTTACACTTTCAAAATGCGTCGTAAAGTTCATCAGAGTATTTCGAATAATTGTCCTTGAAACAAACAAACAAACAAACAAACAAAACGATTTGTCTAGAAACCAAAAATGAAAAATGCGCATAAATTAAGCGCTTAGAAACATATATATATAAATTATATTAAAATTCTATTAATATTATTGCTTCGTTCTTCGAATTTTGTGGGAGCTAGGGCAATCCAATATTTATTTAAGTCTTATTTCAAATAACCAGACTATATATCATTTCTTTATCTATTCTGCATAAATGCTATCATATAATCAAAACAGTAAACATAATGTAATTATAAATCCATTTAATTAATATGCCTTAAAAGCCACATTTCCACACATTCCAACGCATACAGTGACATACGAACTCAGGCATAACGTTTCAGTCGATAAGTAGGTGCAGTAGAATTTATTTATATATAAAAGTGGTTTTTTTTAGTATAAAAAAAGTTATTTTCTGTTTCCTTTTTTCAGAAATCCCCCACCTGCCATTTATTCTCATCAAAGAGCTGCGCATTTTAAAATTATAATGTATTAAAAAAAGAATCAATAACAAAGCATACAAAGACATGGGTTAAACTGATTTTTTTTTTAATGCGTCTTCGCTGTTCGGTGACCTTAGTATCTCAAGGCTTTCCGAAAAAGATTACCCGTCGATCAGGTCAGACCGTCATAATTATTCAGGAGCAAGAAGTCTGAGGCGCATGATTAGTCACGGGATTTGCCAAAACACATATACGGCAAATTAACATGGTGGCTATTTAAGATGTGACCAATAGCTATTGCCTGGAGGGATGGAAATAGAAAAATATATATTTTGAAGTTTAGACCAATTAAATTATTCATTTAAATTGAATAAATGCACAGATATTGCTGAGTTATGACATATACTTTGTTTTAGTGCAATAACTTCTTTTAGTGCAAATATTTACTGTTAGTGTAATACTTTTGTGCAATAATTACTTTTAATGCAAATAGCTACTTTTAGTGCAATAAGAACTTTTAGTGTAATAGCTACTTTTAGTGCAATAACCCCTTTTAGTGTAATAACTACTTGTCACGTGTTGGGTCTCGTTTGGCTGCTCCGATGTATCTCTCTCTCTCTCTCTCTCTCTCTCTCTCTCTCTCTCTCTCTCTCTCGAGGATTGGGCAGCTCGTGACATGTGCCAGTAATACGTCATATTTTGGATTTTACAAAAGACACAAGAGAGACACAATTGATGGATGGGTGGGCCCGAATTTTAATCTGTCATGCAATGGAACGTGTTATTAGCTGTGCGTGCGAGCGTGCGAGCGTGCAAATGTGACTGTAATGAGTACTGGACAAACAGACAATTGAAACGAAACAATACAAATACGAACACTTTCGCCTCTCTAAAAAACTGTGAATAACTAGATTTTAGAAAGTGTGAATTAGGTTTTATTAACATGATGGGGCGTCTCTCTCATACAGTGGTTAAATCAATCATACACCTTTCCAATGTCATACACCCTGCCTTTATAACTACTTATAGGCCTACTGTCAATGTTCGAAGATGAGTGATGTAGGTCATAGCATCACTCACAATGTTGGTTTGAAGAAGGATGATGCAAATCATGGGTTGCTCACAACATGATTTGAAAAAGGATGACGCATTATTGTTAGTGTACTGTGTACTGTAATTATAGTGTCTTTCTTTGCATTATTCTTAGTGTACTGTAATTATAATGTCTTTATTCACGTTATTTTTAGTTTACTCTAATTATAGTCTTTCTTAGCGTTATTCTTAGTGAACTGTCATCATAGTGTCTTTCTTCACATTATTTTTAGTGTACTGTTATTATAGTGTCTTTTTCGCGTTATTGTTAGTGTACTGTGTACTTAATTAAAGTTTCTTTCTTCTCTTTTGTTTGTATACTATGTACTGTAATTATATTGCCTCTCTCTTCCTGTTATTATTTGTGTACTGTAATTATCATGCCTCTCTTCCTGTTATTGTTTGCCAAAGCGTAGATTTTTTTAATTCATGTTGACTTTTATTACATTGTTATGTGTTACTGAAGGGTAATAATATTTCACTGGTTGTTGTTATAATGGGTTTCAGTGATTATTGTTATAATGGATGTCACTGATTGGTGTTGGGTATTGGATATTAATTAATAACACATAAGTAATTACAATTGATCAAGAATCTTAATTTATAGTTATTAATAATTCTCCCACAAGACCAACATGTCTCTCACTTGGAGGATTATAAGGGAGTCGTAAAACTCTACTATTTCCACAATAAAAAGATAAACGTTTTAATGTCACATAATATTTCTGTAGGTGGAAACTTCTTACTAAATGAGTAATAGAAATCCGTCTTTTATTTATATTTAATGAGCCCCCATCCACCCATTATTACTCCAACATAAGTTTTAATATATGTGCAAGAAGGTCAATAAATTTAACAATAAATTTATTAAATCAACAATCAAATATAAAACATATGATTATAATCAAAAGAGTGTTGACATTTACATCACTTCACAGCAATGTTTTATTCAATGTTAGACACTCGTTCATTTTATCCTAGCATAGACATCAGCAGTCAAATTATCATGTGTATAAAATCACGTTCACGTTCAGCAGTCAAATTAACTATAAATCAACATAGAAATGAGAGTGGAGTTTCAGAGATAATTATAGTTAATGAACATAACCTTTTCAATGATGGCAGCTGTCACTAGCACATGTTCATAATCACGTGGTTTGCAACAAGTCACTTTTTTTTTGATTAGGTGATGGTCCAACATACCCCTACTAGGCACATTACACAACTGTTCCAGAATCTTTGATGCACTCACAAAGCACACCATGAAGAATCATCTGGAACTTCACATGCATTGTTAAAGCACATCACGCAGAGTGTTCTAGAATTTTCATGTGCGCTACTCAGCACACCATGAGGAATGTTTAAGAAACTTTCATGAATTCTCAATTTTCCCTTTAATTACTCTCGAATGGAATTCCCAGGAACCAAAATACAGCAATACATTACTGATAAGTTCAACAACAACATTGGAAACACATACCAACGAGATCCAATAGAGTATAGTAGTCACTATAGTCTGAAGCAAATCAAAAGCATCAAAGAAAAAAGGCACACTCCTTTCTGCAAAAGTCAATTTAAGGCATCGCTAAATTTCAGGCATATTTTACCTCTAAACTCCTTTCTCTCTTTACACACATTCTCAACTTACAAATCCTGCAAAAATATTCGATAACCCAATACTCATGCAGCATTATAAAAATAGCATTGATCAAAATTTACAAGTATAATGTACAACATAATCAAATTAGTGAACTTAGAAATAATGGTTCAATTTCATAAGCATTCTCCAATTCAATTCTTAGATCAATAGCCAACATGTACGAAATATTCTAAGTCCATTCTTTCTTTATCAGTCAGTTAACTTACCATAAGCTAACAATTGACTTTATGACTGGACTTGAATTTCATCAAAATAAAAATTATGAGAATATAGGACTTTCTACATCAACAAAATAATTTTTGGTCTATCCGCATGGGATGAATTTGTTTTATGAATAGTATTAGACTATTAGAAAAACTATTCATCTAATTGGAACTGGCTTGAATTGCATCAACAAGCTCTAGGTCTGTCTAGCATATTCTCCGCCTGGTTGTTTACTCCAATTCTGACATTTAAAATATCATCATAAGCTGTGCCCAAGGTTGTGCCACTTAGACATGTAACAATTTATAGTAACAATTAAGTCTAAAAATAGGATTAGGCAAATATACTCCGCCACACATATAGTCGTATTTGTTGGTGTGAGGGGAACATGAAAACAACAAATATACTCCGCCACACATATAGTCGTATTTGTTGGTGTGAGGGGAACATGAAAACAACAAAGGCAAATGTCACTGCTATTGAGAGCATACTCTGTTTAATAATCAAGAATAAAATGTAAATTAATACAATTAGCTTAACAACAAAGAATACTGAAAAACCAATCGTCTTTGAAATTACCTTGAATTCTATTGCTCTTTAATTTAGCACATAACTCGAGGTAATTCACAATGTTGTTAAAAGTGTAATATAAGAAATTGAAATTCTAGCTCGGAGTTATATTAATATTTATTTCCATTAATTAAATTATTTTGCTGTTCCCGCCTGCCATTTTAAAATGTTAGAGTAGCTATATGTTTATTTATTTATTCATTCTATGCAAAAATTAACGTATGATATTTATCTTTAGAAGAATAAGATAACTATAAATAGCACACAGCATAAGTAGGTCAGTAATGAAATGCTTCTCTGTAGCTGTTCACCAATGGAAATCAAGATCTGAATATAGATTGAATATAAACAGTTTATATATAGAAAAGCAAGGTAATTAAAATACACAATCTAATATTTCCACACAAAAAGGGCATCTGGATTCAGACGAATGCCTTCTACCTATATATGTAAATCAAATCTCCGAATTACGATTCAATTCACAGAGCAATGATCTACAAATCATTACATTTAAAATCTCTTTCTACGATCATGTACTTCGTCTGTGGGTCGCTTTGACCCTTAGTAAGTCATACATAAGTGTTCATATATTAATATTTTCTCTTTACGCCATTGCATCAGCCTATGATCGCCTGGACAAAAACTGCTGCGCCAAGAATGCAAGCACACCAATGAACACAAAGACCAACAGCGAGATATATATGGTGACAGTCGTCTTGACGTCATGTGCCGGAAGCTGACGCGTGTGAAGATGGTTGACCACGCGTTCCCACTGTGTCAGAATGGCTGTCCTAGCACCGTCCCACTGTCCTGGTCCTGTCAGGCGATACTGGTAGGGTGAACAGGGGCCAAACAGCACGTGCATTGCTAATTTGGGATCCTGCAGAATCAGTTTCCCTGAAGATGGTGAAATCAACAGAGTGAAATGGATGCATGAAAAGGATGCAAACAAAATGCTAAATGTTTCGAAAATTAAATCCCATTTTGCCCTTTAAAGGTACGTTATTTTGTCCGCCACAGCCGTTAGTAATTTTAGCGACATTAGGTGGATGGATATAGATGGACGGACGGACGGACGGACGGATGGATGGATGGATCAAAAAGAAAGATAACAGCATGAGTTCACGAATGAGTTGATAAACATTAACGTGAAAGATTTATGAGCGCTAGTATGCTAATTGTATTTGACACTACCTTGGTAGAAAACTTTAAACCTCTCAGTGATGTTTGGCACTTGGTTTGCTACTCTGTCTCTCGTAGGGACAGAAATATAAGTACAATCGATCAGGTTTTTACGAAACACTATCGTAGGGACAGAAATATAAGTACAATCGATCAGGATTTTACAAAACACCCCGTACAATAGCGATGTCATGAAAACAATGTGCAGGCATAACTATGTTTGTATTTGTGCGTCACTGTGTGTATGTCTGATCTGTGTGCATGTTTAAATTTTAGTATGGAGGTAAGTAGGTGATTAGTCATGAGCAAATATATCACTTTTTGGGTAGTATTAATGGCAATCTATTGGATACACATAACAATGTAGGTCATTATTAAACAACAAATGACAATCTATTGGATACACATAGCAATGTAGGTCAGTATTAAACAACAAATGACAATCTATTGGATACACATAACAATGTAAGTCAGTATTAAACAACAAATGACAATCTATTGGATACACATAACAATGTAGGTCATTATTAAACAACAAATGACAATCTTTTGGATACACATAACAATGTAGGTCAGTAATAAACAACAAATGACAATCTATTGGATACACATAACAATGTAGGTCAGTATTAAACAACAAATGACACTCTATTGGATATACATAACAATGTAGTCATTATTAAACAAGTGCCATTCTGTTTGGTATACTTACAACAGGTTTTTATTAAATAAAAGTAATAGTCTATAGGATATATCTAACAATAGATCATTCATTCATTCTTGTGACATCTTGCACAATTTATATTAATTCTCGGTAAATTGAGAGGGGTGTAAAAAGTCGAATTTAACACACCACTATTATCATAAGTATTATAATAATAAATGTGTGATCTCTATAATCGGATTATACTTTAAATAGCTTGAAAAAATAGAGGATGTTGAACAGGAGAATAAATGTGATCTCTCTCTCTCTCTCTCTCTCTCTCTCTCTCTCTTAATCGGATTATACTTTAAATAGCTTGAAAAATAGAGGATGTTGAACAGGTGAATAAATGTATGATTTCTCTCTCTCTTAATTGGATTATACAAAAAATACTGATAACACACCAGTATTGTCATAAGTATTTTAATAATAAATGTGATATCTCTCTCTCTCTCTCTCTCTCTCTCTCTCTCTCTCTCTCTCTCTCTCTCTCTCTCTCAATCGGATTATACTTGAAAAAATAGAGGATGTTGAACAGGTTAATAAATGTGTGATCTCTCTCTCTCTCTTAATCGGATTATACTTTAAATAGCTTGAAATAATAGAGGAAATGTTGAACAGGTGAATAAATGAATGGGCGGGTGGGAAAGTAATAGATGGATAGATGGGTGGAAAATATTTCTTTTTATTTCTTTTAGATCAGAAGAGATGAAAAACAAGGGACTGTTAAGTACAAATAAGAGATGGAAAACAAGGGACTGTTAAGTACAAATAAGAGATGGAAAACAAGGGACTGTTAAGTACAAATAAGAGATGGAAAACAAGGGACTGTTAAGTACAAATAAGAGATGGAAAACAAGGGACTGTTAAGTACAAATAAGAGATGAAAAACAAGGGACTGTTAAGTACAAATAAGAGATGGAAAACAAGGGACTGTTAAGTACAAATAAGAGATGAAAAACAAGGGACTGTTAAGTACAAATAAGAGATGGAAAACAAGGGACTGTTAAGTACAAATAAGAGATGGAAAACAAGGGACTGTTAAGTACAAATAAGAGATGGAAAACAAGGGACTGTTAAGTACAAATAAGAGATGGAAAACAAGGGACTGTTAAGTACAAATAAGAGAAGAGAAAAAGCAGTGCACTGACTTCAAAGTGTGATGAATGACTTTATCATGTTAAGTACAAGCAACCGAAGAGGAAAATTATTTAAGTTTAAATAACTTAAGAGGAAAAGCAGTAAATTGACTTCAACACAAAATGTCATGGCTTTGGCTAAAATGGTTCAGAGAAAAAGATTGACTTGCAAATGATAAACAATTTTACCTGCTGGATTTTTCTTACATTTTTTTTTTTTGGGGGGGGGGGGATGTGCGACTCTTTAAGAGATCTAATTGCTTTACTTAATTAATTATTTATCAATGTAAAATCTTTACCTGTTTGTTGAACAGAGTTAATGTTTCACCTGTTTATTTAACAGAGCTAATAGTTTCAATGTTTATTTAGCAATTGTACTTTTTTTTAACAGAGCTAATTGTTATTTAGCAGAACTAATTGTTTTACCTGTTTATTTTCCAAGGCTATTTTTTATATTTATATTTAACAAATTAACTATATCACTTCTTTATTTCAGAACTAATTGTTTTACCTGTTTATTTTCCAAGGCTATTTTTTATATTTATATTTAACAAATTAACTATATCACTTCTTTATTTCAGAGCTAATTGTTTTACCTGCTTTTAAAAAAAAAAGTTAATTGTTTAGCCTATTTTTTTTTTTGGGGGTGGGGGGAAGTTTTCAAGAAAGTTAATCGTTTTCCTTACTTATTTAACAAGACTAAATGTTTCGTTTATTCATTTAAAATTTGTTTAACCTGTTTGTTTAACAGCGCTAATTGTTGTGCCTGGTTATTTAACAGAGCTAATGTTTAAACAGTTATTTGACCTCTTTATTGAACAGAGCTAATTGTTTCACCTCTTTATTGAACTGATCAATTGTTTCACTTCTTTATTGAACAGAGCTAAATATTTCACCTATGTTTGGTTTGCAGCCCACAAGCTCAGCCAGTTCATCCATGAAAGGGAGAAAATCCACCATAATTGAGTGACGCTGAGACTCCACATACTGACGCTTTAATTCCGTGTGCTTGAGGCGCACGTCAGCCCACATGACGTCAGGAGGTGGGAGTGTCAGTGTGCCCTGTTAACATAAAGCATTAATATACAGGATGGATGGATGGATGGATGGATGGGGATAACTGCAATAGCGTTTGGATACTAAAAAAAAAATACGATGATTATTATGATGCGACAGTGTAAGCGTAATCTACAATTATAGATTATACCTTTATAACACCCGTAGCCAAGCGACACTGCATCTCTGCTATCGGCATAATGGCGCCAAGGGGCTGGATACAGCCAATCACAGCTAGAGTTTTGTGCTGCAGATCGGGTGGGTATACATACTTGTACAGATCAACCTGCATAACATGTGCAAAAACATTTGATTGCATTCAATGCGTAATCATATAAAAGTTAATAAATTCTAGAATCAATTAATGAAATATTTTTTATTAAAATTCCAAAGGCATCATTTATCTTTAAATAATCACGCTATACGTCAATGTAACCACTTTTGGGAACTATAATCAGAAATCACGTGAGCATTGATCAAAGGAGCATCAGTATCGATTTCTTTTTATGATAGCAGCCTCAAGCTATCAACCTATTTCGATGTCTGGCAAGAGGTGTGCCGCTATTGTGAGAGTTGAAGATGGTGACAGACAGAGTGGAGGGTTATTGAAATAAAAGCTGTAGTGTGGTGATGGTAGGATGATCAGTGGAGTGGAAAATTTCGTGTACAAACTCTCAGGCTATGTCCGAAAACTGAACCACCCTTTCAGACCACGTATATTGTATTTGTTTATTTAACTTATACAAGTGAGAAATGTACCTTGTTTTCCTTCACGTCCAGAACAGATTTGTCGATAAACGGAAAGCCGAAAACATAACCAGTCGCCAGAATAATGACGTCCACGTTATCTTCCACTGAGCCATCGCTGAATTCCACCCTCTGTGACGTCACTTTTCTGACGTCGGTCTTGACTGTCACCGAGCCACACGTGATGCGAGTGCCAAGGTCATCGTTGACCATGCATACCTACGTTTGAGAGAGGGATTTTTTTTTAATGTCAGAGATGTATGTAGCAATATTATCATGGATACTAATTTCTGTCAGTTGTCTTACTTGCTATATTTTTTGTCTTGAATGATTTGCATGTAATAGAAGTGGATTTCATCTTCATTATTTCAACTAGTTCTCGTCCAAAGGATAGGAAAATATTTACTATGAGAGTTGCTCTCGTGGCGAAAAGAACGTGTTAAGGAGCAGAAGGTCTGAAAGGAATATCGGTTTGAACTCATGTCTGCGTATTTACTTTGTAATGTTATTCAACTTAGGCCAGTCTCTCTTGATTCAAACTTTTTAATTTCTTTGATTTTCCACGCTGATGTGCCTAAATTACCTGGTTGAGATAGTTACACCGGTTTCCTTTTCAAAATTTATTGACGTAATGCCAATTTTCTTTTCAAACCAATATTAATCTTTAAAGACCTAAAATCATTTTCTTGTTCAAACCAATATTGTTCTTTTAAGATCTAGCACCAGTTTCCTATTAATATTGGTTTGAAACGGAAATTGGTGTTAGGTCTATCAAGAGTAAAATTGGTTTGAAACGGAAATTAGTGTTATGTCTATCAAGATTATTATTGGTTTGAAAAGGAAATTGATGTTAGGTCTGTCAAGATTATTATTGGTTTGAAAAGGAAATTGGTGCTAGGTCTATCAAGATTATTATTGGTTTGAAAAGGAAATTGGTGTTAGATCTATCAAGAGTAATATTGGTTTGGAAAGGAAATTGTTATGTCCATAAAAATTAACATTGATTTGAAAAGGAAATTAATTTTAGGTCTATAAAAATTAATATTGATTTGAAAAGGAAATTGATGTTAAGAGATATAATCAAAGGTACTCAACTCCAAATCAGCACATCCGTTTAAAAAATCAGTAAAGACATTTGGAGAAGTTTGATTCAAAGGTTAAGGACATATAGTTATATTTACTTTTGGTTTGCAAGAAATTTATTTAAATATTTTCTTAAATGTTTTGTGCTTATGAACATTGCGCCAGAAAATAGGGGAAACAGTGGATAGGATTGCTTACCATATTGATCTCTGTCGCTAGCCCTTTAACTTGTTTAAAATAAATATCAAGTTTATGGTATTTTTTAAATATCAATTAACGTATATGAAAATAAACGTTATTCTAAATTAATGCCACTACAAACGATGACAGAGTTTTCTAATAATTTTACTCCCGAAAGGTAATATACTTGGCAAATGTACGTCTAAGTTTGTCACAGATGTTACTACCATCCCAGCACAAATGGCAAAATTGTCAAGTTCACAGTCAAGATTGACTCAAGTGACTGATTCACGTCAAATTCACTCTGGTCCTGAACAAGCAATTTTACAGGTGAAATTTACATACATCTCAAACTAATGGTGAATTTAGTACAAAATGTTATTTCTTTGACCTCTATGTTTTCCAAAATCATTTTAGTAAAATTGCTTGTATCAAATCACGTGACTGACTTCTAAATTTACACTTCCTAAGACTACCTCTATGACGTCACTTTCCACTTTCTGACTCTTAGTAGTACCTGTGAAAATTGGTGTTTTATAAAGAATTATATTACATGTGAAATGTGACGTCAGTGCTCTTCAAAAAGTCAAGACTTTTGGAGCCAGCAAAACTGACTTTAATTGAGTTATAAACATTCTTAATGGACCACAAACTGTTGCCTAATAGTGGCCTATTTCTCTACCAGATTTCAGTAGCTGATTTGTTAACTAATACCTAACTTCTTTCATGTGAACATTACTTCATGATTAGCCTTTGCCTTTGTGATTACTACTTATTATGCATCATTTTTCTTGTTTAACCTGATGTCTGTTCGGGTCTCACGTTATGGCTCTATGGCTCTATGGCTCATTAAAATCGGACATGAAGCCTGGCATAGTACCATATACCAATGCGTTGCTATTCATGAATTTTCTTAGTCCTTCAAATGAGCCAATCAGTGAGAAGTAAATATGTTTTCCTGAACATGCAATCATTATCACTTCAACCATTGGATAATTTTATTTAGACTGTTCATGTAACACATTAATTCCTGTATTTCAAAAATATGTAATGCTCAAAAATGGACTTTTCAATTCAAAATGCATTGTTCTGAAGAAAAATATATTGTGAAGAATTAATTTGAACTGTGCAATTCCTTGGAAATTTTCGTGTACTACAAAATAAAATAACATTTATAAAATTGACTCTTAAGGGATATCAGGTCATTTTTTGCTGATAAACTTTGAGAACATTTCAAGATATTCATTAAAAGGTAGGAGGACATTTTATTATATATTTATTTTTGAATGTTAAATATTTAAAAATTAATAATTTTTAAATTCTTTAATATGTTTGGAATTAGCAAATCTGTATTTTGTCAAAATCCACTTATAATTACAGCCACTTTTCATTTTTAGTAAGGTCACCCATTAAGTTTTTTGTGAGTGGCAAAATAACCTGACAGGCTCAAGCACCTCATTACTATGTGATGTCGACTGTCAACAGGTTAACTTTGATAGTGTTGAATAAAGTTTGTTATTTGTTACACTTCTACTTCTATATTTAAACAAAGAAAGAGACATGTGAATGCTTATGGGGAGAGGGGACTTAATTTTCTAAATAACAAGTCAGACAATAACATATCTTGGGAAAGTGTGAGAGTGTGTGAGCCAGAATTTCTATACGATCAAGAGGCGTTTGAGCTTACAAGTCGGGATAGGAATTCTGAACCCGTAACACTCAGAGACAAGGCAGAGATTAATTAGTTAACAGTTAATGTCTCAGAGGTCTGATCAAATTTCTGTCTGCAATCACGAAGACTCGTACGGGCGTAGTTAAACAGATTTGGGTTTGTGTAGGATAATCTGTTAAACCGCTCGTCACACACACACACACACACACACACTATATATATATATATATATTATATATATATCACATATATCGCATGCACACAAGCCCATAACACACACACCTCACACCTATATATATATACACATTCCACATATGCACACACACTTATACCACATGTGCAGACATATTCACATATCACACATGCGTACACACGCAATACCCATGTCTTCAACCTGATCAAATGGCGAGTGCTGGGGGCGTAGAGAGCAAAGGTCATGGTCAACGCGTCTGTTCAGCTTGTTGGCCACGTAAGACGCGTACAGGGAGTGGGGGAGGAATTTTCGTAACGCCTTCTTCCAACGATTTGTATTCACCATGTCCATCGGCAGCCCGTTCTCTGTTACCCGAGTTCGAATCCAAGTTCCACGCCTAGTACTGATGAGAACCTGTTGGATATTTCAAAGTGATATTTTATTTTAATTAGGTTAAAATAGTAAGCAGTATAGAAGCACATTTAGTAATTATTTATATCACAAACAGCATTATAAGCAACGAGACGCAATTAATTATATTGAGAAGTAGCATGTCATGTAAATGACATTTTGTAAATTATTATATTATACAGCACGCATAAAACGCAACATTCTGACAAGTATAAGAAGAAAGCAGACAGGATTTTTCTTAATTATATCATTAAACGTCTTGCAAGTATGACATTTTATTAATTATATTATTGAACCTGCCTAAGTGAACGACAGTTTGTTAATTACATTATTAAGTATGTGTACAATCATGACACTTCCTAATTATTATGTTATTAAACACCACCAAGCACAAAACTGTATTAATTATATTACTGAATAGATATGCAAGCACATCATTTTGTTTATATTTTTAAACAATAAACAAAATGACAAACTGTCAATTATTTTATTAAGCAGTGATAATGTACGACAAACAATACAAGATGACATTTTGACAATGTACCATTTAACAAAAAGGGAGTGCGGTGCAGAACTGGTGTCCAAATGGTGCACAAAGCGGATAAAGATTTCGCTTTATGTTATTTAAAGGTTTGTAATGGTATGAATATCATAGGACAAATCACAATTAATTACTTTTTATAATTTTATATATTTCTTTCACATTTTCTTCTTGCATTCTTATTATGGTAGTTGTATTCTTATTATAGTAGTGTGTATAATTATTTGTTGGTCCTTGGTGTAAAGTAAAAACCTTCAACTAGCCACGCCGTCAGTCGTGTAAACGTCATTGACACACCATTAAGTCTGCCGGCAAAGCGACATGTTAAGCAATCAACGGAAAATCTTTAAGACCCGACAAGTGATTACTCAAGGAAAGGACACTGACATGCTGATGGAAGGGGGTCATAAATCGGACGCTAAATTACCGTATATGGACAATGTTGTTCCCGATGTATGACGGAGACAGCGTTGCAATTTAAGTCACGAGGTCACTTTTCACTTAAAGATTTTCTTTCACTCCACATAGTGAAGTCAAAGAAGATCAGAGACTCCAGCTATATAGCTAGCTTTCTGACCGCCATGTTTGAGAGTTCAGTAAGCTCTCTGACTGCCATATTTGAGAGTAATGTTAGCTCTCTGATCGCCATGTTTGAGAGTTAAATTAGCTCTCTGACCGCCATGTTTGAGAGTTAAATTAGCTCTCTGACCGCCATGTTTGAGAGTTAAATTAGCTCTCTGACCGCCATGCTGATGTGACCAATCTGACTAGCTATTGATATTCATACTGATACGAGAATTGTAGCGCGCGTTTCGCTTTTATATTTATTGTAACTTGTAAAGTCGCTTTTCTGTTTAATTAAATTGTCTACTATTTTCAACATAATTAACTCTTTGGATGACCAGTAATTGGGATCGGCCTGGGGGTGAGCCGCAAACTTGATGAATGTGATTTGAATTAATACGTGGGAATAATAAGTCGCCGGTCCTAGAGGCAATGTTAACTAGTGAGCTTGTCACTTGCTTGAGTACTCATTGCAACAGGATTAATGTAGTGACTAACGAAGCAGGGGAGGCCCTGGGGCTATTAATAGTGTTAATAATAATAACCTAAACCAATAGCCTTAATGATTAATATGCTAAAGAGATCATCTACAAATCCCACACAAAACAAGGATAATTTGGAAAACATTCCTTTTGTCACGTATAATTCTTCCAGTATTTGAACTTAACCAATAGCCAGTCGCCACATACACTTAGTCCGGTATTTAAAATTAACTAATAGTCTTTCGTCACATGATTTAGTCCTGTATTTGAAATTAACTAATAGTCTCTCGTCACATGATTTAGTCCTGTATTTGAAATTAACTAATAGTCTCTCGTCACATGATTTAGTCCTGTATTTGAAATTAACTAATAGTCTCTCGTCACATGATTTAGTCCTGTATTTGAGCTCAACTCACAAAAGGATTAGTAATTCTGTATGGATTGTGAAGTATGGTTTCCTACGATGAAATCAAATCACGAAAATCACATCACTCTATGTTATTATTGTTTCACAAGAAAAAAAGGGGGAAAGGGAACCAACTCGTAATTGATCTTAAACTGGAAGTTGGGTGGGAGTCGATTGAATGTCTATAACTTACGAAACATGGAAGACATTTTTTAAACGGCTTCCACTCACGCAGCCCTTCATTCCTCTCCTACCTCATCGTTTAATTCTGCGCAAAACGACATCAGCAAAGTCGGTTTGGTTTGGTTTTACGCGGATGTTACGTTGTTGTTGGATGATTTACGTATTCTTTGTCATGACTGACTTTAATTTACTTTGTTGTTGGATGTTTTACGTATTCTTTGTCATGATTGACTTTAATTTACTTTGTTGTTGGATGATTTACGTATTCTTTGTCATGACTGACTTTAATTTACTTTGTTGTTGGATGTTTTACGTATTCTTTGTCATGATTGACTTTAATTTACTTTGTTGTTGGATGATTTACGTATTCTTTGTCATGACTGACTTTAATTTACTTTGCTAATACACGAATACATATTGTTTTAGAAAATTAGTAATGTAACGACAGCTAACGACTAATTCTGAGATTTTTCCAATGTTTAAAGTTAATTGATGTGTGACTTTGCATGGGTTAAACGTTTACAACAGCAAAGACGAAAAGTGTACTTTCTTAAATTCTACGCAAGAAATAACTAGTCCGATTAATATCAGATAGCAATTATTGATGGTGCTGATGAAGAAAGTGATGTTGATAATATTACGACGACGATGATGATGGTAGTGAGGATGGTAGCGGGAATGATGGTGGTGGTGGTGACAACGGAGAAGATGATTAACATACACAGAACAATAGCTTACTCTCGTTATGGGCGCTAACTCCACAGCTAAGTCTCCTCCAGAATTTCCTATTCCGATGATCAGCACTTTCTTTCCCTCGAAGCATCGTCGGTCTTTATAATCGTGAGCGTGAATTATCTCCCCTTTAAAATTCTCTAGTCCGGGGAACTTGGGGCAATACTTCTCGGCGTGGTGACCGGTGCATACCATCACCCCGTCAAAGACGTCCACTGCCTCTTGACCAGTCTCGTGATTTTTTGTCCTGACGGTCCACTGACCTGTCTGCTTGAAGCCCTCGGCGGACGGCTTGACCGAAATAACTTCCGTTTTGAACCGGATGTACTTATCGAGTCCAAAGTGCTCTTTATACATGTCAAAATATTGCCAAACCTGTTTCTGGTTCATGAAGTTGGGGAACTCTTTGGGCGGTGGGAAATCGCTGAAGCACATCATCTCTTTGCATGTGTTCATGATCGTTGACTTCATGACACACCCATGGCCCTCCCGAACCTGCTCCGTGTAGTACCAAAGGCCACCGATTTCGTTAAAGCGCTCAAAGCAAACGGGTTCCAGGCCTTCGTCTAAGCAGCATTTGATTGCAGTGAGGCCGCTGGCTCCCGCGCCGATCACAGCAACTCTTTTGGTTGACATTATTTTCTTTCTATTGCAGACGAAGTAACTAAATAAAATAAATACAAGTTTACATATTGCCATCTGTACATTGTAACGCCTCGTTTTGCTCATTTCTATTTCTAATGGCAGTGCATTATTATGAAAATTTTTCATGTACATCAAAATTGTGGTGGTCATTATCTTTATTATTGATATAGATGAAAAGAAGAAAAGGAAGAACGTTTCTGACGTACTTTCTTTTATTTTATTAGAAGAAAATAAGGCGTATGATACAGTATTGTAGAAACCAAGTGTAAAATTAGCACAAAGAACTAAATATTTGTTTTAATCTTAAAGAAAGTATAAACTTAACACAAAGAACTAAATAATTTTTAAATCTTAGAGAAAGGGTAAACTTAACACAAAGAACTAAATAATTTTTAAATCTTAGAGAAAGTGTAAACTTAACACAAAGAACTAAATAATTTTTAAATCTTAGAGAAAGGGTAAACTTAACACAAAAAACTAAATAATTTTTAATTCTTAGAGAAAATGTAAATGGGATAAAAACATGGGTATAAAGCAATGTTGAATAATTGAATGGATGGATGGACGGACAGACAATAGACTGAGTGATTCTCGAACTCAGAAATTTAATTATGTTGAATATGGATGGATGGATGGATGGAATTTACTTTGCTGTGTCGTTGTTAAAACTGTTCTGACTCTAAGGTAATCATGATATAGCCAGCAATGCAAATTAACATTTCTTTTCTGAGTACCTGTGTGGTAATGATACCTAAAGAACGCAGACTAGATACACATGAAGAAGTGCCAAGACCTCCTGGGTCGCCTCCACTAGAACAAACCAAGACTTAAGGAGTTTTGCTCTTCGTTTCTGTGGTTGTTTTAAAACAATTATTTTTGCTTTTAGTGTATTTAATCGTTTCAAATAAAAAAAAATACATGCTGTTAATTTATGTGATTGTTTTAAACAAGTATCTTTGTTCTTTTAGCTTATGAGACTGTTTTCAAACAAATGTCTTTGCTCTTAGTTTATGTACCTGCTTACACGCACGCACACCCCACGCATGCACACATACACACACAGACACACACACACACACACACACACACACACACACACACACACACACACACACACACACACACACACACATGCCAATCAGCTATGTCTTCATCCAAATTTTTTAAAATGCAGTTGCAAGTTCTTGTTACACTAGCAACAAAATGTTTTGCTGTTGCAATTTTTCTCATTAATTTTTTTCTCAACCAATTCTTCATATTTATCGATCGGAACATTGAACATTTCACTGAGAATTTCGTTTTCTTTTCAAACTGTCTACTATTGATTTGTAAGTTATAGTTGTTGTTTTAAGATATATTGTGTTAAAGATTACGCTTAGCTTTTGGTTTGAGTGTTTATATTAGGGGTTGGTTGGTTGGTTGGTTGGTTGGTTTTTAAGTTTTATACTTTTTACAGCGAGTACAACTTATACCACACTATCAACAGCGACTACAGCAATACTAGCGAGTACAACTTATGTCACACTTGCTGTTCGAACCTCATTTCTTGTGTACCGATACCGTTATAATTCCAGAAGGAATTATAAAACCGGAAGGAATGAAGAGGGGATGAAGAAAGAGAGGAAAGAAAAAAATGGTGATAAATATTTCTTTTCAAAACGTACTTAAGTTAACGAGTGCCCATGACTTAAATTACATATTAAGCAGTTTTGAAAGACATATTTTCCTTTGACAAACTTGAAAAAAAAAATTTCTGTAATCTTGATTAGAGCAATGCAATGCTGACATAAATAGATACTTTAACGATCGTTTAACAATACCTTTCAACTTTTCAATACCTTTTCAACAATGTTAAAAAAATTATATGTTTTTAAATTACATTTTACTTATGATAGCACTCTAGATTACTTACCACAGTGAGTGTGATGATGTCTCCTGTGCGACCTTGGCTGAATTCGCCTTTTAAAGAAACAGAAGAGCCTATAATAGGTTAAATCCCGGATGTCACGCGAGTTCAAATGTACTGATAGAACACCGAGGTAACATTAGATTAAAGAGTTCCATTATTCAGCATCCAAAAATATCAACTGGTGACCTGTTTTTTTTTTTCAAGTTGAAAGTACATCCAACAAGTTGTTCTAGATTTGTTTGCTTTTGTCGCAATAGTGCAAATTTAAATTCAATGAATACGTTTACATTATGCTCAGTTTGACGACCATTATTGTTCTGAATGCGATTACACTATGTTCTGTGTGATGACGAGTATTGTACTGAATATAATCAAACTAAGGTCTGTAAAGGTCAGTGTGAGGACCATTATTATGTTGGACTATTATTATGTTCATATACGAAAATAAATTAATGTTTTTGAAACATAAAAAATAGTGTGGGTAAAGGGATATTTTTAAGCTTTGTTTATAGATAAGTTGTTTGAAACATTTATTATTTGGTTTAGTTTTGTTTTTATTTATTATTTGTATTATCATTTTGTCTGCTATGGACGGGTTTGATCGATTTGGGTTGATTTTAGTTTGGTCTGGTTGCATTACTTGGTACATAAGTCATGATTAGTATTAAGTGAAAACTATAGGATCTTTTTCTTAGTTAATTTGTAAAAGGTTAATGTCACTCTTTCTTGTTGTTATATAATTTAAAGAAATAAATACTTTTACTGAACCAGTATTTCTGTAACAGTGCACAGACAAACGGATGGATGGATGGATCCAGGCAGACAGACAGACAAAGTACATGTATTATACACGGACTCTGTTGATAAAGTACAGTGAGTGTAATGGTATAGTTCCGGAGTGTTACTTTTTCTACAAGTTTATTTCATCCGTAGACTGAACATATATTTTGCAATGAACGGCTTTTATTTGATTTTGTTTCATTGTGCTTTTAATTATTTTTTTAAATCACAAAGATGTTCAGACCATTGTAAATTCCCTGTTTGCCTTTCCTTCTCCTACGCCATGGATCGAATAGGATTTAACCGATTTCACCTGGGAGGTCAACAAATATGAAATTATTATAATTATCCGTAAGTAAATGTGAGCCTGTATAATGCGTAAAAGAGAAGAATTTTTCAGGTTATTTGCTTGATTGTTATCCGTATTGTGTTAGGTCCGAAAAATCACAATAAGTTCATGTCTGTTTACACACATCGAGTTTTGAAATTTTCTTAATGGCCTCATCCAGTGACGCGCGCATTAAGCTGTCTTTGTATTTACTAACGTTGTTTAAATCAATGCAGATACAGCTAAGAAAGAATCCAACGTGTGAACTTTGCTGCATCCAGCTTTTCTGCTTAACTGATATGTTTCTCCCTGTACACATACTTCAAATCTTGCCTCTGTTAAAAATATATATATAACAGACTGCCACATTTGGCAGATGATGTTTGCAATAATTATATAGCTGTGAGCGTGATGCACTGAAATAGCTTTCTCTTTTAGTGTAAATGTCAATTTTCTTTTATAAAATTCCCTGGAGATTAAATACAAACACACATATAAAATTCCCTGGAGATTGAATACAAACACATATAAAATTCACTGGAGATTGAATACAAACACACAACAGAAACAAAAGTAATAGAAACTTATCGTGCTAACCTCTCAGTCACTATAACAGTTTTGTTTGACTAAAAACCGATGTTAAACTGTTAGTTGCGTTAAGCTCTTTATAAAATCGTTGTGTAAGACCTGTATCATAAGACTAGTCTTACGTTAAGCTCAGTATAAGTTCGTTGTGTAAGACCTGTTTCATAAGACTAGTCTTACGTTAGGCACTTTATAAGATCATTGTGTAAGACCTGTATCATAAGACTAGTCTTACATTAAGTTCAGAATAAGTTCGTTGTGTAAGACCTGTTTCATAAGACTAGTCTTACGTTAGGCACTTTATAAGATCATTGTGTAAGACCTGTATCATAAGACTAGTCTTACGTTAGGCACTTTATAAGATCGTTGTGTAAGACCTGTATCATTAGACTAGTCTTACGTTGGACACTTTATAAGATCGTTGTGTAAGACCTGTATCATTAGACTAGTCTTACGTTGGACACTTTATAAGATCGTTGTGTAAGACCTGTATCATAAGACTAGTCTTACGTTAAGCTCAGTATAAGTTCGTTGTGTAAGACCTGTTTCATAAGACTGGTCCTACCTTAAAACGACGCAGCATCCATATGCTCTGTCCACGTCCGCATTCTTAGGACTTTGCTATACCTTAACATTTACTGCTGTTCAGTGTTTGTTTTTGTTTTTTTGTGGGTGTGCTGGATTACTCGATTTTCTAGTCTTTCTCGCTTTTGAGTTTGATTTTTATTTTTACATCCGTCTTCTATTGACTGCACCCGGTTCATCTGCACTACAAATTGTGCTTGTGACAAAGGAATCATGACTAATGGGTACATGCATGACAACTTTATTAGCTATTAATGATATAAACGGCAATTCGATTTTTTATTCTTTTTTCTCTTTAGTAATAGATTCCCATTTACTGGCTAAACAATGAGGACGCACTTATCTGTACTACGAAAGGTTAGTCTTTATGACTATGTGGTGCAACAGTTGTCTACCCAATTGACACGTAGCTTTGTCATGCACTAGGCGTCCGTTGCTGTTCGTGGTTGGTAAACACAATGCATGTTAATATCATAGACCATTGCGCTTTTTGTTGAGTGGCCAAAGCCTGGACGTAAATGTCAACAAGGCCGTATGTCTTCTTTCTGAAAAAGGTATAATTGAACGAATACCTTCCGTCGATTTTTTTTTCTGGGTTGAGTAGGGGATGGTCATTTTTCATTTCAATTTTAACTTGACATGGTTTGTTACTTGCATCAAGTGCCTTTGACCTGGTCTGACTGTTTACAATACTTTAATGGACACCGATTTGTTCATATTTTTGTTTGGAAATTCAAAGTCAAAAACTGTCAAAAACAGCCGATTAACTCCCTTAGCAAAGAGAAGTACATCCGTACAGTGGTGCTGTCAAAAACAGCAGAATGACTCCTTAGCAAAGAGAAGCATATCCTACAGAGGTGCTGTCGAAAATTGCAGATTAACTCCCTGTACAGTGGTGTTGTCAAAAACAGCAGATTAATCCTCTTAGCAAAGACAAGCACATCTGTACATTGGTGTTGTCTGTGACACCTCTGGGCACCCTTCACTCGTTACGACTATTAATTATTAATTAATTACAAGTGATAACTAATTACAAGTGATCGAGAATCTTAATTTATAGTTATTAATAAATTCTCCCACAAGACGACAAGATTATATATATAATCAAATACATATATACAGTTTCATCATAGAAATGAGAGTGGAGTCTTAGAGAGATAATTATAGTCAATGTACATAACCTTTTCAATGATCATCAGTGTTCACAATCATTTGGTTTAACAAGTCATTTTCTTTCTTATTTGATGATGGTCTAATGTACCCCTTCTATGCAAAGTACATAACTGTTCCAGAATCTTCGATGCACTCACAAACCACACCATGAAAAATTGTCCAGAACTTCATATCACTATCAAAGCACATCACAAGGAGTGTTCCAGAACCTTCATTAATTCTCAAGACTCAGACTTCAATATCCATCATATTGGCTCTCAAACGGAATTCACAGGAATCAGACTTACAGCTACGTTTACTGATAAGTTCCACGATAATGTTGGATACAGGGTGGAGTACAGTAGTCACTGCAGTCTGAAGTGGATACAAGGTTACGAAACATCAAAAGCATCAAAAAAATGCACGCCCCCCTCTGCAAAAGTTAAATTAAAGGCAGTGCTAAGTTTCAGGCATATTTCATCTCTAAACTCCTTTCTCTATTACACACATTCTCAACTTACAAAGCATGCAACAATATTCACTAGTCCGATACACACACAGCATAAAAAATATAGTATCGATGAAAATTCACAAGTATAATGTACAAAGTAATCAAATTAGTGAACATAGAAATAATGGTTCAATTACATAAGCATTCTCCAATTCAAATCATAGATCAATAGCAAACATATATGAAATATTTCTAATTCCATTCTTTCTTTATCAGTCAGTTAACTTACCATAAGCTAAAAATCGCCTTTATGACCAGACTTGAGTTACGTCAAAATCAAAGTGATTAGACTATAGAACTTTCTTCAACAAAGTAACTTTCAGTCTATCCCCATTGGATGAACTTGTTATGAACAAGTGTTAATCAGAAAATCTATGCATCCACATGGAACTGGTTTGGATTGCATCAGCTAGTTCTAGCATATACCCAGTGCTGTTATTTTAACTCGGGTACTTACAAAAATATTAGCATGTGCAGTACCCGAAGGTCATGTCATGTTGACATTTAACAAATTAACAATTACGTTTAGAAATAGGAACAGACAAATGTATTCCGCCACATTATCAAAAACAGTAGATTAACCCTTAGCAAAGAGAAGCATTTCTATACAGTAGTGCTATCAAAATCAGCCATTTAACTCCTTAGTAAAGAGAACCACATCTGTACAGTGGTGCTGTGGCGTAAGATGACCGTGGGAGAGCAGACGCCTATTTTTATTTTATTTTCTAAAAGGAATACAGGGGAGGTAACTAATTAGCAATATCTCTTAAATAATGTCCCCGTTTGCCATCTATCAGTAATTTGATAAGACTATTGTTCAGTAGGTAAAGTTTAAATAATGTCCCCGTTTGCCATCTATCAGTAATTTGATAAGACTATTGTTCAGTAGGTAAAGTTTAAATAATGTCCCCGTTTGCCATCTATCAGTAATTTGATAAGACTATTGTTCAGTAGGTAAAGTTTAAACATAACAGCAATACTGGCCAGCAAGCACTGAGACTTTATAAGAATGAAATTTGGAAGAGATGATTTTTAAGATAAAAAATATAAGAAAGAGTGTAAGCACTTAAAAGTTTTAGAGAAAAGATTAGCACTTTATTAAATACAGCAAGCACTTTGTTAGTAAAAGAGAGAGCATTTTAGACAGAGAGCACTTTGCTAGAAAAAGAGCAGAGCATTTTAGACAGAGAGCACTTTGCTAGAGAAAAAGAAGACATTTTGTTAGAGAGCAAGCGAGCACTTTGCTAGAGTGGGAGAGAAAGCACTTTGTGGAGAGGGAGACAAAGCACTTTATTAGAGAAGGAGAATAGAAAGTGAATGGATGGGGACACGCTAAATATAGATTAAAGATGGTTTTGTCTTCTCCTTTAGTAAGAAGTTTTCCATCTACGGAAATATTGTGTGATGTTAAATGTTTGTCTTTAATGTTGTGGAAGAGAGAAAACGTTTACAGTGCCCACATATCCACCAAGTGAGCGAGACAAGTGGTGTCTGCTGGAGAATTACTATTAGCATAAATTAAGATTCTCACCACTTGCAATTAGTTATGGGTGATTAATTAATTAAAAATATCATAACCATTAACTAGTGTGGCGTTGGCGTCACAGGAAAAGATAGTGAGCGAGCACTTTACTAGAGAGCGAGGGAAAGCACATTACTAGAGTGGGAGAGAAAGCACATTACTAGAGTGGGAGAGAAAGCACATTACTAGAGTGGGAGGGAAAGCACATTACTAGAGTGGGAGGGAAAGCACATTACTAGAGTGGGAGAGAAAGCACATTACTAGAGTGGGAGAGAAAGCACTTTGTTAAATAGCAAGCTCTTTGTAAGAAAGCGAGTGCTTTGTAGACGGCGCACAATTTGTTAGAAAGCACTTTGTTAGCAAGACATCACATTTTAGGCAGAGCGCACTTTGTTAGATAGACAGTACTGTGATGGAAAGCACTTTGTTTTACAACGAGCACTTTGTTAGATAGAAAGCTCTTTGTTAGACAGACAGCACTGTTATAAAGTTCTTTTTAGACAGTGAGCACTTTGTTTGACAGCAGGCACTTTGGTAGACAGCACTTTTGTAAACAGCGAGCCCTTTGGTAGACAGCAAGCACTTTGGTAGTCAGCGAGCACTTTGGTAGAAAACTCTTTGTTAGATAGACAACATTTTGTTAGATAGCGAGCACTTTGCTTGAAAGTTCTTTGTTAGAAAGACAGCACTTTATTATAAAGCTCTTTGTTAGACAGACAGCATGCACTTTGGTAGACAGCGAACACTTTCGTAGACTGCGAGCGCTTTGGTAGGCAGCACTTTGTTAGACAGCAAACACTTTATTAGACAGCGAACACTTTGGTAGACAGCGAGCACTTTGGTAGATTGCAAGCACTTTGGTAGACAGTACTTTGTTAGACAGCAAACACTTTATTAGACAGCGAGCACTTTGGTAGACTGCGAGCACTTTGGTAGATAGACAGCACTTTGTTAGACAGCTTTTTGTTAGACAGCACTTTGTCAGACAGTGAGCACTTCATTTTAAAATCGAGCACTTTATTAAAAAGCACTGAAGCCTTAATTACTCGACCAAACATAAGAAGCGCGATCTCCTTCAATTTCTCTCATCAAAGGACTGAGGCAAAAAAAGTCTCACTACAATGAGCTACAACAAAAACTAACCCTATATGCTGACACGAGGGTGTAAAGTGCACGGCTTTGTTGAAATTTTTTGTTGTTGACTCAAAGCGCATACAAAGCAAACATTATGCAATCCTTTTCAAACCACACTGAGCCACGCGTAATGTGTCGAAACAGTGTAATTTAAAACAGCTACATCCAGACACATTCAGGTGGGCAAAGTTCAAACACAGTAACGAGACTCAGACAAACAGCAAACAGACCACAGCGAAAGACAGCTGGATGGTGCTCCAGTCAAGCAAACACCAATCCAATTTAGATGAGGAAGAAAAAAACTAGTTCTTGAAGCAAAATTCGTCAACATACCCCAGACAGTAAGAAACAAAAGACTTGATAAAATTCAATCTTGCCAAGACACAAGAAGCCTGATGACATGAAACTTATTTACAAACACTGATACCTTTCTCTTCTAAAGATGAAAAATGGTATGTCAAGCTGAATGCTTGGTGACCAATAAAAAATATTTATCAAAAAAAAAATACTTGCCATTCACAAGAGGCGTCGTTTTCTATTTTATTTTCCACAAAAGTGTGAGGGGTGGCAGAGTGATAATATACGAACATTTAAACAATTAAAAGAAAAGTGGCTATGTCTAAATCTCACCCCACCCTAACTCCGCAGATTCGGTGCCTTTGTCATTCACTTATCTAAATTATACAAGTACCAATCCACAAACCCAAAATATAAAACACAAATTCACAAACCT
Organism: Sinotaia quadrata; assembly: GCA_028829895.1. Classification (NCBI taxonomy): domain Eukaryota; kingdom Metazoa; phylum Mollusca; class Gastropoda; order Architaenioglossa; family Viviparidae; genus Sinotaia; species Sinotaia quadrata. The sequence goes on from CM054180.1 coordinate 99,196,845, forward strand.
AAAACATAAAAATACAAATTCACACACCTAATATATAAAAACACAAATTCACACACCTAATATATAAAAACACAAATTCACACACCTAATATATAAAAACACAAATGTAGAACTTTATTTCATTATTTGTGTTGGGTTTTTTCTGACTTGCGGCCTTCCACGCACTATGAATTGGAAATTTGGCCCTCTTACCTAAAATGTTTGTGCACCCCTGTTATGGAATATTGACTATCACTCTTCTTTTCTACATTATCTATCTTCCTTCTTTCTAACACGTGTGTCCAGCAACGTGTGTTTTGGAGATTATCCTAAGGTTACGGGTGGCCCGAGGTAGTGAAGAATTAACATCTTGCCCATCTCCCAGCAAAACGTCACAGAGTGAGGTAATTCTCTTTTTTTTTATTAAAAAAAACATGATGGATGAGGCATCCTCGTTAAAAAAAACAAAAAAGCTGCTGAGTGAGGCAATTCTAGTTTTAAAAAAGTGCTGAGTGATGTAATTCTTGTAAAACCGAGATGAATGAGGTCATCCTTGTATTTAAAAACCTGTGCTGAGTGAGGTAATCCTCGTTAGAAAAACAACAGTGCTGAGTGAGGTAATCCTCGTTAGAAAAACAACAGTGCTGAGTGAGGTAATCCTCGTTAGAAAAACAACAGTGCTAAGTGAGATAATCCTAGTTTTAAAAAAAACAGCAACCGTGATGAGTTAAGTAATCCTCGTTTTTAAAAAAAATGAGTGATGAGTGAGATAATCCTCATAAAAAAGTAAGTGTTGAGTGAGGTAAACCTCTTTAATAACAAAAGAAAATCGCTGAGTGAAGTAATCCATAAGTAAAACGAACTTTATAGGCTGCTTTCAATCAAACAAGTATTGTAAGTTATTTCAAATAAAGAAACCTTTTTGTCTTATATTATTTTGGGTTGATTATGTTTTTAATTTAGTTTTACATTTTGAAGGGGAAGGAGACCACAATTGTTTCAGTATTTGGAGCCCTGGAAGGATGCCACAATATTTTCAGTATTTGGAGCCCTGGAAGGGGGCCATAATATTTTCAGTATTTGAGGTCCTGAAAGGCCTAAATCCGGCATTGCACTCACAAAGTACAATGCACTTAAATGCACTCACACATTTCTACGAATACCCACATCACATCCGGATGTACAAAGACTTTTTAACCGAACCGAAGTTATTCAGTAACAAATGAACGAATTTCTCCTACCGGATGTCTACAGGAGTACGTTGACTAAACTGAGCATTATAATTTGAACTGGCTCATGCCACACGTACAC